>JAZDUA010000142.1:2187500-2685000 GCA_038098605.1 Gryllus longicercus | reverse complement strand
CTTCGTTCAATGTCACACTTACATCTCTTAAAAGCATGGGTTATCCGAGTGTTATGTCTTCGAAACATGTCAAGGCACTCGCAGAGAACGCCACTGCGCCCACGCAGTAGTTCTCGCACCGCCGCGGAATGCTCCATCCGCCCATAAGCCACCGTAGTTACCCCTCCTTCCCGTGCAGCCCCGTGGCAGTCGAGGACGCCGTTTCCTCGCTCGCATTTCCCGAGTGTGCGCCGGCTGGCGTCACGAAGGGCACAGGCGGCGGACTGTCAATCGCTGCTTCCGAACGGCGCGTGTTTTGAAATACCATGTTTCGTTAACTCTCTGAGAGAATTCCCTTCTTGTTAAGAGATATTTGGGAGAAATTGCATCGAACTAAATTGGGTGTGCACACGCGAACGTGCGAATACCCATGGGCTGCCACTGGCTCAAATGCATAGTATCGTATTTCAATTTGAAATTTGCTTCCCAAGAGTTGATAAAGTAGTTAAAAAATGTATCCTTAAGCACTTTTACGGTTTATTAAGTTGTGTAAAGTGTTCAGAAGGTATAAAAAAATTTCGAAGTCGAACATTTGCTAGTTCTAATCGCCACCAATACTGAAAAGATTCTTCTAATTGGATTGAAAACCTGCGGTTGTATTAAACATTGATTTCTAGTTCCGTGTGAAATAGGGTAGCAAAACCTTGGTGAACCACCCGACAAACACTCTGTAAAATGGAGACATGAAATGACAATGAAATGATAAGCCGAATCGCTAGGTATTTAACACACCCCACAATGTGAGTTTCTTCCCCTTGTAAAGGACGTTCTGTCCCCAATTTAATCAACCTTGATCGTTTCGACCTGATGTCAATTTAGTAATTTAGTTTCCTATTAGAATGTTGAACATCTGAATGTACAAATTAAAACATTATTTCATTTGAACATGGGACGGAACTCTTTCACCTAAAGAAAATATCTGTTTTTTAATGATTGATCATTTTATATTTAAAGAAAACACTTATTGTTAACACTTATTAAAAACATCGATATTTAATATCATTTATTATTTCTGATCGAAGTTTCATTAACATCAATGTATTAATTTTGGGGGTCGATGTTTAGAAACAGCGATGTTTCCTTGGCGATGTCGCATCCCTACTAGCGACTCGTCGCGCTTGCAGCGGGGAATCGAGTTGCTGCTTTCTCGAGGGCGTTCTCAATTCAAGGAATTTTTACGAGAGCGAGAATATGCGGTATTTGACCATTATTTCTACTGCTTCCACTTTCCTTCTTTCTTGGCGTTTCTTTTATGGGAGCTTTCGCGTGTCTTGCGGAATTTGCGGGGGCCCTCTCACCGCGGGAGCACCGCAGCAGCCGCGACTGACTGACTTTCAGGCAGAGCGAGTGAAGGCGGAGTGGGGCAGTGCATCAAGCAGAGTAGTCGAGGAGGGCGCTCTTGTTCAGCACCTTTCGAAACCCCTACATACAACTTTTTAAGCTACGAAGCATTTCTATTTTTTCGGCAATTCGTATTGAGACCTCCCATGACCTTACTATTTGTCGCTGCACTGAAATCGCCGACGCCTCCGTTCCTGCGGCCCTTACTCTCAGACTATGTCGACAGGGCGACAATCGCCGCGTAGGGCATGTAGCATTACGGTGACAAAGACGGGTGTTTACGGGGCAGTTTCAGTCAGACAAGAAGGTCGAACGCTTTCAACTACAACTATTTCTAAGAGGTGGGTCTCTGAAAATGTTACCTCGATATTAAATAAATAAATAAATAAATAAATAAATAAATAAATAAATAAATAAATAAATAAATAAATAAATAAATAAATAAATAAATAAATAAATAAATAAATAAATAAATAAATAAATAAATAAATAAATAAATAAATAAATAAATAAATAAATAAATAAATAAATAAATAAATAAATAAATAAATAAATAAATAAATAAATAAATAAATAAATAAATAAATAAATAAATAAATAAATAAATAAATAAATAAATAAATAAATAAATAAATAAATAAATAAATAAATCTGACACTGGTCGAACAAAGTCGCAAGACGTTCCTGGAGCTGCCGATGCATCGGTTCGCCCGCTACGGGAGGCGCAGCGCGGAGGTCACGAGAGGTCTTGCTGCAAAACGCATCTAAAACTATTTCTAAAACTCCATAGCACTTCAAAATGTGAATATATAGGTTTTGCATGATGTTCTACCAGCTGGCGGAATTTCACGGGGATCCGAGTATGCAGCATGGTGAGCGTTGGATGTAAGAGTCTCGACAGCTCAGAGACGGGCGGAGGGGCGGGGCCTCTGGAGGTTGTGGGTAGCGCATACGACTTGCTCCACCGATTCGATATCCGGCCAATTCAGGTGAAATAAGTGGTGGATAAAGTTACTTTCTCCTGCCTCTTATAATTCCATTGCTTCATAATCATTCATCTCATCATTATTGCCATCAACCTCAATTGCCGTCACAATCATTATCGCTATCATTTAATCAGTACATCGTCACTCTTGAACCTCCATAATGTCAGCAGTTGCCGGATCTCTAAACCCCCATAAATATTTTTTTAATAATCGCTGAAACTGTAGGAAATTACAAAGAATTAGCATTAATGTTGTGAATATTAGCAAATTGTAAATAATGTCAAGCTATAACGGCTTCAATGAGCCCATTTGAATAACTTTTTTCTGCTCAAAGATATTCATTATTTCGTGACCAGTCTGCACTGTGGACACAGGTCAGTTCTGTCACAGTGTTCATACTTAAAAGGAAGCGTCACAAACTAAAGGTAATAGCTTACATGGAAATCGTCACATCTTTATGGGACAGGTTTACAACCCAAGATGATGATCATGATTGCATAGATCTGAAATGGAGCAGAGCATCATCATTTGACGATGGCACTTTTTATTATGTTCCTCTCTTTAGCCTTTTTAGCTAAACCTGAGGTGAATGATTTTGATGCATAGACGATGATGATGTGTTTTAAACGATGATAGCATTCGGAATGACAAGCAGGGAAAACATGAGAACCACGAAAAAAACTGCCTCGAACCCGATTCGTTTACTACAAATTCGACATAAATCGACTATTTCGACCGGGAGAGGTGGCTCAGGAACTCAACTAATGTCACGGCACTGCCTCTGACCGCGAGGACCTCGGTTCGCGTCCCCCGACGGTGGCAGGATTTTCGACACCAGCTTGCCAGTTCGGTCGAATTCACACGCTGTCTGCGGGATAAATTCTAGCGGCCGGCTGTTCTGATCGGTAGTTTTCCGTGGTTTCTCCGATCAACACCAGGGGAATGCCTGAGCACTACCCTAAGAAAAGGATCACGGACCTCGCGCCACCATTCCTTCCTCTTCCTTGCCTTATCCTCACCCTTTTCACACACTTACTCTAACATGCACCACACCACCACACAAGCCGTGAGAGTGGTCGGGAGTTCAGAGCTTGTCCCGGCTGAGGCATGGCCCCGCTGGAAGGACCACCGCCCTCCATAGCAAAAATCATGCTCTACACTTGTAGGATTAATGTTTTATTAGTAGAAATCAGTCCGGAATCAGTAACAATGACTCTACAGTTACGCAATTCGAACCGTCAACGCACAAGAGGAAAGTAAGCGGAATACCTCTCCTCCTCGGATGGCCATTTCAGACCGTCAGTCGCCAGCCCGGCACGAAACCGAAGCGCCTGGTTGGAGGCCCTTGGCGCGAGCAGCGATAACCACGAACACACGTTTTGAGGCGCCGCCGCCTCCTGCTCCTCGAAAAACACGCGCGGAGCTCTTCCGAATGCAAACACGCGCGGTGCTGCGATACGCGGCGAGCATAAGCGCGTCGTTATGCGGGAAAGCGATCCGGGCAAACGCACCAAATTGCCGGCACATGGCCGCGGCGGGGACAGAGCCGCGATTGAGGGCGACGTGAGTGGTGTACACTGGTCCGATGGCCAAAGATGCAGGAACAAATATTAAAAAATGTATTAATATATGTAGTGTGCCGAACCTGGTAGCCGAGATCGCTAAGGCATTTGTTGTTAGGATCGCGTGTTCGAGTCCCGCCTCGGGCATGTTTCTGTGTGTGTGGTTGACCATTTCATCCTTCATCATAATTATCATTTCACCCCATCCACCATGGCAAACAACCCTGGGTGTAAAAACGGATTCAGCATGAAAATGCTGATACCCCGTAAAAGTCACGCGCACCTACCCTCGGTAAATATGACTGAGCCCTGGTGGGTTGCACATTTGCGAAGTCCGGAGATGGTCAATTCAAGACGCAAAAAATATGTAGTGTAATAATATCACCATATTTATTATCACATTTGTTATTAATATCACAATATATTAAGTAATAAGTCACATATATGATCTACTGACTAATTGGATGTCTTTCAATCTGTATGGCAGCTACTTAGAGACGACGAAAAAGGTATGGCGTGGTCAAAATCGGTAATGAAAAATAATTTTCTACCATTAGTGTAAAACATTATATGTGAGCCCGTGATACAAAAGGGCATTAAAAAATGACACTTTGAATTCAATATGGCGTACAGTTTGAGACGACACATAACAATGGCATACAACTCCTTCACACTTAGATATAATGTAATCCCTTCAGCTGTACGGTCCTTCCAGTTACATTTGTACCGTACCAACGAGATCGTATGTTTTATTTTAGAACACCTCTGAGAAATTTATTTTGGCAATGTCTCGCATTTTCAAACTGAAGAAACAATGCAACCCCTAAGGGTGTGATCTGAAATATATAGTTAATGAACGATGAATGAAATGAATGATGTTAATAAAGGAATAGAAAGCTGATATCATATAATAACGAGCTTTGTAGAAGAAACAATAGCAACAAATATTTTTTCTTCCGATTTTGCGAAACAAATCTTACCTGGAAATGCAGACTGGGATCCAATTATTTAAATTAACTCTAGTAAATTATGGACCAAAGCAGTAATGCTTAAATATTTATGGCAGTCACATTCGCGAATGATTCATTTGAATTTCTTAATGCAGAGATAAACTTGCGAAGTTTAGTACTTTCAAAGCACTTAAATTGCTGGCGCTGACGAAATCGGTTCCTCGAAGAGACGCCGCCCTCGCAGCCACCCACAGAGCGCCCCGTTCGTGGAAGGGTGCAAAGTCTAGGTCGCGGCGCCAGCCACCCACTCGCCCGGCGAATCGCGAACGGATCCCGCTCCCCGCAAGCGCGGCGACGCCCTTCCGCGCCCGGAGCGCCCCGCGGCGCGGCGGCCGCCTGGAGAGGCTCCGAAGGGGCCTGTCGCCCCAAGAGAAGCACCGTATTCAACACCTAATGATGAAGAAGAAGAGATGAAGTGTTCGTGCAAAAGATTGATCGGGGCGTAGTTTGCTCATTTGAAACATCGCCAAAAGTTATCAATCAAATGCTCTTCAAATGTTTTTAAAATACCGTAAAAGCAAAGAATAAATATGTATTTTTTTTATGAAAACCAGTTCATATGAACAACTCCAGCTGTGGGATATGTTACTGATTTAATCGAGGCTTCTCCTTTCGTTCAAGTGAACTCAGCTTGCAAACTTTTGATTTGGACCGTTCCTTACAAGGATTTCTCTATCCTTAGTAATCGCCAAATCACCCGAAAAGTCAATGGCGTAGATACACTTCACAGCAACTTTATATTACACACTCACAACGGTTGACATTGCAATTTCTGAGTGAAGAAATCGAATAGGCCACTCAGGAATTCTGTGGAAAATATTTGTTGCATATTGTAAATATTACTTGAAGGAAGTCACATTAAAAAAATATTTAAATCGGTTAAAAGAGTGAAAATTTCTTTAAATATGACAAAAAAGGTAAAAAATTTATTGGTAGTCGAAATCAACGGAAAATGCAAAAAAAATATAAAAATATTATTTCTTTTTTCATGGCATAAAATAAATAACTATACTAAAATGCGTTCCAAAGTCAACACAAAGGTATATTTCAATAAAATCCACCCCTAATCATAAAGCAGATTTTTTCAAGAAATACTGTACACACTACTAACCCAGCTCTGTACCATGTTCGGACGCAACTGGGAACCACTGTACTCGCGGTGTGTCTCTCACTAATTGCTGCGAGCCATGTCGCCATGATCGGCGGCCTTCTACCTTATTGTCGCATTCTGACCATTTGTCGTTGCAAAGTATGGGGCTAATGCCCCAACTGGGCTTCGTTTGCTCGACCCTCCCGAAAGCAGAGGGTCATCGACACCGCGAGCAGTGGCAGGGCCCGCGACCCGCAGTGCACACGAGTGCAAAAGAAAAGAAAATTTCCTTACCATGTAAACGATAAAAAAATATGTTTTTTTTTTAAATTTTGAAACGCTCTTAGGTATTCAAATGCAACAAAAAAAACAATTGCAAAAATTGTGTACCTCGAAATCTAGCGTGTCAAATTTTAATGTATTTGGTGACATCGTTGTTTGGGATCATGTCAACTCATGATTACAATTTGGGACGAATACGTATGGATACCCATTCTTAAAAACAATTAAGAGATTTTAGAAGGATAGTCAACAAATTTATTTATTTTCTTTTAATAGAAGATTAGCAGAATCAATAAATAGGTGCCTTTTTACTGGAAGTATAGTGAATTTCATGTTAAAAGAAAGTAAAATAACCCAATTAAACATTCCCAACAATTAAACATTCCCAACAATTAAACATTCCCAACAATTAAACATTCTTACTGTAACAATAATTTACTGAAAAATTAGGTAAATGAAAAATACTTCATATCAACGGCTAAGATGAACAAATGAAAACCGTGCCATAGGCAATGCCCATATGTCCGTCTGAACGACCGAACGTTCGTTTGTCCGTTCGTCAATCCGTCCGTCCGTCCGTCCGTGGTCCAAGCTAGCGCTAAACCATTCAGGCGATTTTTTCCAACATTGATAAACCCCGATTGATGTAAAGAAACTCGATCTAATAAATAATTCTATTGGCTTTCTCATAAAGGCGTTTGTAAAAATTCATTTTCGAATAACGGCCGTGAACGCTCGTAATAAACATGGAAACCGTGTTTTAACCTTCACTAACGTGCCTTTAATTGCAAAACATATTCTCCTATCACGACTCTCATTTCGGCGAATCCAAAAGCCCCGACATGTAGCCGATTTGTTCCAGTGCTACGCCCTCAATTATGATAATTCCATTGCAGACTGATTTAGGTGCCTGCATTGCTCGTATTCCGCTCCCAGCGTGAACTGGTCACTCGCAGAAGGCTGCCCCGTTGGCTTCCAGGAAGGCTGTGATGAGGCGGATTTCGAATGTCTCAGGCTCAGACTTGTGCTCCCACGCTGCCCTCCCACTCTCCGTCAGCTGCCGGAGGGTTGGGGTTTACCTCCTCCATGAACAGGAACAGAATTACAAACCCGACCTCGGGCACGCCCTGTGCTGTCCTATGGCTCGACCGCCCGCACCGGGCCTTGACCGACCAGCGCAACGGTGGCCCAGCCTCTCGGCCATGGGAAAGGGGTTCGTGTGGTTAGCAAAAAGACATTCCCCCGCCGTATATACTGGCCTTCATAATCTTTCGGTGGGCTTTCTCATCGTCACACAGCAGTAGATACTGAGGCATTTGTATGGCAAGCGAACAGTTATAATTTTGCGTCGGCGAGGAATCGAACTCGGGGTTGCGCCCTTCAAAAGCGAGCACCGAGCCCTCGGGCACGCCCTTATCCCTCTATTTCTACTGCTTCCACTCCTTTCCCTTTTCTTCTTTTTATTTTCTCGCCCATAAAGATGAGAAAGAATTACGTTCGTGCCCCGAAAAACTGCGAATTTTCGGCAGAAAAACGCCAGTTCGTCTGGCCGCTCGTCCGTCCGTCTGTGAGCAATGCTATCACCTAATGTGTTCAACTGATTTTCTCCAAATTCCGCGATTTATCTGAATGTACTCGAGGTCCTCTGAATTTGAAACGTATATTTGATTTTTGAGGGTACTTTACATGGAAACACAACACTTTAAAAATATTCTTAAAAATGCCTCCATTTTTTTAATTAAAATTTGTCCTCGCATAGCGTAAAGGACGCTTATAAGACTGGTACTGCTCTCACTTTCGTTGAAATCTCTGTTGTTTCGAAAATAGCAAACATTTAATATTTTTTCGGCGTCTTTCTACAATTTCTATTATTACTGATTGATATTTGTTCCCTAATGAAATGTTTTTTACAAACCGATCTGGTTGTATCTGTCAAAAGATAATAAACAATGTAGTGATAGTCACATTTTCTGCGATTTCACTGTAAACGAACATGAAAATCGCAAAAATTTTAAACTACAAAATTGAAGATCTCTTTAGACAGTCTATTCTAAACAATTAGCTGGCCCTTTACAAAAGGCCATGTCTGGAGCTTACAGCACCGACCGGTCTGGAGCTTACAGCTTGTTTCATCTGTGGTGGTGTCCCGCTGGTGGAAGATACCTGGTTGGAGAAAACTGGTAGCCGACGTGTAGGTTGGCGCGGGACCTCGCCAAGAAGCAGGGAATGATCTCCGCCATCTCCCGCGATAAAAAAACAACCACTACACCTACGGGACTCATGACTTTAACTGTTGACGCGCCACGAAACACTAATCAATCTTCCTGACTGCGTTTTAGCCAAGAAATCCCGCCCAAAACTATACTTAATTTTTTTTCGTTGTCGCTCCATCATTTCCAAGATACATGTAGTTGTTACAGACCTTATATTAAGTCACACCGCACGTATTTTTGAATTAAAAGAACTTCATTCGCTCGCCCGGAAAAAAGGATGAAGGTGTCCCAATTTGGCTTACTTACGCCTTTCATTTTAAAGATAATTGCATTTTAAATACCTGAAATTTTGGAGAATATGGTGAATAAAATAGTTGTGTGGTTTCTTCTCATTACGACTTAGCCATTCGTAACGAGAGAAATTATTTACTGTATTTTCCCTGAAAATAAAACATTCAAATTTTGATTTCAAACATATTTTCTGAAAGGTCCTCTAATAATTTATAAATTCCTTATTTTTTCAGTTTTCTTTTTCATGTATAGGAAATACAATAAACGAAAGTTGTACAATATAAACACAATCTGGAGTACTGTAAGGCTGAGCTGCCTTAATCAATATTCACTGTGATATTTTAGATTAGAAAGGTCCTAAACTCTATGGTTCTATACGGTTAATGATATATCATTTAAAAAAGATTGTTTCCGCCCTCATAACCAGTTTTATAAAATTCAGAGAATATGTTGTTTAATCTTTACAGGAAGATTAAGTATTTCGTTTATTTGAAGGGGATTTGCCTGAGGGTCGTGGTTGGTTTGTGGCCTGAGATTTTGCGAATTCCTTCCACCTGAGTGGGAGCCTGAAGGATCGCTCGAGTTGTTCCGGAGGTGGAGGAAGGGGGGGAGGCGGTGGGCAGGGAGGAGTGGGAGTGGGGCCAAGCGCTGGGCGAGGAATGCGGCCTCGGCGGAGAAGACTTCTCGGAATGACGTGCTATACGGCCCCACAGGAAATGACAAAAATCCTACGCATTTCTGCACTCACATTTCCTTTTATTATGTGTAACATTGCTACGGGAAATCAACAAAGCTTTTAGACGTTGTAATTACACTTTTCATCTTATTCAAACTACTTTTTACGTTATGAAATTTTCCGCGTTTTTCTGACGCTAAGAAGAAATATTCATTTCTATTTATAGCTATCTATACTAATAAAAGTGATTTAAATGACACGTTACAGAGATCAATATCATAAAAAGTAGTGTATGAATAAATACGAAATTTGTATGGGCTCTTATTCAGTTTTGTCGCAGTGTCCGTGTAACGTTTAATACAAATTAATTCAATATAAGTGCTTAAATAAATAATTTAAATATTATGTTGGCATATGCACCATGATATTTTTTCGCATCTCGCTAACACCACATGGTTTCTAATATATTCTGTCAGAGGCCAATAGCTGTGCAGCAAAACTGGTACCTAATACATTCGCTAGAGGCTAGTAGCAGAACGTAAGAAATAATATTTTAACCTATTAACACTATACTGTAAAATAAAATAAAATTTTAGTATTTTATTAAAAGTTGAACCAGTTACATTGAAAATAATAATCTTACACACCTTGGCTTATATAAAATTGACCTTTGTCGTCTCTCATAAGGATTGGATCAAGATAAATCCCGAGCATCAACGCGTATTTCGCGAGTTAATCAATAAAGTTATAGTAACGCAAGTATCATTTGGCTCAATGTAAATTAATCAAGGTGAACACTTCCTCCCAATCCCGAAGTTTCATGGCCAAACTTCGAGTGAATTAATGATTTTGATGAGTCGGTGTCATCCGTATTGAATTAATGATGATGGGGGTTGGTGGAATGCGAGGCGGGGAAAACGGGAGGACCCGGAAACATTGCTTTGCCCCTCCGTTAACTCCACACGAATCGAGCAGGTTTTGAACCTTTATCCTAGCGGTGAAATATGGGCGGTCTGAATATTAAACCACGAACCGTCCGGCAAATTTTTGTATTTCTATTTAGCCATTATATGTCCCGAAAGGGCAATTGGCTTCGGCGCCGTTAGATCCCTTAATTCCCAGTCGGTTACCCAACCAGGAACCCGCGATGCCTCGAATTCGCTTAATTTTCGTGACTTCACTTAGTTAACGAATTCGGCTAGCGACGCCGGTTTCACGGTCGTCAGACACTGTCAGTCGTCAGGAAAATAGGAAATAGCAAAGGAGCCGAATAGAAATAGTATCTGCCTTCGCTCCCCGCCTGCTTCCCACACTGCCGGCCACCCACAATCAAGTGGAGATGGCCGCCGCCCCCCCCGCTCTGCAGCGCGGGTGCTAACGACCTCCCCTCCCACTCCCTCCCGCCCCTCCCCCTCCCTCCCACGCCACTCCTCTCCCTCCCCAGCCCCTGATGAGCGCGCCCCACAACGTGACCGCCCAATTCCGCACGTCATTCCTCGCGCGGGCCCCGCCCCCGGCGGCGGCGCCCCGAAATTAAATCCACCGCTCCCCCCCTCCCGCCTCTCCGCCCGCCGCACACCGCCAAGCAATCTGTTTGCGCCGCTGCCCACAAGGCGTCAAAACGCTCCAAGCGGACCAAGATGGATTTCTGCTACAGCAGCTCGCATGCAAATGGTTGTTTCACAAGTAATTTTAAACACTTTTTTTTAAAAAAAATTGGGGAATTATTTTCCCACAAAACATGGAAATGTATAGTTATCAAATTCCGAAATATCATTTTCTGAGTTTAAAATGTCGATTTGTTCATTACTGTGGTGGTCGATCAATCTTTCTTGTGTGAAAGCCGGTATACACGGTACAGTTTTTGTGCAGATTGGACGTACAGAAAACGTACAGTACAAACTGCATGATTTCTGTATGAAAATTGTTTAGCATGTTCGTAATTTTTCATGCAGAAAGTTTACAGTTTGACTCAAGTGCATCTAGCGGCAGAATCGTTTACTAACGAATGTGTTTACCCGACGCGTCGGTAATCGGCCATTTCGATTTTGTGGTTAGGTGTGCCAAGATTCGAATGTATAGTTCAAACATTAGCCAACCCACTTCATACAGTTCCTGAAAGAATTAAATTTATTTCTCTATCTGAAGACAAATACACAATTTGCAAACTTAAAAACAAGAAACTGCCAGGCTTAGATTTAATTCCTAATATTGTAATTAAACATTTACCATTTTCCAGCCTCGGTTAACTAACAGCTATTTACAATACTTGTTTTAGACTCAACTACTTTCCAAACTCCTGGAAAACTGCACTTATTCTCACCAATTCCTCAACTCAATACAGTTCAAACTATACCGGAAAATTTTAGGCCAATTAGTTTGCCGCCAAATATTTCAAAAAATTTTGAAAGATAATTTTTAATTAGTTTTAATAAATGTGTAAATCAAAATTATATTCTTCCTTCTATAGTCAATTTGGTTTTAGACGCAACCATTCTACTACTCTTCAATTGCTACGCATAACAGACTATATTGTCACTAATGTCCAAAAATTACGACATACCTTTGTTATATTACTAGATGTAAAGAAAGGATTTGATAAAATCTCTTATGATGACTACTTTTTAAACTGAGAAATATTGTTTTCCCAAATTACTTACAAAATAGTATAAAATCCTTTTTAGTTAATCGAAGATTCAAAGTACAAATAAATAACACTCAACTGATCGCAATATACAAGCTGGACATCACCAAAGATATCCTTTATCACCTACGCTTTTTAATGTTTTTATTTCTAATATATGCCTTATCTCTTACATTCAGGCATTGCCTTTTTTGCGGATGACACTGCAATAATTATCCCTCATAGCGATCTTCTTTTAGGTAGAGATAATCTCCAAGATGACCTAAATCTTCTCGTTTCTTGGTTCAATGATCGGCAAATAAAAATAAATCATCAAAAATCTCAAGCTAAAATCGTTTTAAAATGGATTCTTCCTACTTATCCCCCAATAATTAAGAATCATGTAGTCAAGTGGCTTCCCTTTCATCTTACCCAGTCACTCGTTGGTACAGTACACGTAAATCAGTCAATCCTTTTCCAGGAATCCAAACAAAATATTCTAAAGACCTACTGCATCCTCCTTAATTAGCTATAAAACGGGTTCAGGCATCCCTAAATTCAAAATGTACTTTGTACTCCAAATAGTTTATGTATTTTTCTGAAGGACTCATCCTGGATTAGTAGTTAGTTTCTAATACTATTGTTTTCAATCATTGTTCATGTAAGATTAAATGTTGTTCAAAAGCGGATTGTATATACTACGTAACCTGAAAACCCTTGAAAGGCATAATTTTGTCAACTATTTGAAAAAGTGCGATTGTGTTCAGTGATTTGTGATAAACGACATCTTTCCCTATTCCTGCTTTCCTATTTTTCTTCTCTATGCTCTTCATGGTTAATTAATACTTAATGAAGATCACAGACAGTACGCATGCACAAAAATACCGCCACTGAAAGAACTCGGACGCTGCAATTCAGTTGTTTCCCGGTAGACCATTCTCGAGGTGTCAAGACGCGTTTCATACAGAATTCCTATTTCTGTATTTCATACAGAAAACGTAGAGACAGTGTATGCGCGACATTTGGCCTTAATACTTCTAGTTCGGAATGTTGAAGTTTCTGTGCGCAAACTGTACGAGAATCTGACCGAAAACTGTACAACGTACACCGGCGTTGACAAAATAGCGATTTGAAAAAGATTTGAAACGAGATTTTAAACATTTGTTTATATTTTCATCATTAACAATTTTATGAAAAATCTACCTTGCGAACCAGAATTGCAGCCACCTAATTTTTGCGACTTTAATATTTATACGACATGAGCAGTGGTATTCTATTGTCACACTGTGATTTCTAAAGCAAAAATTAAGCCAGCTAATTTGGTAGCAAGAACGTTATTTTCTGCAAACATTTAATAGTCCATTTGTATCTTTTAGTTGTTTTTTTATTTTTTTGTTATTTAAGGTCGTATCAATATCTAGATAATTAACGATAACCATTGCATTTAATGGTACGGTGACTGTGAAAATTACATAATACAGTAATGATAGGACGAACACAATACAACCATGCCCGAAGTGGGATTCGAACCCACGATCCTTCGATTCGAGATCGCTACAGTACTACTGCCTTAACAATCTCGGCCATCCGGACCGGCAGTCTTTTATTCTGACAATTGTTTCGGTCTCTCAAATAGTTCAAATTCACGTCCATTGGTTCCTTATCATGCAGCTGTCAGAACAAATGGTATTTAACGCGAATGCTAGTTTATAAGCGACACAATTAAAAATTGATATATTACTAATTATGTCAACATTATCACAATTTCCTAAATGCTACTAAACATATTAACATGAAAATTATATATATATATATATATATATATATAGTAAATATAAAGATATTGAAATGAATCAACGAATGATATTTAAGAGGGCGAGTTTTACATGAAAACACTGCATTTGGTTTAAAGCTCGATTGAAGCGCAAAATCCTGCCTGAAACCTTGTCTCCCCAAGAGCTCTGCCCGCCGCCGCCGCCAGGCCATGTGTGTGTGTGTGTGTGTGTGTGTGAGTTGCGAGCGGAGGAGGGAGAGGTGGCTAGGAAGAGCGTAAGCGCCTGAGCAAACGCGCGTTCACAAGTTTATGCAGCCGCCCGAGTGGCCGTGCGCGAGAGAGGCTAGTGAGTGGAGACGAGTGGAGTGGGGGAGTGGAGGGCGTGGGGAGCGTGAGCGAGCGTGGGCAAACGCTCTTCAACGTGTGTGCGTGCGTGCGAGCGAAGTCAGTCAAATGCGGTCGTGCGGTAGGGCGTCGACGTGGAACCTCTTTTTTTCCTCCTCAGAGAAAGAACATTCAGGTGATGGCGTATTTATTTGCACTGCTGTGACGGTCAGGATTTACATCACAGTAATGGAATCGGTCTACTTTTTACTTTCTCCCTACGGTAACGCTGGGCGAAAAAACGGTGAATTTTTGGAAGCAAATCCCTTTACACAGAGCCTTGGAAACGAAAAACTGGATAAATCAATTTGCTAAATTTAGAAAAAATCCTCTAACACGAGGTATAGCCAGAATCCATGATTTTTGGGTCCTTGATACTGCAAAATCGATTGACGGCAAACGTCAGTCTGTCTGTCCGTTCGTCTGTGAAAAACGCTAGCGACTAAAGCGTTCAACCGATTTACTCCAAAATTGATATTCTTCAGTCGATGTGAGGGATGTCGCGGCACCTTGAAATCAAAATCCATATTTTCATTTTGCGGGGTGCTTTACATGAAACCTGTGGTACATTTCAAAATTTTCAAAAAAATGGCTCCATCGTTTTTGGTTAAATATTTGTTGTTGAATAGTGTGAAAAACGTTTAAAAGAATGATGCAGGTTTCATGTTCATTGAAAATCGGTTTTTTCGAAAACTGCAAAAGTTCAAAACTTTCTTGGTACCTTCCTACAACTAAAAAATTAAAAATAGAGATTTTTATCTTAATGAAATTTTTTCCTTAAAAATAGATTCTGAAATAAGGCCGTGTGTAATTTTTCAATAAATTCGAGTACTTTCGAGTACATAATTTTGCGTGAATATACGAGTGAGAAAGTATGTGCTGTTTTAGCATCACTAGTTTTTTCCAGAGAAAGAACATTGAAGTTAGGCGTATTTTCTTACACTGCAGTGACAGTCAGGATTTCCTTCAAAATTGAATTGGCTATTTTAGAAGAGAAATAAGTCCACTTTTTTTTCCTAAAAAGAGTTCTGATATACATTTTCTTTGTTATTCAAGCTAAACATCAGTGTAAAAATGGAACTCGTCCGGCGTAAAAACATGTTCAATTGCCAACTAAAAATGCTAATGACTGTAAAAGAGAAATAAATCTAGGACGTTTCTGATCTTCACACAGAACTAGCATTATCAGTTAGGATATGTCTAAATGGTTCGTGACAATAATAGACACTGAGTACATGGTCGAGCTATTTTAAGAAGACAACCAAGTAGTTTGTTCGTCCTGGTAGGCCTCATTATGAGCCTGATGTGATTCTTTACAGGTAAAGCAGCTAACGTATAATAGAGAATATTTTGGTACTACGTGGCACTTGAGTACACATATTAATGTGCTTATAAAGTACACATTCATGTTGGCAAAAGGGGAAGTCCTTTACAAGAGATTTTCAGATTTCCCTTTCAAGAAAGTGTATGCCTCAGTTGTTCTTCCCATCAATGGAAAGAAAATAACCAATGTTTTAAAAAATGTAATATACATCCCACATGAATATCTCCATTGCTACAAAAGAGTTTCCACATAGACGCAGACTCAAGTGGAAATCGATGATAAGTAGATGCTTATATTATTAATTTAGTAAGAATACCTATATTTCATTACCGTGTAGCACAATATGTTAATTCACATCGTTATATATTTATTCTATAATTATATTATTTCAAAGTTCAAAAATAAAGAAATTATTTTTTTAAATATATAATTGTTTTATAAAGAAAATAAGTCCAAGGTATAAAAATTTATCTGTACGTCACCGAAATGCAAATGTGAAGTGATGGAGTATCCCAAGCAATCAATAACGACTAATTTTACAATTTTTGTGTAGAACATAAATGTCTCAAATGCCAACTGTGGATGTTATTATTATTTTTCTTAGAACTATGCAACAAGAATTCATTTCCCTTTTCAAATCACTGATTCAATTGAAATGTATTATATTTGCACTTCACATTTTGCCAAATATTTATTTTCCGACTTATCAAATTATATTTTGCCAATTTCCGGCAAATTTCACGGGTAATTCAGTAAGATGAAGAATTATTTATAAACAAATGACATTCAAATATTGAAATTTCTCAATAATATAATATTAAATTACACAACTACACTAATCCTTATAATTTTCAAGGTAACAAAACCAGAAAATTTGCAAGGTAATTAACACAGGATTATACAGGTGTCCGGGGGGGAAACGTCGAAACTTCGCAAACAAGCTCTTAAGGCGTTTTCAAGCATATTTTGTCTAATAAACTACTTGTATATAACGAATGGTTGAGCCGCAATAAACACTCAAAAGTTAGTTTGAAAAAATGCTTTCTAAGTAAAAATTTGCACTACAGAAGCATAGAAATACTCCAGATACATATAAATTGTTTATTATTTGCAAAATAAATGGATATATTTGTTCATAAAGAAAAATTAGTACAGAAATAGAAAAGCATCCAATCTATATATTTCGACTACTTTTTTTATTTCTATGTTAATTTTTCTATCTGAACAAATACATTCATTTCTCTCGTGAATAATACACAATTTACATTATCTGGAGTGTTTCCTCCCCGAACAACCTGCATATTAAAACTTGTGGCGCTACAACAGCAAAACTCTCTCGAATTACTTCTAAATTGAACTAATTCCTTATTTTCTGTGGTGAGGCTTGGGCCATCAGGTCTGTTCTTCCGTCTGACCACACGAATTTCGCTACACTCCTTTACCCATCTAGCAGATAAAGGAAATATCACTCGGGTGACGAAACTGACGATTTTAATTATTCTCAGAGGCTTCTTTTAAGCTAGACGATCTTTTACATGCCGTAAATCTACAGCATGGTACGGGCAGCTTTACTTCCTCTCCGAAGGTAGGCGTAAGAAGGATTTTTTAGCCCTTAAAAATTCACAGCTTTCATCGGGTTTGAACCAAAGAACTTGGGTATTGATTACTTACAGAGCTTGGATATTTGCTTGCCCTGTTGCTGAAAAAATGCCAATGACACATGAAAATGAAAATTATTTATTTGATAACTATCTCACTTCAACTTAATCAAAGTTTATGGCACCAAGTTTCGCACGCTGGTAAGGAGAACCGCTGAGACAAACCTCACTGCTTGGTTGCTCGGAGCAGACTCACGTCTGCCATTGCACTATCACTAGCACGAACACAAAGTGCCAGTTTCTTTTGCAGAATGCGTAACTATTCGTTTTCTCGCCAATGAAGGTGTGAAATCGAATAAAAATTTTGAAGGCACTTAGAGCACAGTTTAGTAAGGCATAAAATGGGTAAAAAACAAGTATTCTATTGGGACCAAAAGTGACGAAATGGTCGTGATAGAGTGGAAAGTGAATAACATAAGCGGCGTCCGGCAACCAGCGTCAATGAGGGCAATTCGCATGCACTGCGTAACTTTGTCGAAGGAGATCGCAGCATTTCTGTTATCCTCATTGCATCAAAGGTGGTGGGTGTAAGTGTTCACACCATTGAATTGGTCAGTGACTAAGGCTCGCGGCGGATACCGATTCACGATGTCATCCTGCGTGACAACACACGGTCGCATACACGAGCTCTGACTCGTGATCAATTCGTGAAATTGCACTGGCTACAGCTAGAACACTCACTTTACGGTTCGGACTTGTTCTCATGTGACTGCCATATGTTTGGCCCGCTAAAAGAGGCATTAAGCGAAGAAAGATTTGAAGACGACGTCGCGACGCTGCGGTTTGCTACGTACGCCATCTGCCACTGTGGCAACCGTCTTATTTTTTTTCCATGAAGGAATAAGAAAGTTTTCGATGCGATGAAGAAAATGTATTGCCATTGCAAGAAACTATAGTAAAATGTAAGAGACTCTATTTGTACTTTTATGTATAAGCAATGTCTCACATCAGTTCCGGTTCATATTTGAAAGGCCTACGTACTATTTTATTTGGCAGTTTTCACACAAATAGTCTGAAGAAACTTCTAGTCCTCACACAACTGCTCATACTTAAGAGTAAGAAGTCACTAGCATCGGAAACGCTTAATACGTGCTAAAATAGTTGCAGACACGTTCATCATATGACTTGCAATAATTGCGCGGAAGATTCGCGCGCGGTCCGTGGCCCGTTTGTTAGGGTACTGCTCCGGCATTCGCCTCTTGTTAATCGGAGATACCACGGAAAACTACTGATCAGAGCAGCCAGCCTCTAAAATTCTCCGCCAGACAGCGACAGAACTCGACCAAGCTGACGAGAGTGTCAAAAACCCTGCCATCCACGGGACTCGAACCTCGGTTTCCCGGGGAGAGACTGCAGAGACATCCGTTGATACAATAAGCCATCTCTTCCGGTACGCTCTTTGAGAATTCAGTGAAAAGTACTTACATTTATCGCAATACACTCGAGCTGTAGTGTGTAATTTACTTGTTCATAATAGTGTCAAGTTCTTAATCTCTAAGTCGAAATCGCAATTAAGACATTAATGCTTCGCTCCCCCGCGGGGCGCGTCCTTGACCTTCGCCTTGAGGGCGCTCCACCGCCCCCGCCCTCCCGAGAGGCCCCGTCGCCCGGCGGGCGGACAAGAACCTCCTTCATTCCGGGCGCCTTTGCCCAAATTGGGAAAGGGAAATTGGGGAGAGAGACGGCGAGACCAGCGCCCGCTGCCGCAACTTTCGACGACTCCTCAGCACACCGATGTACAGTTGACGACAGCACTCTTCCACTCGTGACTGCATGTTGCAGCTCAAGACGCCTCACCATGGTTACTACTTCAGAGCATTTGGTAGCAATCATCTCTTATAAGAGTGGTTTCTCTAAATAAAACAAGAGTAAAAATCGTCTAGAAAATTCTCAATTGACAGCACAGTCGGTCATAAGTGAAACTACAGCGAAACGCGTAACATTCCAAAGTAGTTCTTTCAAAGACCTTTTGCTTAACTACTCTACACTCTATTCTTAATTTTATTCATGAGTTGTAAAGTGGCGTTCCTCTCTGACTTCTATTATTATTAATATTTACTTTCTTTTGAATAGTACAATAATTATAATTATTTTTTGTACCTTATCTAAATTGTGAATAGTGCCTCTTAATAGTCCCACAAAATTCTGAATAGTAAAACTTAAGTTTCTCAAAGAGCATTTTCCAAAAATTAGAGAATAAATCCACAATATTATAATAATTCAGCTTCTATCTTAAGAATTAGGCCATCACTCAAAACACATATAAAATAACTAAAAATTACTCTGTAACATATATATAACATGCCCACCTATCACACACGAACTTGTACCTTCTGCACACACAGCCGCATGCACTGTAAGCGGGTGTTAAGATATTATGCTCGTGAAGCGAGCTTAGAATCTCGGGAAGCAGGATCTTTAGGGTACGAGAAAGGTTTGAACCCTTGACACAATAAAAGACACACAGATCACACATAAACGAGCATATAATTCACTCAAAACTCTGTGGCATGAGTTGATAACAAAGAAAAACAAATCAAAAACAGAATCACACTTTTCAAAAAATATTCAAATAAACACAAAAGCAATCTTTACAGCCTATTCATTGAATGAACACTTAATTTTCTTCAGAACTAATTTTCTGAAACAATTTCTCTAATCAGTACTGGGAATTCCCTTTGAAAATTCAATACGCCTAAATTTAAGTTATTCTAGTTACAATTGCATGTGAAATTAAACTTAATTTACAATCTCTTGCCTTTCTTTAAAAATATAACATACAATGAATAATATGTGGGCAAGTGCACTACTCTCAATTTATCTTTTAATTATAACTGCTAATAACAGAATAATGACTGCTCCAATAGAATGGTTTAAGGCAAGCAATTACGCATCCAAATCTCCCACTGCAAAGCTGCAAATTATTACCACCCGAGTCCTCAATTTTCTAATACTTCTGAATCTAGTCTTTTTCCTGCCGACGTGAACTTGACCTAATTTCACAGTTCTACAGGTTACCTCGAAACCGTCCACTTTCCAACCTTGAAGTCGCGTGCTGGGTTGCGCACCGCGTTGCTCGATTCCGACCTCTGCGTTGCCTGCGCTGTCCTCTTGCGTCTTTTTCTTTCTTCCTGAACGGCGTCTTCTCCCCGGTCGACTCGCGTATTCTTCCGTCTCCACTAATCGGTTTCTTCTCCTCCCACGGCTGCTACCGCCTTCGATTATGCCCAATTTGTAGAAAATGTCCCTTGCACTTCCCTGACTGCTAGTGCAAGTATCTCGCTCGTTCCTAACTTTTACTCCGTTAATCAAGAACTTTCAGAGCTTTCCTCACAACGGGCAACTTTTTATTTCCCGTACTAGTTAATAGAATAATACTTTGCTATTCCTCACTACTGCGCGGACGACTAACTAGACGTTTTTGCAACGCCGGAAACTCCTATCTAAACAGTCGTTGCGGCGGCGAATACTATCTAACCTGACGAGCGTTGACGAAAATCTGCTTACTTGGCGAGCGTTGACCACTAGGAGAGCAGCTTCTTCGACGAACGCTGATAGGAAAAAGAGGTGTTGACTCGACGCGTGATGGCCAGGAAAAGAGGTCTTCCGCTTGCGTGTCCGCCTATTTATTGGCGTTGCCTGGAGAAATTCTCCGTGGCGGGGGTAACTTCTCCTCCTTCAACCCTTCACCAGTAGAACGTTGCTTGATAGTTCGTGGCGACTAGTACGAGCAACGGATACCAGGCTGCGCGTTTTGATACTCTGGTTTTTCGGCTGCTCTTCTCGCTGCCCGTGGGTGTTCGTGCAGACGGAACGGTGGTGTTATGGGGTTGTATAATTCCATAACGCCACAATATATACAATATTCGTTTGTTTGCTTTTGGTTAGTGCTTAATGCGCTGCAAAACCGTTCATCCGATTGCAATAAAACTTTATATCAACTTCATTCTTGCACTTCCGGGAAGAATATAGGAATAGTACGATGAGAATGGGCATATGTCTATCACATAGACGCGGGTTGATTTTATATAGACTCAAGGGCCCCGATCAGGGTGCTTGACACCACGGCGCTCTCCGCGCAGCCCGCCATACACTGAAATACGATTATTAAGACGTCTTCATGGCGTGTTCTGCCCTTGCGATTGTGAAATCCCCCCCGGAAGAGTCAGATACAGAGGCAGAGAGACAGAGAAAGACAGAGACGCAGAGAGAGAAACAAACAGAAAAAGAGTCAGAGAAAGAGAGAAACAGAGAGAGAAATAGAGAGACAGACAGAGAGAGATGGGGAGAGACACGGAAAGAGAGAGACAGAAAGGCATGGAGAGACAGAGAGAGAGCGAGAGAGAGAGTGTAGGAACCACACTCACGAGAAAGTATTTCGTCTATTGAATCAGAGCGTCGCGTAAGACATGATTAACAATCACGTCCCCAATAGCATGTAATGAGTAATACATTGCAATAGCGAAGCATTGCCGGCTCCACTAGTGTATATTAAATGATTTAACGACCTAATATTGAGAAAAAGATTGAATTAAAAGAAGAAAAATCTAGATTGAAAATCTGATGTACGATTTAGCTGATTATGTTCACAGACAGGCAATCAGAGGGGCGGAGAGAAAGACGAACAGACGTTTTTTACGGTATAGGGGACCCCAAAAAGAGTGTTTTCTTTAAAATCTGGGCATCGATTTTTTGCAGTATTACATTATTTTCTCTATATTCGAGGAAGCAAACATCACTATTATACAAAATGATAATGTTTGAGATCTGACACTTGTTTTTCATTCATGATTCATTAATGATTTCGGGAGCGTCAACTGCTAAGGTTATTATTCCCGTAAGCGTAGATCATGTTATTGTTGCGGGAGGTGTGAGTGGTCTTCCACCGCTGGATGGTGATTTCCGGTGTCGACCACGCGTCGGCTAGCGGGCTTTTCCCCAACCAGGATGTGATACTGCCTTGTGCCCCGATATTTAAGCATTTCGTATCTAATTGTGTTTATGCCTTTCGTAGTTAACACGCTTGAGGAAATTGAACGTTACAACATTCTACAGGCCTGCACATCCGTGGTGCCACCTGCTGGTGACAGCCCTTGGAAACCCATTCGAACCCCCCACCCTCTGCCTATATCGCCCCCCTCCCACACACACACACACACACACACACAGAGCGCGCGTCGCTTGGGGATGGCCGGTCGCCGCCGCGTCGTTTGTCACCTGCGCAAGCGGCTTCTGTCATATCGAGAATATAGACGTTGGGGAGGCTACAATTTTGTGTCCCGAAGACGAATGGCCGCGGACAAATTGTCCGGCGACTTGTTCCGGGCGTAAAGTATAGCCGCGGCCGGCGCCGGACGTATTGTCCTGGCGGGGACGCCGGCCGTGCCAAGCCGCGCGTCCCGCCTCCGCCGCCCTGCGCGCACGCGCCTTCATCTGCACATAATTGTACGGTGCGAGCACAGAACGCGCCCCGGATGCTCTTCGGAGAATGTGGAAAGGAGTAGTAAGCGGCAGAGATGATAAATGCGCTGCTATTGAAAGCAAATTGACGACGTTCAGCGTCGGAATTAGAATATTGAAAGCGCGAAGGGGTGTTCGACATTACCATACGCCTCCGCGTCTCGCCCCCCCCACGCCCACGCCCCCACGCCACGTCGCTCCGCGCAGCGCCATCCGCGCCGGCGCACAGTGGGACAAGATCACAAAAAGCTGGCCAAAAGTTAAAAAGGGTTTATTTAGAAAGTTTTAAGTAAGCAGTTTAGTGCATTGGTTCTCAGAGTGTCTAATTCCACGGTTAGGAGATGGTCCGAGGCGTCACAGTGAGGATCTGCAGCATTGGAAATGTGGCCGTTGATGAGCGAGCAGGTTTTTGTTGTTGTTGTTGTTGTTGTTTGTTTGTTTGCTTTTTTGTTTTGAGCAATTTTCATCATTTAAAATGGACGAGTACAATGTTTACATATATTACAAATACTTTAAAAACATGATAAAATTACTTAATAGTTAATGCTTAAACAAAATGACACAATTAATTTGTTGTTTTAGTGGAAAATTATTAGAACCTATAAGTTCCACAGTATTTCACAACGAAATTTATAAAAACTTCATTCTCTACTATTTAGCTATTGAAATGGCAAATAAAAAACAGATATTAGCTGTTATTCTGTATTTCATGCAGAAACATTTTCCGACGTTCTTCAATTTTTAATCCGCCGTATTGGATCCGCCATTTTGTTTTCTTGCCATTTTAACATTGGAATTGGAATCAGCGAACTCATAAAACCCTTTTTCCAAATAATTATGAAAATTGAAACATTTTTAGACGTCTTTTAATTTTTAATCCGTCATATTGAATCGGCCATTTTTTTGTAATTTCGACATTGGAATCATAACCGGCGTGTCCAAAAACCATTGTATACAGTGTCATTAAATTTGGATAACGTTTGCATATTTTGGCCAGCTTTTTGGGATCTTGCCCCAATGTGCGACGCCCTGAAAGGACCGGAGGAAACAATCGTGATGCTGCGGTCACGCGCGGCGCTGCGCCGCTGTCACGAACCTAACGCCCACGCCTCGCCCGCGGCCGCCCGGCGCATGTCGTGTGTCTGTCCGCTAGATGTCACGCGCGTGTTGCACTCCCAAATGGGCTTGTCAGATGACACTAACGGTGAATGGTCAATCACACGATTCGCTTTGTTTCTAGCATATCTTCCTTTGTTAACTTGAAACGTCTGACTTAATAAGTGAAACTTCCACTGACAGATGAGACAAATTATTTTTCCATGTGTTTAAACATATTAATTGTCTCTGTGTCCCGTCATCAACTTGTCACACGAAGCAATGTCACACTATGTGCTGTCTACATACGTCATAAAAATAACGTTTTTGTAGTTTGTAAGGCACTGACGGCTCTTGCCAGTTGTAACATGTTTGTACTACAAACATTTTCACTATTTATTTCATTGCATCTAAAAGGAAAAATTGATCACATTATTGGTGTAAATAAGCATGTAGGTATCATTAAGTGCAGAGGCGGTGTTCTACGGGTCTGTTCCATTTCAGGTGAAGAAGATTGTGGAAGAAGTTAACACTTCCTAGCATAGTAATACTCGTAGTAATAGCTCAGAAAGTGTTAAGTAGATTAGTGTGTATTAGTATTTTGAAGAAAGGATTTTCTTCTCACAATTTGTTCCCTCAACTGTACCATATGGTCTATTTTTCGTAGCTATAATGCAATTTACACACCTTTCGGAGGCGAATACCGGGAATCAAAAGGTTAGGATATTGTTGAGTGTTGGTTTATTGCTGAAAGGTCACCCACCTAGTCACGTAGTATCAGGTAAAATAGTTAATATTTTTATGTTTTACTGATACATTATAGTTTGTTATTGCCTTCGACATGGAACTCAAAGCACACTGACTAACTTACCTGGATCAAAAAGATCATGATTACGAGGAGAAATATGAAAACAGTTGAATGACGCTATATGTTCTCTTCTGGATGTAATTATGAGAGAGAATTATGAAAGGGCATTATGAGAGGGAAATATGAAAAGACAAAGGAGTCAAGTTAACACCTAGTTAATTAGTAAAGCAGTAAATCTGAATCAATAAAATAAGGCAAAAAAGGAAATTATATGTGAACCACGGGCGTTAACTGGTTTTAATGATCTTGGGGGACAAAAAGCCATCGGGTCAAAGAAGTTCATTAGAATCCTTATGATGCCCTTGGCGCATAAATATTAATAACTGCCCTACTAAATAAAAAATATGTTATAATATACGTGTTTGTATTATTTCTATAATTTCTACCGTGAGTCATAATCAACTGCAAATAAAGTTGCCTTCACACTCGGTGGCGACACCGAGAACCGCAGCCACCGCCAGCGACGCTCAGCGTGAGAAAAGAAGGATTCGGGAGTCCTACCATCGTAGGCGCCGGAGGCTGCAAGATGTTCAACATGTTGAATATTGAACACACGATCATCTAAGCTCAGCGCGCGCCCGAGAGGCCTAGTGTGCACCAGCTGCGGCCGCGGGGTTGCGCGTCTGCGCTGCTGGTGGCGGGACCTCACCGCTCGCTTCAATACCTCCATTTAAGCCAATGACGCGCCCGCAGACGCGCCCGCCCTTCGAAAAGTGAGCTGAAAGCTGCTAAGTGAATGGACTTCTCAGACTAGCTGCTCCCCTAGCTGCTGCTCAGACATCACAATACTAAAGCATAGACGAAGACAAACCAACCGCTGCTAGCAGAATGGATGGACAAAACACGTAGAAATTAGTATGCAAAGATTTGTTTACTAAATTAGGAGTATTATACTAAAATTTAAAAGGGAAAATGTAACAGCAGCAGAGCACGTCTGCTTTAGTTGACGGAGACATTTCAGTCATATCACTATATTTTTCGTTTACCACCTGGTACAATTTTGTGAATCAACACCATTTGAAATTACTAGCTTTGCTTCCAGTTGTTTGTAAACAACTGAATATAAACTAAGAGCACTTAGAAAAGAAACTAATGCCCTAACTTGCCCTATTTGTTAAGATTATTCAATATTTTCATTAATAATGCAAGTTTACCAGACGATTGGAAGGCAGCTATAGTGGTTCCAATTTTCAAAAATGGTGAAAAAACGAAAGTATGTAATTATAGACCTGTATCCCTCACATCAGTAGTATGCAAAATAATGGAGCATTTAATAGCCGGGTACATTCGTCGCGAATGGGAGAATGCGAACTGGATTTTTCACGGACAGTATGGGTTTAGAAGTGAACATTCGTGCGAAAGTCAAAATGTTTCTCTTTTTCAAGATCTAGCTGACGTAGTTGACGCGGGTGGGAGGGTGGATGCAGTAGTAATCGACTTCGCGAAAGCTTTCGACGTGGTACCGCATAATTTACTTATTAGGAAAGTATTAACCTCAGGAGTTGATGCTAGAGTTGTGAAGTGGATAAGCGAATTTCTTAGGGACAGGAAACAAAAAGTTCGAATTGGCAATCAGTTTTCGACTACGGGGAATGTTACTTCAGGGGTTCCACAGGGAAGTGTGTTAGGGCCATTACTCTTCTTAGCGTATGTGAACGATCTCCATGTGAACATACAATCAAAGGTGCGTTTATTTGCAGACGATTGTGTTATATACCGAAAATCAAAGATAGCGCTGACGAACAAATATTACAGCAGGATTTAGAGCATTTACGTGATTGGGCTGAAAAAAATGACATGGTAATTACTGGATCTAAAAGCAAAACAATAACGTTCGGGCGGGGACGAAATTATGAGGAACCAGACTATCGTTTAGGTGAGGTTATCATCCCAAGAGTCTCATCATGCAAGTATTTAGGCATTCATCTAGATAGTAAATTAGGGTGGGAGAAGCATATAAATCAGACAGTAAGAAAAACGTGGAAGTCTTTGCATTTTGTAATGCGAATACTAAAGAAAAGTTCTGCAAACGTCAAAGAATTAGCATATCTTACGCTGGTTCGCCCTCTCATGGAATACGGAGTTGCGTGTTGGGATCCATACAGAAAGGCGCACCGAAAAAATCTAGATAGAATACAGAGAAAAGTGAATAAGTTTACCTATAGATGTAACGCAAAAAAAAAGTCATGGGAACCTCTAGAAACGAGAACAAAGGCGAGGCTTTGCGCTCTTTATAAATCGTACGTAGGTCAACCAGCTTGGAAGGAAATTCAGATTAGACTAGAAAAAACAAATTATTTCGACCGAAGCGATCACACCTACAAAATTCGAGCAAGGAAACAAAATTCAGATCTTGGGAAGTTTTCCTTTTGTAACAGAACAATTAGAGATTGGAACAGCTTACCTGCAGCAGTTTTCAAAGCTTTTCCTCTCAGTGTCCGAAGTTTTAGAAACAAATTAGAACAAGATGGCAGTAACAAATATTAAAAGAGTATGTGCTGTGTAGTGCGGTGAAGTGCTGTGAAGTGCTGGTCAGTGTAATTCAAAGCAAAAAAGTGTAGTGTAGTGAAGTGAAGTGAAGTGCGGTGAACGTGATCAATGCACTTTTCAATGCTGCTTTTCGTCTTGTACTGTATTGTACGGTATTATTATTATTATTATTATTATTATTATTATTATTATTATTATTATTATTATTATTATTATTATTATTATTATTATCATTATTAGTATTATTATTATTAATGTACGTGTTGTAATTTTTGAATTATTGTCACTTAACTGCCACCGGGTCATACCCAATTGCAGTTCTAATACATGTATGTATGTATAATTGTTCACACCTAAAGCAAGAACATTTTCCGCTTCTTTCTTGGTGGAACTGCTTTGTCTGTGAATTTTTGTTTTCTGTTTAGGTCTTTCAGGGAAAAGAACAAAGCATAAATCGTCGATTCAGAATTAACAAACTATTTCCCTAGACAGTTTTCATTACGCTACTTTTCTGGCGTTATCCGAAATAGAGAAACACACAAAAACCTTGAAGCTATATTGCTTCATGGAATGATAGTGTAAAGAATGGTTATTACTTCAACGTAAAATAATTTATTTTAAATTTTAATATTAAGTACACTATGCTTTTATTAAAAATGTTTAACTTTGAAATAAAAAAGCAAATTATTACTTAAATAAAACGTTTATCCTCTGCGTTGAATATTATCTATTTGAAGCGACCTTAAATACAGATAAAAATACATCATCAAGTCGCTAAGAATCTCAACATCCAGGCAGAAAATAGTATAGTACCAATACAATGGATTGTTGGGAATTGGAAAAAGGAAACTTGGCATCACTCAACCAGAAAATAAATAGAACTGCGATTACAAAACTCGAAGAGTCAGTCTTCTTGTTCCAGTTGAAACCCGTGAGTTATTTATTACCACCGTGGCAAATTTCGCACAATATCAATTTCTTAGCTCAATAAAACTTGGGCAAAGGCCCGACACAAAAGAGGCGTGTATCAGATCTAAAGGCAGAGAATATATGGATAGCCCTTCAGACTGGTATTCGAGCCTTGTATGGGTACAATGGAAACCAGAAAATTAGGAATTTCACACGAATTTCCCGCCTGCCATTGGGGCAATTGTTCCTCCCCAATTTGTCAGGCCAGGGTGGGGGGGGGCGTGATGGAGGGGGTCGGGGAGAGCGACGTGGGCCGGGCGACTCGCTTTTGTTTTGGGAGGCGACCACGTGCCGCAGACCTTTGAACCCGGGAGAGGCCCCTATGGATTTGTCGCTTCATTGTTTCAAGGCGGCTGTGAGCCCTAAACTGTTTATGTGTATTATATCAACAAAAGGGCTTTGGACGGGCGGCGCTGAGGAAGCTTAAGAGCTGTGACGGTCAAGGGCTCCGGGGGGTGGGGTGGGGAGGTGGGCGGCGTAATAACTCCAGTGCGGCCGCGAGTATCTCCAGCGGTGAGTGTGTGATCTGAAACAGAACGCATTATACGAGGCTCGGGGCTGACGAGCGAACACGGGCGAGGAATGCGCTGGGGGCCGCCTTCGGCCGCTCGCGCCCTCCGCCGCAGGGGCCGGCGCTTGTCAGCGAGCGTTCAAACGACATATGAATGGGGCGTGAACGCCAGGACGGTATTTCTGTGATATTTTATAAATTAGGAGAAATCTGTTTATTTAAGTTATTTCACTGTAAAGTCGGGGCGCCTTGTTTCATCATTAAAACCACGGCATTTCATTTGTTCATTAAAACCATGAAAATACTTTGACACTTAAATATACCCTAATCTAAACAAACTTATTTCAAATTTTATGAAACGTCACTTATATCGTTTTTGTTTTTATCCATTCGGAATAAAGTTGAGTATCGTGAGGGTAGGTCAATAAAAAGTCAGTTATTTTACCGTGCCAACTTTCTGCCATTTATTTAGCCTGTTTCGTGGCTGTAAATATACTATACTATAAAAGATAAATATACCGAAGCAGAAATAACAAAAATGTTATTGGTATAATGGTAATGTTATTTGTTGCAAATGTCATGTTATGCAATTATGTTCCAAATCACAATAATGTTATTTATAAGGCTATTTTTATTTCTGTCTTGGGGTATATCAAATTGTATTTTGAAAATATTGGTTTTCTTTTGTAACGATAAATGGGGTAACCAATTGCACTACTTGTATATTTATCTTCAAATGAATTCAAAGAAAATAGCGCGGAAAGAAATTTTGATGCGATTATTGTTTCAGAAAACAGCATTAATTATACCTATGATTTAGAATACGATTTGAAATAATACAATATATATATATATATATATATATATATATATATATATATATATATATATATATATAATGTGTACCACACCACACGAACGACTGAGAAGGATGGGTGGTTCTAGATAAGGAAGTGCTGACGTTATATTCACTCTACAAAATTGTAATAATATTAGGTATATTCTCAAGTGGTTAAATTTCGTCGCTGTACTGCTTATGTTATAGCACTGAAGAAGGATTAATAAAAGCCAAAAAGTTCGCGATTTAAGTTTTGTTGTCGTATTTACGTGATCTACACACAATATATAAATCCTAATACTTATAAATCGAGGTCAAGAAAGAAACCACATATGTGTTGTTACTTTCTTTTTCATTTGTGATTTTTATTTAATGTTGTTCATACAGTTCATAAACACACACACACACACACATTTCTTCAGAATTCAATAATATCAGTTTCAATTTTACTAATAACGTGATTGTGAGCCAAGAAGAACAACGTAACATGTCGTATATTGATGTAAGCCGGACCTTTCCAAGACAAGAAAAGGGAAGAGGAATTTACGTTCTCAAGCAAGTGACCAAAAGGCTGAGCATCATATGACTCACATGTGATTTCAATACTGCGCTTAACCAATATAAACACTCATATATACTAAAACGTTGGGTAGATTACATTCTTAAGAGTTCGTGACCCAAAGACCTTTTCATCCACGCCCTAAAATGATTTGTGAGCAACAGAATCTCAGATTTTCTCATTGACAACGAATGAAACGTTATTGGACCAGACGTCGTTTAATATACTTAGTCTGTTTTGTCCAAAGGCCTTAAGTAACGCCCTCACTCTCGGAGCAGCCGCCACAAGGACTCGAGGCGACTGAAGCCGGGGGCGGCGGGGTGGCGGGGTCCTTGGGCGTCTTGGGCGGGGAGAACGTGGTCACGAGATGTAAGTGGTAGAGGAAAGGCGACTGACCAAAGAGGAGTGGGAGCGAAGCCAAAGCTCTAGAAAAGAAAACGATTTGAGGGCACTAGTACGAAGGAAATATGGTACAAATGGATCAGACGCAAATGAAGAATTTGGAAACTAAGATTAATTACCTTTACTGCTAAAAACAAACAAATTTGTCCACCGTTATCCCAAAATAAATATTAAACAAATGCCCATTGTAAAAGGAAATCATCCTCCTGCTCCTTTACAGAAAACATTTCAGATCAAAGTTTCATTTTGTAAGGTATCGTAGCCCCCTCTTTTTTCTAAATCTTTGTTTTCAATTTGTCTACACGAAAATTCGACAGGTTTACAATTGTAAAGAAACCACTTCTGGTTCTTTCTAAATATTATTGTCGATCCTCTTGACACTTGATTTAGCGCTATCGTATCTTCTTGGAAGCCATTTGAATTTGGCATCAATAAAGTTCTTAACTTCAAAAATGTAGAATTATTTGAAGAAAGAAGGTTTATAAGAGAAGTAGGTGAAGAGATGACATTCAAAGACCGAGATAGAAAGAAGATATTATGCGATGCAAGTAAAGTTGTTTGAGTTCTATTTGAAGACGAAAATACTTTAAAAGAGAAGTCTTTTTTATTTCTCAGTACTCTGTGTGGAATGGATATATGAATTGAATTGAATTAAATTAATGCCTTATTATACGTGGCGAGACTCGAGCCATTAGGCCCGCTCTTCCGTCTGACCACGCAAATTTCGCTACGCTCCTTTCACCAACTAGCAGAGAAAGGAGGTATTTCTTGGGCGAGAAACAGGCGATTTGAAATTAGCTCAGAGGCTCATTACACCATCGCCGATATAGTGGGAATCGGTTAATTTTTTTCCAGAAAAAACCATACTTTAGGACAACTATTCAAAAACCCTTTCCTTGAGCATTTAAGAAATAGTCCACAATCTCTGCTAATAACACAATTTCAAGGGAGCCAGGATTTCGTCATACACTAAACACACCAATAAGATTATCCAGTTGGGAGAACAGTAATTCTTCAATCTACATTACAAAAATTTCCGAAGAACATTATGCAGCGCATTCAGGATTGTATGGCAATATGGAAAACATGAAATGGCAGATAAGCTTTCAGTGAACGGTAGTTTTTAGTAATTGTTACAGAAGTGAGTCTTCATTCTTCTAAGTGTTATATTCTTCATCAATTAAACCAGAAAAGACAGTTGATATTACTCGCGCAGTTTTTCTTGAACAATGACCTTGCTTCCACCTCTCTGACACAAAAACAGTTAAAGACAAAACCTCGCAGCATGCACTGATGACAACATTCCAAACACATCTTCACTTCCGCAAAATAGAAACTATTTTCTGTTGAACTTCTGCCAGTGATTTTCTCCAAAAACTCTAAAGAAATGACCAAAGCAAGTGAAGAATCATCATCTCGAACTCCTCAGAAAGTTAGCACGCAAATTATTGAGGAAGTTGCGAAGGCATGACTGATTCTTCAGAGATTGGCATTGCTTCATAAAATCTAGTGGCCGGTTTCGTAACTAATAACCCCACTCTACTCGCATTTCTTCAATCCATCGTTCAAGAAAAGTTGCGTGAGTAATACTCAAAAGTCAGCCGCTACGGCGGCTGGCATCGTACCCCGATGGAAACTACCCCCAATGGCAACATAACCTCAGAACCTACAGGAAAACAAGTACGCAAAACCTTTTCTCTTGCGGTACAATCGGAAATTTACCCTAACAAAAGCCAAGCGATTGTGATTGAAGCCCAAGAAGGTATTAGACTAAAAGATTATGTATCTAAAATTGCAACAATAGTTAACTCCTCAGATATTCGTTATGCGATTAATAACAGAATCTGTTTCTTCCCTTCAACTCACATGATTGCTGAACACATTGTAAACACATTCAGATTGATCATTATTAATAATCAAAAACTGAAAATATGACAACTTATCAATAAACACGTTCGAGTTATTATCTCTTATACTTTCCTTTTGACAATGTTATACGTTTCCTATGCAAGGAAGAAGGCCACATTGCAAATGAAAATACTGGTATCCGCTACCAGTCAACAGAATTCTCCAGCTCCTGCTCTCTCAATTAATAACCTTACTGCCCCTTACCTCCAAAAACAAAGACCCTAAGCTATTCATCCTGCAATTAGTAACTAATTTGCACCTATTAATGAACAGAAATCTGCTAATGACAATATTTGTATCAAAATTAAACAAAAGAGGCCCCCAATCTGACTCCTCCCATGTTCATGAATCTTCAAGAACCACAAACTAAGCAAATACTGAAGAAACCCTGAAACAACCTAAGAAAAAGAAGAAGAAAGAACTACATCATTCAGAGAAAATGCAATGACTAATAGTAGATCTGTAGAAGAAATAATATCTCATCTAAAATCAATTATTGAAAACAATCAAAGCAAATATCCTCTTACCTACCATCAATTTAAATCCTTCCTGAAAAAGTCCTTAAATGCTGGTGACCCAATCCTCAAAGCCAGCGATTACTCACCTGATGTATCAAACCTCATTCAAATGATGATTAATCTGTACACACACGTTCCAAATAAAACAATAAAAGGCAGATTCACCAGACTTTAGAAAAATAAAATCTGTTCTACCACATTCTGAAGAACCAAGTACTGAATTAGACTCCAGTGCAGACATCAGCTCCAACTAATGAAGAGAGATGAGATTTCTGGAATAACTAAAAACAGTACTGAGGTATTTGAAATAGCTCTAGAATTTACACCCAATGCTACTCAATTGATCCAAATATTAGTAAATATTCAAAAATAAACGTTAGCAATGTGAAGAGAAGATTTACAAATGTAAAAAATAAATTAAAAATAATTAAAAGCAATGAATCAGGGTACTCTAGTGATACAAACTAAAGTATTTTACCCCCTTAAACACAATATTAATTAACAGAGGTTGAAAGCATATTACAATGGAATATCAATAGATTTAGGCCTTAGTGAGAAAATCTAAAAATTCTAATTAACAAATACAACCCAGATGTAATGTGCTTACAGAAAACCTATAATCCAAAAAGAGTGATACCGCAAATAAAAAATTATTCTGTTTACTTAAGGAATATAAATAATTCACGAATATCCAGTGCAGACAAAGCTCTGTATATATCAAATCTCTCGAATTTATATCAAATCTCCTCTTCAGGCAGATGAAATTCAAATAAACACCAATATTGAATATACAGTAGTCAAAATTAAACTGGGAAGAAATTATTTGAGTATCTGTAATATCTACCTTCCCAATAGTTATAACTTTACAGAAAATGAAATATTAAAAATATCTGATCAGCTGCCTAAACCCTCTATTATGGTAGGGGATTTTAATAGTCATAGTCTAATGTGGGGATCTTGTAATGAAGACAATGGAGGAAAGATAATTTATAAAATATCAGAAGACCCAAATACATTGATTCTTAACAAAAATCAATACACTCTCACGCTAACAATACACATAAAAGGTTCAGTACCATTGATCTATCAATATGTTCATTTTATATTATTTCTAAATGGAACTGGAGTACCATGGAGAACCTACATGGAAGTGACCAGTTTTCCATTCTCATAACTAACAACAATTCCTCAGTGACTGATTGCATCAACTATTCTCCAAGATGGAAATTCCAAGATTCTAACTTTGAGAGTTACAAGGGAATATTATCAACAAAATTAATTAAATTAGCATATTAGAAGAAACTTTCGCAATCTACCACAATGAAAAAATTGAAAAACTGACTGAACTAATCCTCAAGGTATCCGGTGAAACAATTCCAAAAAGGAAAGGAAATGAAAGGAAAGGAAAGGAAAATCAATAAGAAAACAACTCCCTTGGTGGAATGAAGGCTGCAAAAATACTCATAAATTGTACAGACACTCCTTCAACAAATACAAGAGGCACCCAACCATAGAAAATCATATTGAATACAAAAGAATCTGGGCAAAGGTAAGACGAATATATAAATAAAATAAAAGGCAGTCCTGGATTGACTTCATCTCATCAATTGCTTCTCTAACCCAACAGACAATTGGAAAAAAATGGAAGCTATCAATGGTTGTCACAAGCAGTACATCCAACCTAAATTTATGTTACACAAGAACCAAGTTACCTCTTCTAATGAAGAAATTGCAAACATTTTAGCATCTACATTCCTTAATTATTGAAGCAACAGTAACTTTAACGATGAAGAGCAAGCATACAAATGTAATTTGAATATAACAATGGATAGAATTATCCAACAATATTATTCTGGGAATAATATTTCTACATTACACTATTCCGTACAAGTAAAAGAAGTTGTAATTGTGCTAACTCATAATAGAAATTCAAGCCCAGGAGCAGATGTAATATTTATTTTCTTAAAGAGCTGCCGACAAATGCTATTCAATATACAACCCAACTATTCAATAAAATAATAACCACTTGTGAATTGCCTGACAAATAGAATGAGAATACATAGTTTTCCAGATTTTTAAAACTAATAAAGATACAGCCAACCCGAATAATTACAGACCTATATCCTTAACGTCCACCCTCTACAAATTACTGGAAAAATTGTCATTAAAAGACTTAACTGGTACCTTCAATATTATAATGAAATGTCACCATTCCAAAGTGGTTTCAGAAATCATTCAACAACTGACCATTTAGTAAACATTCATAGTGACATTTTTGATGCCTTTATAACAGACCAACATCTTGTATCTGTTAGTCTAAACATGGAAAAGGCTAACGACATGGTAGGGAGAGATCGAATCATTAAAATTCGCTATGAAATGGGGATAGATGGCCAAATACTTCCATAACTCAGTTCAGGAAGAATAGAAGTTAAATTTAGGAATATTTTATCGAACAAATATGCAAGTAATTACGGAGTGCCTCAAGGATCTGTGCTTAGTTTACTACTATTCTTAATTACTCGTACCATAAATGATATCACGAACCATGTCCATCGGCCAGGAGAAGTAAACTGTAACGTTACTCTAATCACAAATTATTTCAATAATATTGTTTATTTCAATTCCCTGCTATGCTCGTAAATTATTACTCCAATGTTTTATAATTTGGATAGCTATTTCTTTTTTTAAAGATCCTGCATGAGTCCGACTTACAACATACGTCACCTACATGTAGATGTGTGACATAATACAGAAATCACGATTCCTGGAAATTCTGTGGAATTTACTAATTATTGAATCGATGGCAATTCAAAGACATATCAGCCTTTTCTTTTCAAACAATTAAAAATTATTACAATATTCTTACGACATAATTTGAGCTCATTACTAATGGATAGTTCTAAGGCCATGAATCATTACTGAACCGAACGGCTTTGATAAAAGTTCGTAAGCTTACGGAATGTTCTTCTCGGCTGCTTTCATGCCGTCGTCTTCTCCGGAATAGGATGTTCTGGGTCCTCCTGTGGTGTCGTTCCTGTACCTACCGCCCGTGTGAATTTTAAATGTTTCCCGACTGTTTCTAACTATTCAGTCCGCTATTCGGAAATTCTTAAATCTGTTTCAATGTTATCGCGGCGCGACTTTCCATTACTGGGTTTCGGGTACAACCCCTATTTGCGACTACTATTTCTTTTAAAATTAATAATTCATAATTTCCCTCAACGATATTATCCTCATGAACACCCACGAATATGAAGTATAAATATGCAGAAATTCTCGAAATACAACAAATGTTAACTATCATTAAAATACAAATATTTACCCACTTAAACCTGTGGCAAAATTTCTATGTCGAAATGATCATTACTATATGATCGGTTCGGCTGCTTCCGTGAGAGTGAGAATTTGTTTCTCCTCGACGATTTTTAACGCCCTCCCCTCATCAATCTCACATTAACACCACCAGGCCGTGCGGTTCCTCGACAATACTATTCGCATTTCTAGCATCGAGCACGGAACGCCTAAATGTTTATTGGTCCGTTTCTATGCAGAAGTAATCCCCGGATTCTAACATTCTCGATGCATCAAAATTCCGTCGTACATGTTCGCTTGATGGCATTCCCCTATTACACCCGTGTGACATTTGGGTATGTCACAATACTTGTTTGCAGATGATATCACTACAACATTAAGTGGGAAAATATTAAAACATCTAAAGAATGGCTCCAATTCACTTTAGGCGAAATTCAAGACAGGTTTCAAGATCTCGAAAACCAAATCTGAATTCATAGTTTTCAAAAAAGGGGCAACGTATCTGATCAGTTAAAATTTAAAATAGAAGCACAACTAAAATGTTCAAGCCTAATCAAAATCCTGGGAAAATGGTAGTAAACTAACATGGTTACTACATATCACGAACTTACAAGCTGAATGCCTTCAAAGAATGAATACAATAAAAGCCATTTCATCAGTATAGTAGGGAGCGGATAGAAATGTTATACTTTCAACATATAAATCTCTTATTCGTTCCAAGATAGATAATGGAGCAATTATTTACCAGTCAGCTATGGCAAAAATATTAAATAGTCTTAACTCAATCCACTTAGCTGGATGAAGTTTAGCCTTAGCGCATATCGAACGAGTCCGATTTCGAGCATTCTTGTGGAATTCAATGAAGAAAATCTTCATATCCGAAAAAAATGCAAGTAAAATAACCTATACTCCTAATAACCCTGTTTATAAGAATATTTTCTACAGGAAATATTACGATAAATATACATAGTGCGTACTTAAACAAAATCCGCAACAAGTACAGTGGGCATACACACATCTTCACTGATGGCTCTCGCAAAGAGATTGGAGTTAACTGTGCAATGCAAATAAAAGAGACACTACTACAGGCAAGGTTAAATGATTCTTGCACAATGTTTTACTTTTAAGCGTATGCCATTCTTCTTGCATTGAAATATATCCTAGAACTATCCGAAGACAAATTTGTTATTTTTACAGAATCCAAAATTGTGTAAGTAAACATAAGTAATACTAAAAACCAGGAACCTTTAGCAAATGAAACAGATGACCTATACAATGACTTATTATACAACAACAAGGAAATCATTCTTATTTGAATCCCAATGCATCGAGACATTGCCAGGAATATATAAGTTGACGAAGCAGCAACATACTATTAATTCCTACTATTATTAAAGTCAAAACTACACTTGGTCCGTAACAATGTGTGAGAGCATCAACCATGCATCAAGAACAGGAAGATTCAATGTATTTTACCCAACTAAGAAAAGGTCACTCCAACTTGACACACTCTCATCTCATGTCAAGAACACCAGTGAACAGATGCTCTAACTCTGGAACTGCAATCTCTATTTTCCACATATTGACAGAGTGTAGTGACCAATGTGAAAGAACTGGATTGCCTAAGATCATCAAGAACTGTGTGGACGGCATTGAAAGTACACGATGTTATGAACTTTTTAAAATTGGTGTGCTACTAAAGTCGCTAATGACCCAGCAGTCGATGCGACTATAAATAAATGAAAAAAAAAACATGCTGTAAAAAAACTAAGAAACTGCTAACACCAATATTATCGCAATGTTATGTCAAATAATTTATTGTAATGCACAATATGTATTCTGATGATTGTTTATATTATGTTGCTGTTGAACGTGATTGTTAATGGTCGTCATGTAATGTTACAATTATTTTGACAAATTATGAATTTATGCTTTAGTTTAAGAGCTATTGTATGTTCTGTTGTACCTTGTATATATTGTTTTTTTTATAGTGATCGCTAATGGCCTGGAAGTTCATGTGACCAATTAAATAAAGCATCATTTAAAAAAAGCTTTCAGTGTATTATTTTTAAGATGTTTTTCATCTTTACTATTTTTACTATAAAACGGGTAAATAAAAGCAAGTGATAGCACGTCTAGGGACCACTACCTTTCTTTCAAGAACAAAATCACGATATTATGTGGAGTAGAATGAAGGAATTTCTTTCTGAACGAGAACACTGTTTTAAATATGTACACGATATATTTTTTAATATATTTTTGGTATGTACGAATCGTTCGTGAAATGTCTTAAATATCTATTATTAACCAAGCGCCAGTGACTAAGGATGTCACCTCTTGCTATATAAAAGCTACATAGGAAGATGGAAGGGTGAGAAGCACGCCATCGCGTATTTAATTAATTGGTTAATGCCTTATTTTATGTGGCGAGACTCGGACCATCAAGCCCGTTCTTCCGTCTGACCACGCAAAGTTCCTACGCTGCTTTCAACATGTAGCAGAGAAAGAAGGTATTACTCGGGCGAGGAAACAGGCGGCTTGAATTTAACTGAGAGGCTTCTTTTAGGCTTGAGGATATTTTACATACAGTAAATCTACTACATGGGAGAGCCTGCTTTACTTCCCCTTCGACGGAAGACTCACAGAAGATTTTTTCGCCCTTAAAAATCCACGTCTTTGATCGTTGAACCCGTGAACTTGGGTATAATAGCCCGATACGCTAACCGTTACACCACCGAACCCTCGTACTCGAGTATTTGCAGAGAACAGAGTCGGGGCACGGGGAGGGGTGAGTTGCCAGGCAGATGCTTAAGCAGCGCCCCGCCCCCTCCTTTGGGAGTGATTTACTCCGCTGCAGCTCTTTCCTATGAACTATACATTATGTAGGAGGCGCCCGTTCGGTGCTGCAAGCGCCTGCGTTATCCGGTGAGATTACAGCCATAAAGCATCGCCATTAGGCGGGCCGCAGTGTTTCCTTGCGCTTTCTCCCGAGCGTGTCATTGTTTCGGGGCCCTGAACAAAGGGGAGCGGGAGTCGAGGATTACACGGCGCCTCCTGGTGACGGAGGGATTAAACCCCCGGTGCACTTCCTGCTTAGTGGGTGGTCACTGGGGCACAAGTGGCTTGCTAGCGTTTTGGGTTTCTGTATCTCTGCCGTTTTTATAAAAATGTTTTACCAAAAAAATAATTTAATGATTGCAAAGAAAAGTCCATTAGTTTTGAATACACATGTATTTCCTCTCTCACCTGAGCAAAGACCCTGCCTCATCTCCATTATCAACATTTTGGAGTGAACTGGTGGGTCTGAACTGGTGGTAATGCAGACCTACTCTACTCAATAACAAACATACGTATTATTGTAGGAAGACAGGTTCTATGATAACATTTTTAACTCATCCATTTCAGTTTTAACTGTTTGTTAACAAATAATGTCAGTATTTTTCTTTGCAAATATTTGAATCTATGTCCCAACAGTTCAGTCAATAGTGATAAGTTTAGAAATTGCTTTTTTATTTAAAACCAGAACAGAAAATCATGACAGAAATCCTATGAAATCAAGATATTTAAAAGACCGATTCAAACCTCCTTAACTTCTAGTCATCTCGCACCCATGCAACTCTCTGCTACCTTCTCACTTAGCTCTATACTAGTCAAATCCAAATTTCAGAGTAGAAAACAAACCTAGACTTAAGAATGGCCATCTTCTGAAAGTTCTGTTATAATGAACGTTAATATCATCAAAAGAGACAAACGTGTCGAACAAGAAACAATAAATTTTAAAAAAAAATTAGAATCAGTTTCCCCGAAGCTTCTATGAGTGATCCAAGATTTCATATGACTTTTCTGATCCATGCCTCTACGTGGTTCGTACTACGTGGTTCACCCATGTAGTCTCCCAAAAAAAACATTCTACATTCTTGAAAAGGACGCATCGTTTCAAAAGGATAGTAGACGTATGGAGAGAGAGCAAGGATCTCTTCGTGGCAGCCTAGATATGTTACCTGAGACGCAAAGTGAGTTCCAATAAGAAGGTTCTGACGACAGAAATACAAAAGAGCGTAAGCAGGGGAGTGAAGAGAGGGGAGGCAGAAAGTCTGACGTGTAGCTTGGAGGTCCTGGTTCAGGTACTACTTCATCGGTTTCAATAGTTTTGCTTATTTTTCTGTAACTTCCTCACAACGAATCTTTTGGACATTGAAGTACATTGTTCTATAATATTTCCATAACGGTAGGCCTTTTATAGCAGAATATTCTCTCGACCGGTTACTTTAAGCGGTGAAATCACATTTTGTTTTCAAATAATGTGTCGTGCGGGTATAAACTTTTATGGCGCCCTGAATCAACTTAACACATACATTGCGCAAACATGCCTAATATGGACACGGGTTTCAGCTGTTGTAAGGTGCTAGACGAGTTTTTAGATGAAACTTCCAGAAAGTATTCATAAATTAAACTTTCAAACTGGCAGTGATTACAGAGCGGCGTGAATATTCTCAAGAAATTAAAATGCAATTTCAATTTGTTACTAGAGATAATGTATTAAAAGTCTAAGGAGTTCGAAGAGGCAACATAGGCGGCTGGACAGAACATAGTCAACGCTGACTAGAGTAGATGAACGACGCGCTGAATCCGAAGCCAGAATTACGCCACCACATTCCAGTTTCTTTTAAATCGAAAAAAAAACAGCGAAATTTTCAATTTACAATTTCTCGGTATTTTTTCGCCATTTAAAAACAAGAGGAGGGTGGTGGCGCCATTCTGGCCTCAGATTACGATTCAGCGCGACGACAGAGAAAAATGTGTCAAGTCTTTGAGTCCGACTACTTTTTTATTTTGTGCGCCTGTTCTATTGACATATCACTAGTGAAAGGGGCCTGAAGAGCGGTTAGAAGTTGAAGACGTTCATCGGCATATGAGCGACTCGCTCTCTCTGGGCAGGATCAAGTCCCGGAGAGCCAACGTCGAGGTTAATAGGAGAGAATTACAATTTGAAAACTTGCTGAGAGGGTTGTCATTAAATTTGTTTTGGTGTGACGTTTAATCCCGGTAAGATCTTTTTTGAAAACGGCCTCGGCCCTGGTTTACGGGCGTCGTCTCCCTTCTTTGGCGCCGGTCGTAAATCCCGCGCCGTGTTGAAACAAGCGAGCGCCGCGACAGGGCGGCGATTACGGGCAGCCCCAAACGGCTTCACGGCTGCGCTCGCGAAAGCGATTCACCGATTGGGGACTGGCGAAGGCGGCCAGCTCACATTGGGGCAGATTCCGAAAAGCTGGCAAAATTATCAAAGCTGTAATCAGATTTAATTAAATTTTGTAGACAATTATTTCTGGGCGCGTCTTATGATTCCAATGATAAAATTGCAACAACAAATGTCGGATCGAATATGGCTGATTTAAAATTTTAAAAACGTCTAAAAATGTTTCAATTTTCATAACAATTTGTAAAAATGGTTTTGTGGGTTCGATGATTCCGATATCAATGTTCACATTCCAAGAAAACAAAGTGGCGGATCCAATATGGCGAATTAAAACTCAAAAAACGTCTATAAATGTTTCTACATGAAATGCAGAATAGCAACTAATGGCATTTTTTGACATTTAAATAGCTACATAGTACTGAATGAAGATTTTACAAATTTCGTTGTGGAACTCTGCGGAACTTATAACTGCTCGCTCAACAACCACTTTTTGAATGAAGCAGAACGTCATTGTTACGCCTCGGGCCTTTTCTAAAAGCGGAATTAGACATTCTGGGAACCAGTTTACTCAACTGCTTACTTAAAATTCCCTAAATAAAACCCCTTTTTTTGACTTTTGGCCAACTTTTTGCGATCTTATCCTTATGTGCGTCATGGAGTTAGACACTCTGGGAACCTGTCTGCCCAACTTCTTGCTTAATATTCCGCAAATAAAAACTTTTTTGCGACTTTTGGCCAGCTTTTTGAGATCTCGCCCCAACGTGCGGCGCTTGATCGGTTTCCGGCCGTAAAGCACCTAATTTAATTTCCAGGGCGTAACGCGGCCGAGGCTTATGAATACATTCCGCCCGAGACGCCGCGCGGCGCCCGGCCTGGCAGGGGGAAGGGGGGCGGTTCCCCACGCCCGGGTTATTAACTTGTTCTTCCGGGTTATGGGTTCCTCTCAACTTTCAGAGACTTATTTTGAAATCATCTGCATTTTGCTACTTCTTTAAGGTTGCTTTTAACCTCTTGGACATATACCGACCACTGAGATTGTTGTAACTGTAGGGGGAACTGTAAGAACAACACGAAAGGGTAACACAAACGCACACAAACCTAAACGCCCGGCGTGCGATTCGAACTTGCAACCCTTTGGGCCCAGCCACTACGGCCCTTCAGTCTTAGCGATCTCGGCTATCCAGGCCGACTTTCATACCTTTAGAACCTCATTCATTTACGATCGGCAGTCTAACGTGATCGTTTTGTTTACCAATAAAATATTTTCATTAAACTTTCTTTGTTCACTAAATAATATCTATGGATTTCAATGATGTTTACTATTCAAAACTGTTATATTCAAATTTGTCAAAAAATATATTTTCTTGCACATTAAAGACTTTATTTTCAAACTTACATACCTCCATGTTCGTTTGTTTTCTAATTTTACGTAACAATACATTCTTAAGACAATTCTCCGTGCCAAATATTGTATTCTAGATTGCGTTTCTCGTAAGTATATCATAATAGAAATCCCTTGTATCTTGTACTATACGGCTATTTGTGAATAAAATAATGTCCTTTCATGAATCATTGTGATTCATGAAAATACGTCACTTTAGAAATAAGCTCTTCAATTTCCGGTTGCCTTTATAAACAATTAATAATATATGTTTTATTTTATAGAGATTAATAAATTACATTTCCTCAAAACTTTGAGCAAGTCAATAACTCATATTGTAAATTGCGAGAGGAGTACTTAAACTGAACAAGCTTTAGAATATTGATGCGACTGGAGCACAGAGTTGAATGTTCTTTACAAGTATGAATTTAGTGTTGGTCCAAATGACTCATTGGCGATATACGCATAAAAAAATTGAGTTATTTCAATGAATTATGTGTTAGATCGTGTTTTAAACGAGGCATTATATCCAAAATTTTGCTAGTAAAAGTTTCGCAAATTTCAGCAATTAATAATTTTCGTAAATAGTAATCCAATACAACTAATACAGTTTTATACGACCACTTCAGATGCTTTGAGAAATTTTAAAACGTAGGATTATCACTAGTTCATTCTGACTTTTTTCGCCAACGTCATGAAATTTCACACCAACTCTTTCCTGTCATAATCTAGTATTAAATCAGAAATGTAAACAATCAGGTAGTTAATTCTGTTTCGTCAGGTGTAAAGTGTTGCCGACCGCAAGAACTTTTCCCATCAACACCACCATTCAACCAAAGCGCCGACGAAGCTTCCATACATGGTTTATTTAGCACCTCATAAATTTCTCGTGTCATATATCTGAAAATGCGCTGAAGTCCAGAAGTTCCAAAAAATAAATTCTGCCTGAGTCGAACGCGATAATAGTTTCCAGTTTACTGTAAAAGAAAACAGGTTGGGGGAATGTAATAATGAAACCGTCATATAAAGAACTGTGGATATTCCGTGAAGCAAATATAATGGGTGCTTCGGTCGACAGTAAATTTTGGAGAGACACTTGTTTATATTTGAAACGGTGGCTTCGCTCCACACCTCGAGAGTTGAGATTGATAGGAATTCCGAGAAGTCCTGGAGGAAGCACGCACACACTTGGTCTGAATTCACTTCACTTGCTTAGCAATTATTTATTGAAAGCATTACTAGTCATTTTATGGCATCATAATGGAGTATATATAATTAGTCATTTCTACACCTTTTAAAAACAGTTTTACTTTCTCACCCGTAATTCGCACAAAGTGAATGTGTTGTAATCGCCCACTGCAAAAAGCGAATTTTCGACAGCAACATTTTTATTATCTGTACCTAGTAACGAAAAAGGGGATAAACTTTGATCCTGCAGGTAATAAATTACTTCATTTAATACTGTGTAGTCAAAATAATGTTTTTGAGGGTCCTTGATACCGAAAAATCTATTGACAGCAAAACGTCTGTCTGTCCGTCTCTGTGTCGTTTCGGGTGTGGTAAATGCTACCACCTCAACCGTTCAGCCAAATTTATCCAAAATTGATATTCCATCTTTGTGTTAAAGAATGTCTATACCATCTTGATTTCAAAACAGATATTTTGATTTTGAGAGTATTTTCCGTGAAGCTTTAAAACCATTTCAAATTGTTTCCAATAGTGGCTCCAAATTGTTTGAATAAAATTTGTACTCGAATATTGATATTGTAAAAGTCGGTTAAAATAATGGGGTAGGTTTCACTTTAGTAGTAATCCCAGGTTGTAAATTATCGACTCTATCAAATCGATAGATTGTCGACTGTATATCATTGTGAAGTTTCACAACACCAAAATTTGTTATTTTCTTCGCAACGTATAAATCAACAAGTATTTCAATGAACCGGATTTACTTGATTTTCTATCCTCTAGTAATCAAGCAACATACATAGTATACCATACGTACAGTAACTTTCTTAGACAACCAATTATTTACATAAGGCACTTCTCTGTTTTTGTTTTCCGAGCAGGAAACGTAACACGGAACCGCCGGTGCGTGGTGGCGCCTGAGTGGGGCCCTTTGAATTACGTGGCGTTCATATTTAGTACTCGCTGCGCGCCGCGCCGGGCCGGGCCGGGCCCTCAGCGGGTGCCCGCTGCCTTGTAAGGAAGTGGCTCCGGGTCTTTTGATTGCGGCTCCTCCCTCTGCCAGGCGCAGGCGCAGGCGCAGGCGCAGGCACAGGCACAGGCACAGGCGCAGGCGCAGGCGCAGGCACAGGCGCAGGCGCAGGCACAGGCACAGGCACAGGCGCAGGCGCAGGCGCAGGCGCAGGCGCAGGCACAGGCGCAGGCACAGGCGCAGGCGCAGGCGCAGGCGCAGGCACAGGCGCAGGCGCAGGCGCAGGCATAGGCGCAGGCGCAGGCGCAGGCAGAGGCACAGGCGCAGGCGCAGGCGCAGGCAGAGGCACAGGCGCAGGCACAGGCGCAGGCGCAGGCGCAGGCGCAGGCACAGGCAGAGGCACAGGCGGAGGCACAGGCGCAGGCGCAGGCAGAGGCACAGGCGCAGGCGCAGGCGCAGGCGCAGGCGCAGGCATAGGCGCAGGCGCAGGCGCATGCAGAGGCACAGGCGCAGGCGCAGGCGCAGGCAGAGGCACAGGCGGAGGCGCAGGCGCAGGCGCAGGCGCAGGCGCAGGCAGAGGCACAGGCGCAGGCGCAGGCGCAGGCGCAGGCACAGGCACAGGCACAGGCGCAGGCGCAGGCGCAGGCAGAGGCACAGGGCCGCCCCGTGGGAATTGGCCTACGCGCGAGTTACATCCCCTTGGCTAACGGTAACCAATGCATACCAGGATGTTTACTAGAAACGATACGAAGAGAAATCTTGTTTGTGACCTAGTAAATAACATGGAAATTTGTGTATAAACGGGAGCCAAGTAGCTCTCACCAGCATTGTTCCATCAGACGCTGCTCACGCTCCTCGATGTCAGAATCAACGTTAATTCATATTTCAACAAGTATATAACTGCTGTACGACTTATTGTAATAAAATACTTTTAAAAAAACTTGATTTCTGTCACTGGAAACATAATTCGCGCGCCCTCCGAGAAAAGTCCCATGGGGAAGAAGGTTTCAAACAGGGGAATGGGTCATCCACTTGGAGAAAGACGAAGGTCGTATTCATAAACATGACATACATCGAAGCTTCCGTAAGTTTACTTTGAGAGCTGAAGTTCACTTTTGAACAAATCGGATTCATAGACAAAACTTCCACGAAGTAAGCTCTGGCGAAAGTAGGCTTAGTGTGGCGTCTTTGCCGGGGCAATAAATCACGGACGTGAACGGTTTGTAATTTATTGAGTATTTATTTGAAATATGCTCCAACATCTGAATTCTATTTACAATAATTACAATAAACAATATTGACCCGTTACCAGAAGGAATGTTCATGGTCACCACCACCGCTGGCCTGATAATTTGATATCTTATTCGGTGTGATGCACCAGTTGCCTACGTGAGCATACAAGCGAGTATGCCGCGCCTCCCGTCTCGACGTAGCACGCCGGCTTCAGTTCCCTGCCTCCGTAGCCTATGCATTGAAATGCAGCGCCGCACATAACCCACACGACTTCCTAAGCCCAAGAATCAGAAGGAGGAGTTTAGGTCCGGGGTCCGTTTATATTACCTTCTGGGCCGGCTGACGGAATTGCGTCATCTTCCTGTTTCCGCCGACGCGTTTTCACAGCCAACATGTCTACTGGGTTCACAATTTTGCCCCGAGTGGTAAAAGAGGTTTACAAGTGGCCACCCACGACACGATGCCCCTTCCCTTCCGCTCCCTAGGTTTGCCATTGTTCAGCCCGGCGCCCCTTCCCGCCAGCGCTGTTGCAATTACTTCCTCGTGCATTTCTTGTGCATGAAATGCACGTGGCTAATATTTTATCACGTTTGTACAAGGCGACTGATATGACGCCACATTAGATAAGTTACAATTGAAACTATGCGTTTTACAGTTGGAAGAATTGTGTCTATCATTGTTTTTCGTATTCGCAGTTGTTTCGTCAGCAGAAAGCAGGCAGAAGTATGTTATTTCGTAAGTGGAGCAGTTTATCCTATCGACTGCAGTGTATTTATTTACAACAACTTAAATATATTTGGTTTAAATACGTTCATGGTTTTTACTTATTTAATTAGTAATTAAACGTTAACTGTAGGGTCATTTCGCGTCAAATCTTCCCAAGAAAGTTGGATTTTCAACCTTTTCTCCATTTTTTTTGTTAATTGTTATAATACTAGAAAAAGGCAAGTTACATTGTAATATGAAGTTTTCTATTTCTCTGTCTAGAATTTTCTGAGAAATCGGGAAATATGAATATGGCTCGTTTCACATTTCAAGCCTCAATAACTCAAAATATACCATTTCCCAAAATAATTAAAAAATAATTGGAACAGATGTCTCCAGGTTGAGTGTGTTGATGATTTTGCATGGAATAATCCTGTAATTCAATAAAAAAATTTAATGTTAGCATCTGAAGTGTCAATATATGCTAAGTTTTTTTTCTTTCGATTTTCTCTTCTTACTGCAATATGTTTGTTCTCGGGGATATAAATCTTTGCATTCATAGAAAATAATGTAAAGTGTCTGCTCACTTTAAACGAAAGTTTGTAAAAATTTGATAGCAGTGTAACACGAACATAATAGAGAAACAATATTTATTAGAACATTATTAATTATTATGCATACGGTTGGCTGATCGATTTGAACGTTCGCTGAAAATCCAAAAACAGAATCAACTATTGCCATTGACAAAAGAGTAATTATAATTAATAGTTAATATGAATCAGCAATTGAACATAACCTAACAAACTATTGTCAACCCAATGTTAATGAGTTCTCGATTATTGTTATTTTACCTGTTGCATTATATAATAGAGAAATGAAAAGTTGTATTACGTAAGGAATAGGTAGTGCTTCTCTATTGCCCTTTTGCAGGTCATTTATTAATTAATCGAGGATATCTAACACCGTGCGTTTGTAAAATCTGAATCTTTTCTTGAACTCGCTTTCCGTGTACAATTCAACAGGATTTTGTGTATGACGGATAATACGCCGAGGATGAGGCATACCGTACTCAAGAAATTCCTCAATATTTTCAATATATTCTACAAAATGAACTAGCACATCCATAATGTCAGTCATACTGAGAATCTTGTGATCTTAAAGTTTACTTTCCGAAGTGTAGGTAATGAAAATGGTGACTTCGAAATGAAGTGGTTTTCTAAGTTTACTTTCCTAAAGGAACGCCTATGAAATAAATATAGCTACTTGCAATCTTCAAAGCCTAACTCAATGTTTTGTTCACGAATACGATTCTAATAAATTTCTGGCTTTCTTTTCAGAAAAATGCGTTTCAAGGAAATGCGGTTAAAACACGTTCAGTATGGAAACTAGAGGCGCTCAAACAGAACGAACTTTCTCGCCTGTACTTTCACGCATATTTACCCGAAAAGTACTCATATTTTCGAAAAATTGTGCTTGACCTTATTTCAAAATATATCTTTAAGGAACAAATTTCAAAGAAAGAAAAGTCTCAATCTTTGATATTTTAGTGGTAGGAAGACTTCGAAGATTTTGAACATTTTCAGTATTCGAAAAATTAGGGTTTTCAACGAACATACTATCTGCACAATTTCTTAAACGTTCTTCACACTATCCAACAACAAAATTTAATCAAAAACAATGGTGTCATTTTTGAAAATTTTAAAAATGTCTCTGGGGCTTCATGTAGAGTAACTCGTAAAATTAAAATATCGATTTCAACATCAAAGGGCCGCGATATCATCTAGAACGATTGAGGAATATCAGTTTTGGAGAACATTGGGCTGGCTGGTTTAGCGGCTAGTGATGTTCAAAGACGAACGGGCAGACAGACGATTTGCCGTCATTCGATTTTTTGGTATGAAGAACCCACAAAGCAGGGATTATGTCTATACCACGTGTTAGAGAATCTTTTTCCTACCTGGTTTTATCCCTTTACGTTACCAGAACCCTGTAATAAGAGATTTTCTGCCGAAAATTCGCCGTTTTTTCGCGCAGCTTTACATAACTTTCTCTCTACTCTGTCGAGAGAAGGTAAAAAGCGGTCTGTGCCGGCCGCCTTTCAGGGTGATGCCCCCACGCCTCGCCACGCAGCGCCATCTAGCGCGTGAATATTCCGAGCTCTCGCTCCAGGCGCAAGTCCTTAATCAGCGCCCGCCGCCCGCCAGGGTGGGGCCAAGCGATGCGCCTGGAATACCACAGGAGATAAGATGATTATTATTAATGATGGTTTATAATTACACGGAATTAATCCTCCGCGGTGCACTTGGCCGGGATGGGCTTCTTCCCAGCTTTCTCGCGGGAATAGCCCGAAGGCCCCAAATTAAAAGACCACGAGCCAGAATACATCACGTGCATCGCTAATTAATACTCTAATTCGCTCTGACAGGCGCAGTGAGGCGCGCCACGACAGAGGAAAACGCCCGAACAAACAAAATTAAGGCGTAGAAGGTAGTCTGACAAGTAGTCGGTTTGTAAAGAATTTGTCTTCGATATTTTTCAGAATTTTAATTGATGTTACGAGCGCACGAGGATTTTAACTTAACGGAACCAAGAAAGCTGAAAAAACATCACGGCGTTAGAAAGCATTTGGCAAATTATCGTCATAACATTTTTCACTAATAAACGTGCAATAATGTTTCGTGATATGTTACATCTAGGGGCGGATTCTGATGACCTACAACGTCACCAAATATGATCAATGAAATGCTCTTAAAATGCTCTTAAAATGTTCTAAAAATATTCTAAAAGGAAGAAAAATGACATAAAACATTTTATCAAAACCTATTCAGATGAATAATTCGAGCACTCTGATATTTTACTGATGTAATCGAGGTTTCTTCTTTTCGTACAAGTGATATCCGATTTCAAACGTTTGGTTTGGACTGGTCCACGAAATCTCTGTTTTTAGTTATCGTGAAATTCGGGGAACCGACAATGGTGCTGACAGGCGACACAGGAACCTTAAAATATAAACACGCAACGGTTTACATTACAATATCTGAACAAAGAAATCGAATGGGCTACTCAGGAATTTTTTGAACATTGTTGCAGCTCGTAAATATTATTTGAAGCTACTATCATTAAAATGATTTTAAAACCGATGAAATTAGCAAAAAATAATTTAATAATTACGAGAAAAGGTACAAAAAGAATTATTAGTCGAATCCAAGAAAAATGAAAAAAAGTCAAAAAATTTGTAATTTCCTTTTGTCATAACGTAAGTAGTGGTGCTACAGAATGACACAGTCTTTCCGTTTTAGTATTGTATTTACTTTGGTCTCAGCTATCTATTCGGATACGCCACAAATTCTTGCTAGCTGCCATCTATCGCTGTTCAAAGTACACTTTTTTTTAATAAATTTTCTTCATTTTTCCGATTCCACATAGCAGAACGGAAATATTATTTTAAGAATATTAAAGATCAGTAAAATCTCGTCCTACATGAAAATTTCTTTGAAAAAGTTGGAGATGTTTTTAGGAAAATGGCGTTTAAGCGCTATTGTAAAATCGTAAGTTTGAAGCTCTTTTTCATAGAACGTTTTTGAGTTTTCAAAAAACTTTATTTGGAGTAATTTGAAGCACAATTAACTCACAAATACAATAATGCTTACGAGGCTGAAAATGCGCATATTAATGGTGTGAGAGATCTTAAATGTAATTTTTTTAGTGTAATATTTGAAAAAAAATACCCCGAAATGAACTGTATGTCACATTAAAGAATGCAATTCACACTATCAGTTCGAAAAGATTGAAGAAAACATTTGGAGCCATTTGTGAGAAGATGAAATTTGATCATTTCTGAAAATGCGGAATTTTGAGACAGTTTTCAAAGAAAAGTGTTGAGTTTTCGAGAAACTTTATTTGACATTATGTAAAGCACTTGTACTTATAAATATAATAATGTGAACAAATCGCCGCTAATGTAAATATGACGTAAGAAAGCAGTTAAAAATTATACCAAAAGTTTGAAGATAAAAATTTTGAGTCGTTTTTGAGAAAATCTTATTTTTGTTCTTTTTTAAAATTATTCATATTGCAATGGAGCAATATTTCGCCAAAACTATTAAAATGTTCAAAAAATATGCATGACCTTAATAAAAAAAGTAACTGAGAATGGAGAACAATTTTTTGAAAGGAAAATCTCTAGCTTCAATTTTGTAGTTGCAGGTAACAAAACGCAAAAAAATGAAAAATTTTCAATTTTCGAAATTCCGAGTTGACCGTGAAAATATGACTTATGCCATCTTTATAAGTGTATTTTACTGCGTTCTTACAAGAAATTTAAAGAAAAAATTGAAGCCATTTTTGAGACAATTTTGTAAATGTCCGGGGGGCTTCATGTGAAGTACCCCCCAATTTTGAAGAAAGTTTTTCATAATCGCAGCGCCTTGAGTGGAACCACGTCGAACAGGGGATATTCATTTTGGAAAACTCGTACGTATGATTTAGCCGCTAGTGCTGTTCACAGACAGACAGACGGACGGACGGACGTTTCAATTGGTTTTTCGGTACCAAGGACCCACAAAACAGGGATTCTGCCTACACCACGTGTTAGAAGATTTTTTCTAAATTCAGCAACTGGATATATCCATTTTTTCGTTATGAAAGCCCTGTTATTACGGGTTTTCTGCTGAAAATTCGTCTTTTTCCTCGCAGCATTACAAAACTTTCCTTATACTACATATATTACTCAGTATATATCTACGTATACGGGAAATTAAAAATGACTTTTCATTAAAATCCGCCCCTAGTTATGTCTGTGACGTGATGGTATTCGTCCACTCACGGACACACTCCGCGGCATCGTGAGGACAGAATCGCGCAAAGGGAGCCGGCGTTCGCTTCAAGAAATCCTTCGTTGAGCGTCGTTTCCAATAAAAATTTGTTCGCCCCTCCCCCTCCCGACACACGCGCAGCGCCGTGAAATGGGAAACACAAACAAAAGAGGGCGGCCGAGGGGCCCCGATGATAAAGTAATGAGGGTCGCCCCGATGCGGCCGCGCAGATAACGCGAGGGAGTCGTTAAACGCGCGGGCCCGGCCGGTGAGATCAAACATGTCGGCCGGGCGGACATTTATAGCGATGTTCGTTAACAGAAGAAGTGACGCCCGCGCAGCGCCGATCGCCTTCAGCCGGCGCAGGAATGTGCGTTACGCTCTCGGTTTACGGCCAATTATTAAGAGCCCCACCCCGCCCCTCCCCAGAGCAGTAGTCGCGGCACGCACGTTGGGGCCAGGTCTCAAAAAGCTGGCCAAAACATCAAATCGTTATCCAAATTTAATGAAACTTTATATACAATGTTTTTTTGGCGCGCAGATTCTAATGTCAAAATCGCAATAAAGAAGAACTAAGTGGTGGATCCAACGTTACAGATTAAAAATTTAAAAATGTTCGAATTTTCATAAAAATTGTAAACAGGGTTTTACGTGTCCCTGATTTCGAAAATTGCAAAAAAATGCAATTTTGGATCCAATAAGGCGGATTAAAAAATGCAAAACGTTTCGGCACAAAATGCAGAATAGTAGCTAATAGCAGCTTTTTGTTTGACACTTCAATAGTTAAATAGTAGAGAAATACGTTTTTACAAATTTTGTTGAGGATCTCTGTAGAACTTTTAACTCTTTGCTACTTAAAGAAACAAACCAATTAATTGTATCATTTCGTTTACAAATTATTTATAATTTTAACATTTTCTTTAAATATTTGCAAAACATAAACATTGTACTCACCATCATGATTTTTGTCCTCTGCGAATGATGAAAATTGCTCGCTCAACGGTCACGTTTCCAATGATTCAGAATGTTATCATGACGCTTCGGACCTTTTCTAACCATGGAATTATATCCTTTGGGAACCAGTCTACCTAACTGCTTTCTTAAAATTCCCCAAATAAAACTCTTTTTCGACTTTTGGCCAGCTTTTCGAGATCTTGCCCCAATGTGGCACGGTCACCCCACATAATATTAATCGCCCGCGCCACCATTTTACTGCCTAAATAAAACATAAATCTGTAAATAGCAGATGAATATCTTTCCGCGTGGCTGAATCATATCGGCGCGAGCGTAAATCCACACCGAGCTCCTGCCCTCCCCCCCAACATTTCCCACCCCCGGCCACGGCCTCCTCAACCAAAGATTTGAATTGCTGCATTAAATATTGATACAGACATCAGGGCGTGCCTCCGACTCAATGCGTGACATCGGGCCGCTTAATATTCCGTTCGTGCGAGCTCTATGAATACCTACGGATCGGAAACCGAATTCAACTCCGGTACTTGCTTTTCTTTTTCTTTTCATGAGTCACGAATACGAAGACATCATCATGCGCTCGTGAGAATAATAGACCTTCCATTGGAATGCAATGCTAATTCGTGATAAGTACAGTTTTCAGATGACGTGATGACCTCTAGGAATATAGTTTAATATTGGTCATATGGCTGTAAATAATACAACCGCATACAATGAAAATAGTTGGACAATAACAAAATAACCACGAGTACAAATGATACATTTACATCAGACACTGTTTTACTTAAAAATGTAATAGGTTTTGTCGTTAAATACAAATATTGTTGTGAAAAAATAGACATTCTTATTTCGGAGCCATAAATTGAATAACATTTTTGTTTAAAACATACACATGTAAATTCAATTAATTAATTAAATTATGGAAGCATCAATAAAAGAAAAATATAAGAGGTAGGCTCTACCCGCCCCCCTCAAGTAGTGCGCAGTAATACAACTTGTACCGTGGTGTTGACAGAATTAACAGAGTGACAGTTCAGTAGAATCTCGCTAATCCAAACACCGCAAATTCTAAATTTCGGATAATGCGGAAAAAAATCGGGATAGTGGAAAAATAAAAATAAATGCTTATTGGTAGTGTAAATAAAGAATTTTATAATTACTGTACAAGTGAATAACTGAACAAACGAAATAAAATGTTCATTGCATTGGTAAATACGGTGTGTACCACATGTTTATGTAGCAGTATTTTCACTTATAGGAACTTGAAAAATCGGTAATATTCTTGTGCCGTAAGGAACTGAATCTGCTTGATGATGCGATGTGATGACGCGATCAATACGCTACGTTGTCATTTTCTCACATCGCACGTTGGGCTGTTTGGTAATCCTATAGACGCATTTGTATATGTACGGTATATTTTTTCGGACGATCTAAACATTTCAGAGATCAAAAAGCCTACATTCCTAATTAGTTCGGATTATCGGGGTTCTACTGAATTAATATTGGCAGTATTAATAGTTCTTTGTATCTCTGCTCCAGGTAACTCACAACAAGAATTCCGTTGTTTCTCGGGAATCGTCAAGCTTCCCGATGAAGCCAAATTTCGAACGGGAGATTTTCTTTATCAATTGGGGAGAGGCAAAGTGAGGACGGAGGGTTTTAGGTTGAAGGACGGGAGTGGAAGAATATGGAGAAGTGAAAATCGCGTTCCTTTCTCGGTCCGTGTTTCAAGGTGCTACACCGGTATCCGCCTTGAAGGAAATCACCTATCAGGGCAGCTGGTCGCTAGAAATTCTATCCATATCGGCTTTCAGCCAGCTTTTAGCTGGTGTTGGAAATCGTAAAGTTATTAGACACCGGTCTCCAAAGCATCCTACTCGGACTCCAACTCCATTTACTGCTGGAGCTCGTAAGAAAATAGAAAAGATAAACAATTGAATTCGGGGCGGAACGACGCAGAGCCAGTGCTTTAGGAGGTTTTATGAAATGATACAATCTAACAAACACGTTTTTCATGCCTCGCTGAAATGGCTCCGTGATAATAACCAATGCCGCTGGCAGCTTCCTGAATAGGAGATATTTACGTGTGAGTTCCCGCGGAGGTGCATTTTCGACCCTAGCTAGATAGCTAGATCGCTTTTCAGTGTCTGTCTTGACGAGAATTATAACGGCAGTGTTGCACTGACCAGTAGTATTTCCGGGCATTTCGATCAATACGGATGGCAGTGCCCTAACACCTAGACCACAAAAGGTGCGTAAACTTCCGTTCTTCATTCTTGCCCCCTCTTCTCTCTCCACACATGCTCGCACACACCCACACACACGCGCGCACACACACATTACATATATATATATATATATATATATATATATATATATATATATATATATATATATATATATATATATATATTACTTGTATATACTTGTACTGGCTAAACTCTATTCACCAGCACACACATCAAGAGGCCAGTCGGGAGCGTCGAGCTTCTCGGCTGCGGAGGTGTCCCGCTGGGAGTGAAACCTGCCAAGGGAGACACCCGCACGCACGCACATGCCTACATCTGCGCCGGATCTCATATTTCAGATGCGAAGTACAAACACTGCCACCTTCCGGCTATAACATGTACTAACGTAACTTAAGACCAAAGTTGATGAATCTCTTGGCAAAACAAAACACTCAGAAGGCGTGCTGATGAAGGATTAAGCAGCAGTTTTTTTGCTACTGTATCATATTAGAACATAAACATCACTCAGCCTTAGCCGCTCGGATTTATGTTTTTTGTTGTTGTATTTTTTGCCTTTTCATTGAAATTTTCAATTTTATAGAATTTTTTTGGAGGGAGTGAGATCTTGACCCCATTAAGAATTCACAGCTATATTTAATAATTTCTAGTAAATTTCCTTTGAATGGGAAAAAATAGAACACTTTCTCACAAAATTGATTGGCATCGCAACAAATATATTTACTTAATTAAAAAAACATAAATGATGAGTAGATTCAGCGGATTTTATATAAATGATCTCCATAATTTAAAAAAACCTTATTTATTGCGTCGCACGTTCGTATGAATTCATATCAATGTTGATGAAATTCAAGTATAGGAATATAACTCTACTCTTGTTGAAGTTTCTTCAGTGGCAGGCCACGAAATAAAGTGATAGAACTACGAATATTTTTTTAAAAAAAGCCAAATAAATAAGCTCAAAGGTGGTTTAAGTCACTATCTCGAAATTGAATGTACTTCCAATAGAAAACTTAACTCTGCATTACTCATGCGAGAAAGACGAAGTTTTATTATTTAGTTATTTTAAAAAAATAAATATACCAAATAAATATAATTTATTCAATAGCTAACACCACTTTATTAACGAATAATACAATTATAACAAAAATAAGGCTTTTACCTATGAAATAAATTACAATATATATCTGTGACAAAAAGAAAAGGTAAAAATAAGTTAAAAAAGTGTCAGTTACACTAAAGATCAATTTGGGGCAACACGTATTGAAAACCAACTGGAAGATCCCACAAGATGCCTGTGCGTGGTCGCGGCGGTTGGTTGCCCTTATCCACCGCCCCTCCGATGTGACGCATTCCAGCGACCGCAACACGCCCCCTCGCCCGCGCCCGCGCCCGCGCCCTCGCCCGCCCCGATGCTATCGGCCGGCGGCGCCCCCTCCGTTCGCCAAATTAATTAGGCTTATCGGGACAGCATTTGTCACTTAGGCCGTCGCGTCGCCCGCAGGTAGGCGGCCGGCGTCGGGTGGGGGGCGGGGGGCGTGGCGGGCGGAAGAACCGCCGCCTCACAGAGTCAATCCGACCACCGAGAAACAGGGAAAAGTAAGGATCTTCATGTCCCATTTCCCCGGGACTGAAAATACGACAATAGTTTCCAGAGGGGGAAACATGGAGAAAAATTGTTCAAGGCTAATTACAATATTAAATTGTGAAATTATAGCATGCTTTATTCAAATTAGCGAATAGAAAAACGTTTTAGAGTAATGAACGTTTTAGAGTAATATTTGACGTTGGAAATGAAATTTTGTATATTTGCTGCTCTATATTCAGTAGACGTTATCTATTGGTTTCCAATTAAAAGTAATTGATATCAGTGTGATTTTTCTGCTAAAGTATTGATTCAATTTTGCAACTGAAGTATTAAGTTTTTACACAAATGTCCCTAGGTTATGTTTTTTACGTTTGTTCAAATTCGCTTTAATATCTGCTCTCATAAAAGACAAGCGTCTCTCATTGTTAGATCTAGTGTGAATGCCAGGTGAGCGAAAAACCTCCCATTAAAACTCCGCAAGAATTTGTTGGTTTACCAAAGTACTGTGTGGTTTGTACGAGGTGGTGAATCAACACAACAGAGGATAGCAGGACTCGTCCTTGCGATCGGAATGACTTTTCACTGACATCGTAATGTCTGACAATGTCAACTTGAAGTCGCCGTGAAGACCCAACTCAACATGTTGGCGGCACCTTTCAATAAAAAGCATGTTGGATAACTCGTTAATACATAACACGACAAATATATCAATTCTCTCAACGAGCTGCATAGAATTTTTCGAAAATGTTTGCTGAAGGTAATAGGAGTGAAAGGACTACCTTCTTAGGTATTTGTGCCTTGGATTACTATTATTTAAATCTTTGCACTAATCGTTCCGCCTGCTAAGGCTGGCTAACGTCCAGGCACTGAACCCATAGCACTTGTCATGGTTCCCTCACTCCAGCACCCAATTATCCCATGTGCCCATAACATGGTATGTACTACCTACACCTACACCGCACTTCCACTCCACCCCACCCTTACCACCCTCACAACACGCCACCTACCCACCCCACCCACCCCCACCCCCACCCCTACCCCACCCCTACCCCACGCCATCCCACCCCACCTATACACTCCACCCACCCCCACCCACACCGCACATCCACCCCACCCCCACCCCACTCACACCGCACTTCCACCTCACCCCCACCTACCCTCACCCCACGCCCACCCTCAGGCGTCAAGGCATTCGCTCAGCGGGAGGGCCAACTGGACAGTCGCAGCCTCTGCCTCTGGGCCCTCCTAAGCAAGTAATTAATACGCACGGAGAAATCAAACGGACATCGATATATCGGAAGCTTAGGGCGTTTTATTCTGTGCTTGCATCTTATTGCATTTTATTTAAATCACAATATTTTACTGACACAGGTCAAGTCTGTTATTTAGGATGCCGAACAGATTTTTTTTTCAATGATATTTAAAATACTCAACAATGTCATCCTAGGTTGAGGGAGACCCTCCGCGATTTCCAGTCCTCTGGAAAGGAGCGAGAACCTCAATTTCTACTTCAGATCTAACGAAAAAGTTTCTTGTACAGTATTCACTTTTGACAAACTGTTGCAGGAAATGTTTAGTTATACTTCTATATGTTTAGAACACTTTTTAGTTATTCATTAGTAATATTTTTGTTATTTTAGATATGTTTAGTATTATTTTTAACTGAAACCTTTCTTAAATGGACTTGTGAATTTTTAGTAGTCATTGCTTCAATTCTTTACAGATTTGTCGGATTTCTAATGATTATTTTTCTTTCGATATTTAAAACAACTTAGAACCCTTATTTGCATTCACAGAATAGCTCCTCCATCCCATTTACTCCATTTGTTCCAAAGAAACCTGGGAGATACGTAATCTAAACGAGCGTTTTCCCCCGAAACCATTAGTGGTCATTTAATTAATGTAATGGGAGGTTCCAGTGTATGTCCTTTTGCAGCACACCTTTCAAGATGCAACGGGACAAGAAAATTATGGTTCGATTTCCATGGCTTGATTTTATGTACCAGAATAGTATTCAATATTTAAGTGATCTCAAACACATCAGACTCATCTCGTTGATAAACATTTTCATTGCCCTATTTTTTCACGAGTTAATTCCCTTCCTATGTACTATCTGTACGATTCATTCGTTCAACCTCCTTCCTTTAGGCGTGCGGGTAGCCTCAGAGGCATAAACTCGGCCTAATAACGATCGCTGGCCTTGATGGTTTCATCGCGGAGGCTCCGGGGGCCCGTTCCTGCCCCAAATCGTGTGGGGGGAGGGCCGGAGGCTGGAGATAAGCGATCACAGCTTCATCCGCGGTCTCTGCCGGAGCGGGGTGGAGGGAACACCCTTCTCCCACCGCAGGGCTCGCGTCGCGACGCCTCTGGGGGCGAGAGGGGCGGCAAGGGCAGCCGCGAGGGCGGCGGCGAGGGCGGCGGCGACTTCTCAATCCCTGTGGGAGCAAGGGTGACTACTCTATATCCTGAGTACTCTATATCCCATGGAGGCCTTTCGATTTCTTATTAAATTCAGGTCCCAATTTGAACCTTGTCTGAGTTTATTAAAACAACTTCTAACACTCAAATAAGACTTGAAAATAGTAAAGTATACAAGACGGGCTGTTAGGTAAGTAGACAAGTAGATTGTCTAACTTTGTTACACTTATATATCGCATTTATACTGTTAAAATATAACTTGTGGCTTTAAAACTTAGTTTTCTGCTGTCAATGCTGTCAAATAGATAGCTAATAGTTAAATGTTTCTGACTCAATATTTTCTTGTCAATCAAAATGTTACTTAGTTAAATCTTGCAAATATTCAACAGTAGACAGTTCACATAAGGTAGTTCAATTAATTTTTTAATCTTTTCTTTGTACTTGTTCGTGTTAATAAAATCGGTAGTTAGGTACAGGTTTTAGCTTATGTATTAAATTTTAGTTTATTTCGCTTATTCCTTTTGTTAATTCATTAGAATAGTAGGTTAGTTGTGTTTTCCAGTCATTTATTTTCTTTAAAAAATTTAAATAGAAGAAAACTCAATCCTGTTCAAAGATATTCCATTTCCGCAGGCCAATCCGCGAGGAGAGCAGTATTAAGTTATAAGTATCCCAATGTGGCCAAATTAACAAAGTATTAAAACATCTAGGGACTGTTAAGGTGGGCAAAGGAACTTATAGGCAATGCCTCTAACTCCAATCTTTGCCACGCTCGCAGTGTTCCCTGTAACAAGAGATTTAAGAATAAACAATAATAACAATATCCCTGCGAGAGACCAGAAACGAGAAGACGGGAGAATGATGCTGAGACCTCCTGGAAAATGACCTGGAGGAGCGACAATTTTCTGCCTCTACTCTAGTAGCGCAAGAGTGGCCAATTTATTAGGGCACTGCTCCGGCATTCACCTGGAGTAGACCGGAGAAACCATGGAAAGCTACAGATCAGAGAAGCCGGCCTCTAGAATTCTCCACCAGACAGCGACTGAATTCGACCAAGTCATCTAACTAGTGGCGAAATCCGCCACTGTCACGCGACTCGAACCCTATGATCTTCGGGTCCAACTATTATCACTGATGGTGTAATAGTTGTTGCTCTGAAAGTTCATATGAATGTTTGTTGTTAATAAAAAACTAATATTATTGAAAAAAATACTAATGTTAAAACATTTAAATTAAAACATTGTATTACATTAAAAACAAAACATTTAAATTTGTTGGCATTGCCCTAAAACGCTACTGCTCATCAATTTTAGCCTTAGAAATCTCCAATGATCCTGAATTTCCTTTCAAAATCGTGGTCACTTCAAAACCAATTTGTTAAAACGTCGTGTTTTTTTCATTTTCCACTTTAAATTCGCGTCATGGATGCTTTACTACACTCGTCTCACAGCCGAAGCAGTTCCTGGATTTAAGAATATCTTTTCCACGAAGATCCTCGCCATTTGGTATTCAGGCGGAACGCTTTGGTGGCAAACGACAAGTGTTACTGGGACTCGCTGAGAAGGTATCCGTCAAGAACAAAGCAAATAGATTTTCCTCTCAAGTGAAAAAGATTACATTACGAGGAACTTCAAGTTTTGTTTGAAGAAATGTAGACTACAGGATACTGTCAACGCTAATATATTCTCGCGAGAATTCGAGAGTGCTAAGTATTCATGCGAGTATCCTCTTCATCTCCATACAGCATGGATATTTAGGTGGTAACGCGGTTGAGTGAGGACGACCAATTTTTCGATCTGAGAATGCTCAGCATTCTAAATAAGAGTCCCGCTCTCCTTTCCTTTCTCTTTCTCGCCTTTACTTCGTTAGAAGAGAAGGGATTGTAATCGTGCGCCGGAAAACAGCGAATTTTCGACAGAAAACTCAGACTGTCCGGTTCTGGTAACAAAATAGTGAAAAAATATTGTTTCTATATAAGTAAATTACTTTCTCAAACACTTTTGTGTAGTCAAGATTCATGTTTTGCGGGTGTTTGATACCGAAAACTCGGTCGTGGGCAAAACATCTGTCTCTCCGCCTCTTCTTCTGTGGTTAAAGCAAACGATTGAACTGTTCTGCCATTTTTTTTTTCTAAAATTGGTATCCCCACTCAATTGCTAAGAACTCTAGGCACTCTTAATTTGAAGTGGATACTTTGATTTTGGGAGATACTTTATACCGAGTAGGGTGCTTCAAAAAAAGGCATCATCCATATATTTATGGACGCATGCCTTTACAATGTTCCAAATTAAATTTGGGTTAAAATGCCCCCAAAAACGAACGAATTGAATGACATTTAGAGGTCACTACCATCGATTTTTTATATATTTTATAATAATTCTAAAAAAACTCGTTTAAATGTAACTAGTGATATATCAGTTGATTGCAGTATAATTTTAACAAAATTTTAAGACAATGAAATAGGCATGTGAAAGTATAATTTAATGTATAAAAAGCTTGATTTTAAGGTAATTTTAATTTCTTATGAATTTTTTAATAAAAAAAATGAAATTGATAGAAACATGTAGAAGCCTCATAAATGTTGATTTTTTTGTAACAAAATATCATTAAAATGACCTAACAAACAAGACTATTTGATAAAAAAGTTGCGCCTTCATAAATACTCAATTATATTTATGTATTTTCCCATAAAAAGGTGAAAAATCGCTAAATAATATTATTAAAAAATAGGCATATTCATAGTAACTGTTTACATTTTTCAATGGTACCAAGCTGCTTTTGCAACAGGAGAGGAGGCTCAGGGCATCAACTGACTCACTGCAGTGTCTCTGACCTGAAGGCTCTAAGGTTTGAGTTCCCGTGGTGGCAGAATTTTCGACACTAGCTTGTCAGCTAGGTTGAATTCAACCGCTGTTTGGAGAAGAAATCTAACGGCCAGCTTTTCTGATCAATAGGTTTCCATGGTTTGTCCTTTCAACACCAAGCAAATACTGGAGCAGTATCCTAACAAACGGGCAACGGACCGCGCGCGATCTATCATTTCTGTCCTTGTCCTATCCTCAAGTCTTGCTTACACACATTTACTCTGACATGCACTACATGCCGGGAGACCGGCCGGGAGCTTAGAGCATGTCCCGTCTGGGGCGGTGGTGGGAGATATCTGGTTGGGGAAAGCCCCACTAGTCGACAAGTACATCGGTGCTGGATATCATCATACAGCGGGGGAAAATCACCGCCACCTCCTGAGGAATGAATATGCAGTACAATAACAGGGTTAATGAACTTAGAAATTGAATCACTAATCAATGAACTAATCAAAACGAACACCCCTAACTCCTCCCGCGCCCCGCATTTTGCCCTCCTCCCGTCTTCTGCACAAGCTTCGCTTCACTCAACCCTCCGGATGCGCCCCTCCCACTCCCTCGCTCCGTGCTCTTGCGGGACGTGCATTACCGGAAACTGCAAAATATTTGTTTTCTGTCCGTCCTCTGCAAGGCATGTACGATCCAGTTTGCATAAGCATCTGGCATACAAAGGATTTAACATTTTTGTAATTAAGTGCTTATTTTCAATTTATACTTCATAATTACACATATTCAATTCAACTTCACATACCAAGTTTCACGCAATTTCATTTTATTTGTATTTTTATAATTCCTATACATATTTTCACATGAGGTCTGATGACGATCGCTAAGAGACTGAAAACACCTTAGGAATTATAAATATTCATACCTATATATACATAATTTCTCAAATAATTACAAGGGATTAACTTCACCTAGAATATTATTAAAGCCGGTCCGGATGGCTGAGATCGGTAAGGCAGTAGTGCCGTAGCGATTTTGGGCCGAAGTTGTGCCTTAGCGATCTCGGGTTGTATTTGTGTTCGTCCTTTCAACCACTATAATCACCATACTATGTCATTTTCAACATTACCATGGCATTAATTGCAATAGTGGTGGCTAATGACCTAGATGTTGATGCGACCTTAAATAACAAAAAAGGTATTTAAAGTGAAACAGTTAAGCGGCTGACATCGTCGACAGCAAAATTGCTGACTGGTGGCCCATTACGTACGGCGAGAAAAGGCCTACCTCCCTCATAGATTATGGAAGAGCCAATTTTCATGCTTAATTTTGACAAAATATTCTGATGCTTTAGAAAATACGCTCATTCCCTGAGCGGCTATGTGCCCCGTTCGCAGAAATTCCGAAAGCATTTGCCAAATTATGAGGGTAACCGTTCGCCTCAGGACGATGCGAGAAAAATGAAAAGAACTGCGACACATCATTACAATGTCTCTATCAAGTAAAATTTACCAATTTAAAGAAGCATGTCTTAATTGTTTCTACAAACAGTCAAGATTGTTTTTAAAATTACAAAATGTCGTAGCACAAGACAAGTGTCGTTTTGCACGAGAATGGTTTTTACCTGAACGGAGCCGTTTGTATTGGCAATAAAATCGAATATGTTACTCCTTAAATCGGCTAACTTATAAACTATCTCTAAGAAATGTTTTCTAAGATACCACTTTCACAACATATTTTTTAACTTAACTAAACACTGTCGATTTTTATCTGACTCTCCTCTTGCGCATTGAATATATTTCCTTCTCGGTGCCCTGAATCAAAAAAGGAACCGGAACAACGGCGAAAGGAAACAGGTTGAATACAAATCTCAAAATCATTATTCCAAGACAGGTACCTCCACATTTCCCGCCATAGGTAATTAGGCTTCTCTATGTGTGAGGCTTCGGTTTGACACTGAGTATTTCAAGTCAAATTTCATACATTTATGATTCATCCTCTATTTTCTAAATAGCATAGGATGTAAGGTTCTAGTCGAACGACTTGCTTAGCAACAAGAAAAGTTGTTGGCGAACAGAAACCGAACAGAAACCAAACAGAACGCTTTGAGAGGTCGAAATTAGTAGATCTATATAGATTATCAGATCCACGATAGCTGAAGTAGATACGCTGTGGATAGTTTTCTTAATATATCAATAAGTACTGTATGCCCTATATCCGAAATAATAAGGTTAAGAAATAAATTAACTTCTTAACAGGAGTTGGCTGGTGGTCAGCTGGCCCATACTTGGTATTGCTGACAATTAACACTCTACAAGGGACGTACCAAAACAATGAAACATATTTTCAAAAACGGCGTAGTTGCAAAATGCTGCTCGTGTTTGAGTTTTTGAGATTTTGAGTTCAATTCCAGTTCAGAGTCTGAAAACTCAACAGAATGCGAGAACAGCCCTCCAGAACGTCGAGGTTGTTTCATACTGCCAAGGCGTGGTTTCCTTTCCGATCGTACGAAGCCAGAGGACTACTCCATCATCCTCCATCGAGAAAATTGTTGAGGTACAGTTACACTGCATTGCTGGATCTTCAATCTTCGGATCGATGGCCCTACATACCAGAAGGGACGTTGGTTAGGATAATTTCAAGTGACGTACGGTCCTGGAGATACCACCTGCTGCGTCCACCGCTCTGCGCGCGAGCTGCGGTGAGGGGAATTGCATCGGACCTGTCTCATGGACTGCGAATTGCGAATAAATTCTTAACGATGTGTAAAGGAGTGGTGATTAAAAAGCACGTACTTTCTCGTCCGTATTTGCACGCAAAATTACGCGAAAAGTATTTAAATTTTCGAAAAATTATACATAGTCTTATTTCAAAATCTATCTTTAAGGAACAGATTTCACAAAGATAGAAAAATCTCTATTATCATAATTGTAGTTGTAGGAAAACGCCGAAAAATGTTTGAACCCCGGACAGACGGTCGGACAGACGGTCGGACAGACGGTCGGACAGACGGTCGGACAGACGGTCGGACAGACGGTCGGACAGACGGTCGGACAGACGGTCGGACAGACGGTCGGACAGACGGTCGGACAGACGGTCGGACAGACGGTCGGACAGACGGTCGGACAGACGGTCGGACAGACGGTCGGGCAGACGGTCGGGCAGACGGTCGGGCAGACGGACGGGCAGACGGACGGGCAGACGGACGGGCAGACGGACGGGCAGACGGACGGGCAGACGGACGGGCAGACGGACGGGCAGACGGACGGGCAGACGGACGGGCAGACGGACGGGCAGACGGACGGGCAGACGGACGGGCAGACGGACGGGCAGACGGACGGGCAGACGGACGAGCAGACGGACGGGCAGACGGACGGGCAGACGGACGGGCAGACGGACGGGCAGACGGACGGGCAGACGGACGGGCAGACGGACGGGCAGACGGACGGGCAGACGGACGGGCAGACGGACGGGCAGACGGACGGGCAGACGGACGGGCAGACGGACGGGCAGACGGACGGGCAGACGGACGGACAGACGGACGGACAGACGGACGGACAGACGGACGGACAGACGGACGGACAGACGGACGGACAGACGGACGGACAGACAGACGGACGGACAGACCGACGGACGGACAGACAGACGGACGGACAGACAGACGGACAGACGACCGTCATTCGATTTTTCGATATCAAGGATCCACAACACATGGATTCTGACTACATCACTGTGTTAGAGAATTTTCTTTGAACATTTAGCAACTGAAGATATCAGCTTTTTCGTTACCAGAGCCCTATAATAAGAGTTTTCTGCCGAAAATTCTCCGTTTTTCCGAACAGCATTACATAACGTTTTCTCTACTTGGTTGTGAGAAAGTAAAACCAGATACGCGGCACAACCGATTGCGAAAGCAGTAAAAATTGTCTCTTGAGGCCTCAACTAATGAACAAGTTGTACATTTTTGTAGAAACTTCGGAAGGTTTTTAATATGAAAGAAGTTAGGAAAAGAAAGACTTCCAGTTTACGCCAATTAACAGCAATGACGTATTTTAAAATTTTGTATACAATTAAATACAACAAATTATATAGTAAGAATAAACAATCATTAAAAAATAAAATGACTATTTCACTGATTGCCGAATAGTCAACTTCAAATAATAATTCATTTAAACATCAATTTCAGAGGTCCATCTGCAAAAAAAAAAAAAAAAATAACCGAAATTTCCCTTTAGTGTAATTGTTTGGTAACGTGCATTTTTGTTTCTTCCAATATTGAAATAAGTTTACTCTGTGAATATTAAGTTGAGTCATTTTCAAGTAGGTGAATATATTAAATAAAATCTTCAAAGGACAAACATATACACCAGAAAGCAACCTTTCAATCTTGAGAAGAATAGAAAGGACTTAAGGATAGTTGAGAAACGCACTTATAATTTTGAGTAAAACATTAATTAAATGTAGAATTAATATAACCAATGCAAGGAAAGACGATGAAAGGACCGAGGTCGCGAAAACTGAAGAGCCGTTGCTGCCTCGAGCTTGAAGGTTCGAATCCCGCCCGGGTCATGGATGTTGTTGTGTTTCCGTACACCTTTACCGCTACCCCCAATATTACTTACAGTGGTCTCTTTGTGACCTTAATAGTTGAAAAGCGACCTTAAATAAGTAAAAAAAACAACGACAAAATGCACAATGACTAGTGAATTTGAATGCATGGTAGATACAGCAAAACAAAAAGGTGCTTACGAATTATTAAAGAGAAATGCATAAAAGTTGAATCTGCGTCGAAAAGAATAATACACTTTCAAATGGATATTACATAAAAATATATTTAACGAATAACCTGATTTGGAAGTCGATAAAAAGGAAGAAACAGTTTTGGGAAAGGTTGATCAATATTGTTATTTCGTGTTTCCGTGTGCGAGAACTGCTATGGTCCTTAGTCCCATAAGTGTAGTGCTGGCTTAAATCACATGAGGTGGTGGCTCATACCGCTGGATGGAGAGATCCGGCCCTTTCAAACACGTCAGCTCAACCAGTTATTTACACCGCCAGCGCACAGCCCCAGCTGCGACATGTGGAGTAGTGTATTGCGCGTAAGTGTAAGTAAGGGGTGAGGAAAGGACAAGAAATAGGAAGGAAATGTCACGAGTAATCCGTTGCCGGTTTGGTCAACTCCGGCATTCGTCTGGCATGGATTGGAGAAACTACAGGAAAATACGGACCAGAGCAACAGGCGGCTAGAATTATTTTCCAGACATAGGCTGAATTCAGTCTAGCTATGAAGCAAGTATCGAAAATTTTGCCATCGTCGTCACACCAAACCTAGGAGCTTCGTCACAAAGGCACTGCTCTGACATGAGTTGATGCCCTGAGCCACCTCAGCTGATTTTGGTAACGAAATAACGAAAACGCCGTTTCCGAACGACGCTGGAGGGTGGAAATGCATACGCTCCTCTTTCAAAACCACCAAGTCCCGATCGTTAGCAGCTTCTAGATGGCACTGACAAGATGCACACTTGATTATCCAACTCCTGTGCCTCCTGCTTCACTGCTGTGATTACATGAAGCTCGAGAATAGTCTCATTTTTATCACTTATTTTTTAGGTCGCTTTTTAACAACTTGGTCACATGTGTTCAACCACTGTGAGAGTATTAACTGTAGGAGGAACTGTAGGAACAGCACGTACGGTCAACACAAACACACACAACATCCATGTCCAAGGCGGGATTCCAGTTCGCGATCTTTCGCGCCTAGGCTGCTAAGGCTCTTCAACCACATTGACCTCGACTATTCAAGTCGGACTTTATCACTTTGTAGGTGTCAATCAGGCGAAACCCTCTTGTAATCGATGAGCACCAATTCTTTCCGAGCAAGCGCAGTGCTTTCTCGCCCACGCCCATTAGAAAGCGGCGCGTGGCGCGAAGCACTTGACCGCCCGGCGCTCGGATCGTCCGCGTCCGGTTCAGGCGCGAGCGGGGAGGAGACGCACTTGGACTTCGCCTCCTCCCCGCCTCCGCTGCCTGCGCCTCTGCCCTCGCGAGCGGTATTCGTCTCCTCTCTCACGGGACGGAGTGGAGCGGGCGGGATGGGGCGCAGAGTTTGTGAAGGAACGGGGCGGGGCGGGGCGGGGCAGGGTGGGGGCAGGGTGGAGCGGTGTTAGCCGGGGCGGGCGGGTGGGAGAGTGGAACGAGGTTTGGCGGGGTGGGGTGGAGCGGAATGGGGCGAGGCGCGGCAGGGCAGGGAGGGACAGGGCGGAAAGAAGCTTGAGCGGAGCGGAGCTGGGTAGAACGGGGCGGAGCGGGGCGGAGCGGGGCGGAGCGGGGCGGAGCGGGGCGGAGCGGGGCGGAGCGGGGCGGAGCGGGGCGGAGCGGGGCGGAGCGGGGCGGAGCGGGGCGGAGCGGGGCGGAGCGGGGCGGAGCGGGGCGGAGCGGGGCGGAGCGGGGCGGAGCGGGGCGGAGCGGAGCGGAGCTGGGTAGAACGGGGCGGAGCGGGGCGGAGCGGGGCGGAGCGGGGCGGAGCGGGGCGGAGCGGGGCGGAGCGGGGCGGAGCGGGGCGGAGCGGGGCGGAGCGGGGCGGAGCGGGGCGAAGCGGGCGGGGCGGGGCGGGCGGGGCGGGGCGGAGCGGGGCGGAGCGGGGCGGAGCGGGCGGGGCGGGGCGGGGCGGGCGGGGGGGAGCGGGCGGGGCGGAGCGGAGCGTGACGGGCAGAGCGAAGAGGGGAGGAGCGGCCAGGTCGCACGGGTCGGGCGGGGAGGGCTGACGGAGTGGGTCGGGTCGGGGCGAGGAGGGGCGCGGCGCGGCGGCGGGACGGCGCGTGGAGGTGGGCGAGGGCGCGGCGCCGCCCTGCGCCCAAGGCTCCATTAGCCTCTTCGTGGACGGGCACCGCCTCCGCCTCCGCGCAGAGGAAGCCGCGCCTGCCTGCACCCGCCCACCTTTTCTTGCGCCGACTCGTCCGCGCCCGGGCGCGAGCGCCGATGAACAGCTAAGCGAGCCCCTCCGCCCCAGACTCTCCGACGAGCAGTAAAACCACGGAAGAAATGGCAGAGCTTTGACAGAAATAAATAGCTGCAATCACAAATGTTACGTGGGCGGGAATATCACTTTTCCTGAACTTAAAAAGTCTCGTTTATTACATGTACGTAACGTTTTAATTAGACTAAAAATATGTGGTTCAAGTATTCCAAAATTTTTCCCAGCTTTTTATTTGGTCTTCATACTTCATCTCTTTACTCATACGTAATACGCGTTTACGAGATTTGTGAACTGTCTATATTTGATATTACTTACAAGGAAAACAAAAGATTCCTTTTTTAAACAGTTGAATTTATAATTTCTTTTATGTTTTAATGAAATTATAAATTAAACTGTCTTAAAAAAGCGATATTTTGTTTTCATAAATACTTCATACATTTATTTATTGGGAACTTACGATCTCTTAGTAGAGCCCATATAGACTTCGACATGATTACACATTTTTTTGAAGAATTCTTTGTACGTATCCTTAAAATGGGAATGTAAAGTAAAGAAATACTAAAAACTGATTCAGTTGTCTAAGAAAACATTTTAAAACTAGTTAAAAAAGAGAAAAATGAAAATAGTCTGAATTTATTAACAAAGAAAAATGTTATTTTCTATTTGCCCACGTAACCACAGACCATTCTGTTTCCAAGTTCGGCTTCAGTGGGTCAACTGATGTTCCTGCGTTACCTCTGGCTTGAATTCGAGTCCCGACGATGGCCGGACTTTCGACACCAGCTGCATTGGCAGATCGATTTTGCCTGAGTTTGACCGCTGCCTGAGGATAAGTATCCAAAACTATTTGCAAACGCAAATTAGCTATAGGTTTGAGCTATTATCCTCCATCCCTTCTAAAGGGATAGACATTCTTCCGCAACAAGGAGGACGATAGTTTCAATATCTGTATTCCCCACTGAACTCTAGAAGACGTGCTCAGATAATGAAATTACATTTATGTCCAGAAGAAAAAGTAAAGCCATCTCGACAGTCCCACAAAGGATCAAGGAAACTGGACAAAAATCCTGATCGATGAGATGGGGTCATTGACCCAGTATCTGAGGAGGAATACTTATTACATTGTTTGGAAGTATAGAGTCCAAATGGCAAATTAATACATTAATCATTGTTAAAATAAATATTACTTTTCTTCCAATTTTGTTGGTATAGTCTCTAATTTTATAGAAACAGTTACGCAGCAGACGATTCTACTTGCGGTTTTACTTAGGAATTTTTCTTCGGTATCTATTTTGACCCTTAATGTGATCTGGCTATGTGTTATGAAACTACTTATTGTATGTGGATTTTTTGTTGTGGACTGTTGATGCTGACCCCTGATAAATATTATTACAATGAGTATTATGGCAATAGACTTCGAAATTTGCTGGAAACCACCCTTAAATAAAGTCATTTTGGCCAAAACCACTCGTAAATCAAGAGATAAGGTAATGAAAAAAATCTTATATTAATAAAGAGAGGCTTAGAAGAATCAGGTGGGTGACATTTGTTCATTATTCAAAAAACTTTTTCTTGTAATCTTAAAGTCTGAGAGCTATACTATGTATTTCCCCAGAATATTATGCCAAATTGTTAATTTTAGTAGTAATGCCTGAGATATTTCGTCCTGTTATTTTAATAGGTACTCGTGGTATAAAATACCAAATTCAATTAAATAGGTGATTTATTTTCAGAAATATTCTTTGTAAACAAGATCTTCAAACAAGATCTGGTCGCTTAGTGTCCCGTTATTTTGTCTCGAGTATTTCCAAATCGATTTTAGAATTACCCATGATAATTTTGTTTTAAACAATAGTCATAAATATACTATTTTCCAACAATACATTTCGGTCACGCTTTCACTCACCCGTTCTGAATGCACTGCCAGAAAAGATGAGCCTTGCATTGCGAATGGGAAGCATTACAGCAACTAACCTGTAAACAAACAACGTAAGAGGTTACGAAACCAAAATAAATGTAAGTAATAAACTTGGAATTATTATGCAAATAGTAGGTATGTTTAAGACAATAATAATTTGATAGTTCTTCAAAGAGAGCGAAATGAAAACGTGCCTTTTCATGTTCATGTCTGAAAGGGTCCATCAAATTCGAATAAATATAGTACAAAGTTCTCAATATATAAGCACATTTTTGTGAGTGAATTTCAAATAGTAAGCAAATATAAAGTTTGGATTTAACTATTATAGACAAATGTTACAAACAATTATGAGATAGTATATTTAATATTGTCTCTAATGACTTTGCATTCGGAGTCAGGGTTTTTTTGTTACAGTTCGTTGCACATTAACAATGGTTTGCGAAAGTCACGGTCAACTCGAATATAGAAGTAGAACAGTACAATTATTAAACTACTTTTAGATATTTTTTATTTTTCAAATTATGGAATTACGTAAAAATAAAAGCACTTAATATGATAACATATTATAAAATATTCAACATTGAAATTTCAAATGATATACTATTTGATTACATGTCATTTGCAGGTTCCAAGAAGGTATTTAGACAGAACACGACCCCATTCATTTTAATGACCGCTCTTGGGTTCCAAAGACAAATTAAATGTCATTAAATCTTTAACATAACAAAGCCAAGAAAAGAATTAGCAATTTTTTGCAAGCACTGTTCTCAGAAAATCTTCAAGTCAATTTTTGGGATGAATTTGATCAGATCATCAAAAACAAAAGTTAATGCGTCCTAAACAACGTATGTTCCATTCATAAAAGATTCTAGATCCCCTTAGCCAATTGCTTAATTTATTAGGTCAAAGCTCAATAATAGTGAAAATGTTCCTTTTGCCTTTGATTTTCTTCATTCTCTTAATTCTCAAAATCCATTCCGCATATATCAATATTCATCACATTACATACGTTGATTGCTCTCAGAATTTTATATACGGTGTGTAAATTTTAGATTTCTAGAAGATAAAATATCGATCTTAGAAGTAAAATATCTGTGTTTGAAAAAATATAATTCAGAACGTAAATGAATAAGTTTTTTACCCAAATTTTTGTGTTGAGAGTCTTAATGAAGTATTCAGTCAAGTTTCTTATTTTTGTAAATTCTCCACTATTGTTTAAGACACAGAAGGTTCACTACATTACGTCTAAAACAGTGAACTTTTTGGTAAGCTTCGGAAAAGACTGAATTAATTACAAGGAGGTTACCGCAGCCTTGAGTTTTGCAGGCCATAACATGTCCTGTGCAATGGCACATATGCTTTGAGGAACAACAGTCCTCCAGCACGATTTGCACCAAGCGTTCATTGCGTTATGCAAAACACCACACGGGGCCAATGCCTGGTATAAGCGGTGCCTTCCGTTCGATTCAGACTCCACCCTATTTCAGATTTTTAGTTTTCCTTATAGATTCACATGCAAATATCGTGTAAAATAATATATTTTGTATATTTGTAAAATATTATAAAAGATAGACGAAATAATGTAGTAACTAAATAGTGAATGATTAACGAAGTAAAAAACAAGCCTGTTAATAAAAATAAGGGTAGCAAAATGAATTTTTAATAACATAAAATCAAATTTACCATAATGTATATTACCTGTTAAGAACCCATTCATGTTAATTTTTTTGATAATTGATTGTTTTTAGATTGTCAATTGAAAGAAATATTGTCAAATTGTAAGAGTTTGTGTTATCCTTAATATTAAGTTGTGTTGAAACAATTATTTGTTGAACTTTAATTTTGAAAAAAGCATGTCGAAAAAGTTGGCCTTTAATAGAAATAATATTTATTTTAAAGATCAACTCAGTCAACTAATAAAGCCTTACTAAACTCTGAACTATTTAAGTGTGAATTATTATCCTTTAAATTGAAAGCTTAGACTTCACAGGTTATTGTGTGAAAATGTGTGATTTATTCATGTTTGAGAACCGTGTTTCAAATCAGACATACTTTGAAGACTGCAACCTTCAAATAATTTCGTCAGCGCGACCAAAAACGTTTACCAGTAAATTCTTAAGAGTACAGTTCACGTAAAAGAACGAGTCACGCCGAGAAGGATTCGGTCTCTTCCCTTTCGATTCATTCTGCCGCAGTGCAATGTTTTCCCATACACTTTGTTTCCGCTACATTTTAATGCCAATTTACTTTCAACGGCAAATTTTCTCGCTTCACTCGACCAAATCGAAATCAAGGCGAGGCTCAGGCCTTCGGCCCTCGCGTTCACTATAAACAACTTGGAGTCTAATCACCGCATAATTACCAATTCAGCCTCATCATTTCGCATAACATCAAAGAAATACCCTTCAAAATCTCCATTGTGAACACACCACCTCCAGTATTTAAACTGAGCAGTTGTAAACATGTTGTGAAGAAAGAACATTACAATCTTTCTTTTGAATCGAATTAGAAGAACAGTTCACAGTGAGCGAGAGTCGTACTCTAAAATAAGAATTAGCCCGATTACCTTTCATCAGGCATAACGCCTCCAGTCACACTTTGTCGTCCGTAATGTGATGTTACTGGCGCGCCTCTCCATAAACATCGGGAACACGCACTTCTCACGCAAAGCGCGTGCGTCTCCGCGTTACGCACGAAGACCACGAGACGCACTCGCGCACGCACTCACTCCTGCGCCGCGGGCGGGGTGAGGAGACGCGCGCGGCGGCAGGAGATCGAAAGAAAGCAAAAAAGGAGAATGGAGAGGAGAAGAGGTGCGTAGCAAGTAATTCTACGATTGGGGAACACGCCATATGGGGCCCCGCAGGGGGGATCGCATCCGCGAAGGCGGCCAGGTGGAGAGTTGTAGACGACCACCCGGACCCTAAGTTTCACGGCGCAACTCACGTCGTTAGCTTCAAGGTGGAGGCAGTGAGTACGCATATGTTAGGCCTCGTGTTGCCGGGTCTGCCCGGTAATCCACCAGCTAGGCCCCTAGCGCCTACCCTTAAACTAGATTGGGCCAAGCACGTTCGTATAAATGCTCCTGATCCTACATAGGTGGGGACCCCCCCCCCCCCGTGGGGTAGCCTAGGTTCCGGCGATACTCATGTCGATAGCCTCAAGGTGGAGGTAGTGAGACGACGGGAAATGGGCCCCGAGTCGCCCGGACATCTGTTCGGGTGGCTTTCTGTTGGAATCTTGGCTTCGTCGTGGCAGTGGCCCCATACTCTGAGCAGAGAGGATGGCATATGTGAGTGGTGCATTATTCAACTTCCGGTAATAACCTGGATACTTAGGATCTCCGAGCTGGCAGGGCGGCCCTAACCCAGGCATTGAATGAAAAGGTTGCCGTGAGGGCAACTGCGTTCCGGCAGGAGCCGGACACCAGCATATCGGCGTACTTGCGCGCCGGCGGGGGTGAGGATTAAAGCGAAAAGCCATAGCTGCCCTCCCAGGGGTGACGCCCCCGGTAGAAAAAGAATTTGTGTGGAGTGGTAACCCATGCAGGGTTAATACGCCGTATGGGGACCCAAAACGTGGCTCTTTACCCATGCCGTTTTACCCTTCCGGATAAACATGACCAACTGACCACGGACCACGGGTTGACGACGGAAACCCGTCGTCTCGTGAATTTCGAGATGCGGCGCGGAGTTGACCGTTTCCCCGTCGCCTACGAGAGCACACATGTCTCGGATTGAGTTTTGTTTCACCTGTGAGGGTGAAAGAGTTCCGTTGGACACGAAATGAGGTAAACCCAGGCGAGTACGGCCGGGCGACCGTGGGCGCGTTCCGAATAGAAGTAAGCACACGACGCTCTAACACGAATAGGTCAAACCTGTCACGAATCCCCAAAGACTACGAATGAACACTTGGCTGTATGCACGTCGTTACTTCTCCGTAGTCGTTCTTGGCTAAAAGTTGAATTAATACGCTATTTTAATAGTAGTTTACGCTATTAGTTTATGATGTTAAGATTTATTTCACGAGTACATGTCTTAAAAACGAGCAACGTTAGAAGCGAGTTTTCAAGTGTGTACGAATGAAATAAAGCAGCAATATAAGCGACTTGCATACGCAATTTTTTGTATTACACAATTATGCATTTATAAGAGAAACAAACTTAATTTTGCGAAACAGCTTGCTTGTGATGTCTCAAGTATTTGGCATCTCTGCGAGAAAACGGTGTTCGGCTGTTCCGTACACCGCTACTTTCCCACGATTCTCGCGCTGCGATTGGCTGAAAGTGGGATGACGCAATCATTTGGACCGTAAGATACCTTTTCATGAACGATGTCTTTCAACCGAAAAGGTCGTTTATAATGCTGGCATACAAAAAATGTATTTATTTAAATAAATATATTTACCAAAACTGCTGACTGTGATGACTTACTATGGGAAGAAGTGCACTCTGTACACGTTTTCTTGAGGGTATCCCTACCTGCACTTATATACTATAATAGTTTTAACTAGTGCGTTTTTGGCTAGAATATTAAGAAAATATTGCCTCCCGTCAATGAAAATTATTTGTATTGGTATATCAGGTACGTATTTTGGATAATGTCGTGCTAAAATTATTATTTTATTTACTATAATCCCCTTGAGTTCTAGAAAATGTGCACAGATAGTGAAACTACATTTATGTTTACAAGAAAAAAAGGGGCCATTTCGGCATTAGCTCAAAAAATGAGGTAAACTGAGAGAAAATTAATCAAAGGGGTCGTTTAAAATAGGATTCGATGTAGAAATATAAGTTGCGAAGTACTTTCTAGACTTCATACAGAATGTGGTAGTGGACATGAGATAAAAAGGCTTTCAGAATTTAACAGCCCCGGAGTTCTGTAAGGTAGGGGAAACTCGTAGAAAAGCAAATATTTATTTCCAATCAATCATTTTCAATAGTTTTCAGTTTTCCTCTACAGAATTCGTGTGGCCTTTTGCTGTTTCGAACTGTAAGGAGTTGCAGAAGCCTTGAAAACATATGGTGCTTCGGCATTTTTTGTCAATACAGAGAATAATTTAATATTAAATATTTATATATTTTGTGAGCAATTCATTACGAGCCATTAAAAATATTCCTACAGATGTCAAAATCTGCTATGCAGAAATCTACCGTCAACTTCAACATGCTTCAAAATGTCCAGTTAATGAAATTGTGTGTGCACTAAACTCGCAGGGTGGCGATCTTGGCTGACGAAACTGGGAGAAACGTAGGGTACAGGTGTTTTGAACATCTATTTGGTTGAATGGAAAACGCATAAATATAAACTCTAAGGCAATATCTCCAAGAAATTATTCGAGAGTAAAGTTTAAACACTCAATTCTCATTCGGTATTTCAGTATTATCGGTATTATAATCTTGACCTAGAATGAAATATGTCGAAAGAAGTGCCCTAGGCTCTTTCGGTTGGGTAATGATATGTCATTCCAAGAAGACGAATTGAAACAGCCCACCGGTGCACCGCGTTGCCACCTTGCAGCCCACGCTGATATGAAAACCGACATTTAATCCTGCGCCCCCCTCCCCGCGAGATAAGAATCGCGTCCGATTCGCTTCCTTGGCCTCTGTAATGAGAGCGCTGCGGACCCTCTCACAAAACGAACAGCAGACGAATCAACATTTACATACTGTGAAACCAGCGGCGGGCGCTGGCGTACAGCAGCACCCGGGATCCAATCGCCAGGCGGCCTGCTCGCTTCCCAATTGAGCTCAGGCAGAGGAGGGACTTCAAGACAAATTGGGACTCGGGGTTACAACTAGATTTATGTTCGCAACATTCCCGTACTCTCCCTCTAATTGTCCCCACGAAAAAACAATACCTAGTGCTCCAATGATGTACGACAGAAGAATAACAGTAATAAGTCAGTAGCAGCCGCTGCTTGTTAGTTCAGGAAGCAACAAGAGATATCGAGAAATGCTGTGCTTTTTCTTGTAACAGGAAAAAAAATCAAACATTTTATTTTCCTAAAGAAGTCAAGTCTCGGGGCAGTGACATTAATTAAATAGAATGACAACCGAAGTAGTTCTTTCCTTGGTGCTCGCCGCGGCCCGCGCTCTCTCCACGCCTTCGGCTGGAGCGTCGGTGGCGCCTGCGGTCATTCCCTCAAGAGCAAAGGGAGTCGGGCGCCAGGAGGCGTCCTCGCAATGGTTGTCAACTACTGTAATTAGTCCCGCAAGTATAGTATATGTATGTATAAAGGTATGTTTCTAAATGTATGTATCTATGTATGTGTAAATGTATGAAAGTGTAAATCTATGTTTTTCCTCGGGAGGTGATAGTGATCTTCCGCTGGATGGCGAGATTCGGCGCCGACCGACCGTCGGTTAGCGGGCTTTCTCCTCAACCAGGTATCTCCCACCAGCGAGACTCCATTAGTCTGCGTAAGGGGTGAGGATAGGACAAATAAGAAGAAGGAATGATCGCGCGCGGTCCGTGGCCTGTTTGTTAGGGTACCGCTCCGGTGTTCGCCTGGTGTTGGTTGGAGAAACCATGGAAAACTTGCGATCAGAGCACCCGGCATCTAGAATTCTCTTCCAAACAACTCAGCTGAAAAGCTAGTCTTGCCAATGTCGGGACTCGAACCTAGGACCTCCCTGTCAGAGGCACAGCAGTGACATCAGTTGATACAGCACCTCTCTTGGTTCTGGCAATAGTCTATGGTGCTCTCTCAGCCAAATTTTCTGTCGAAAAGTCACCTCTTTCCGCTGTTGCACAACAGAACTTTGTCTCTATTATGAAAGTAGGCAAGGAAGTAAAACAGTATCGTGAGCTCCTGATGTCGAAAAAGTGGCTAAATATTGCCTCCATATGTAGTAAATTACTTCTTATTAAGAAGGCAGAATTCAAGTTTTGTGGATACTTGCTGCCGACAAATTTGTCGATAGCAAAATGTCTTTGGACAAGTAGCCCCCAAACCGCTCAGACGATTTTTTACAAGTTTGATATTCCCAAATCAATCTGTCCAAACTCATGCCCTTCGAATTTGGAGTGGATATTTTGTTTTTCAGTGTACTTAACCTATAGCCTCAAAAGCATATTCAAAAGTTTCTGAAGGATGACTCCAAATTTATGATTTTTTTGATCGGATATTGAAAAATACGCTTATAAAAATATCACTGATTCCGTTTTCGAAAAAACGCTTAACTCTTTAAATTTTCGAAAATTGCAAAAGTTTAAACCTTTTTTAGCGGATTTTTTCAAATATAAAATAGAAGGTAGATTTTTTATCCTAATGAAATATGTTCTTCGAAGGTTTATCTTTAAATACTAAGATCATATACTATTTTTTCGAAAATATGAGTAGTTTTTGCCTAATTTTGTGTGATCATTGCAAATAGCGCGTGAAAGTATGTGTTGTTGTAGTACTAGTTGTTGTTCTACTAGTTTTCCTAATAAAATATATTCTACAAAAAACTATTAAAAACGATCATGTACATTTTTTTTAAATAGGTGTAGTTTTTGGGCGATCAATTATTGTATCTCTCCGTTCGTGCGAAGTATGCTAATAAATATGGCACACGTCGGAAACGAGTTGCAGAAGTTACAAATAATGTGAGAAAGGATGTGTTGTTGCAGTGTAGTACCATTAGCGTTATTACTGAATTAAATAAATATGACAAATGTTGTTACCTGAAACCTAGAGTTTGAAGTTATTAATATATTTAAAAATATGACAAGACATGGTGTAAATGGCAAAGATCAAGTTATGATGGGTGTTTGAACCACTGGCGGATCCAGGGGGGGCATGGGGGCCATATAGTATATATGTTCGAATTATGTAATTATTTAAACAATAATATTGTATAGTGTCATATATACAGTACATAAATAATATACAATATAATAACAAATTATATTGTTAGTTAACAAACATTATTTAACAAAAATCTACTATGCCCCTTCTCCAGAATGATTGTCTGGATCCGTCCCTAGTTTGAACCCGATTTTATAAACACAATTCTACTTCTTTTCACATGTAAATAAAGTGTCCCAATTAAACTCCATTTAAAATTTTAGTGCGTTTTCATATACTGAGTCGCATGCAACCGCCATCCCTCTCACCCACAGGTGACAATTTTGGTGAATAATACACATTTACTTTGGCTTTGTAACAGAACGTATTTGTCCGTGTCTATCTAAAGAACACCATTAAAATGAATGAAAGTTTTCCCCAAGTGATTGAGGTTTATACGGAATATATCAAATGCAATTGTGTTCCGTTTAACTTTTAAATAATTTATGTTTGTACAAACGCCTTTTAAACTTTTACTGAGATTCATTTCATTTTAATCTCGTTCAGAGTAACAAAGCTGGAATACTGCTTTCAAGTTGATTGAGCATTCATACTCCATTTGCAATGGCAAAAGGGTTGCTGTGACAGTTGTCGACTCTGAATAATCATTCGCTCTCACGCACAAGCATTCTAAGAAGAATCATGTGACACAGCACACTCTTGGAATATTTACACGTAATATTGTGAAATCCGCGTCATTTAAGATGTCAAACCCATTTTATTACATTCAAGCTCATTAATGACAGTGGTCACAATGAAGTGGTAGGGCACTTGTAAATTGTACTAATGCCGTTTGCTCAAGCGTTTCCCACGTGGCATTTATTTCCAAACAGAAGAGAGAGTTGCAAAACAATTGTTTCTCTATACGTGATGGCATCTCTTACGGATTTTGTAAACAGAATTTTTGATGGGTCACATTGAAATGTAGCCATATGGCTATTTTCTCAATGTGGCAAAATATGTGCACTCCTTAGATCCATTTTTTAACAAAATTTCCTGACCCAGGTTTGTGGACTTCATATTGGTTTCTGTTTTCGAGCGATCTCTAAGTAACACATTTCATTTAGGGAAACAATCTTTATCTTTACTATTTTAGTTGTTGGAAGACTTCAAAAACATTAGCTTTTGATATTTTCGGAAAATCAGGGTTTTTAACGAACACAAGACCTACACCATTCTCTTAAACATCCTTCACACTATCGAACAACACAATTTAATCAAAACCGATGGAGCTATTTCTTTACAAATTTGGAAATTGTCCCTGGGGCATCATGTAAAGTACTCCCCAAAATTAAAATATCAATTCAAGGTGCCGTGACGTCAATGAAATCGATTAGAGAATATTAATTTTGCAGAAAATCTTATTAACGGTTTAGCCGCTAGCGTTCTTCACAGATGGGCAGGCAGATGGACAAACCTTTTGCCGTCGTTCAATTTTTTGGTATCAAGACCACCCAAAAATGGATTCTAGCTACTCCATGTGATAATGGATTTTTCCTTCTAAATTTATCACCTGGATTTATCCACTTTTTCGTTACCAGGACCCTGTATTAAGAGTTTTTCTGCCGAAAATTCGCCGTTTTCTCGTGCAGCATTAGATACCTTTCTCTCTATCCCGTAGGGAGTAAATAAAATTACTACAATGTTGAGTAGGCTGAAGAAGGAAGAAGCAAGAGAGCTCCACGGCCTCATCAGGCCGAGACCCTTCCCCCTCCTCCCACCCCACCCCTACATATGATACGATTATAGAGAGCTGCTCATCTCACTCCGGCCTTGTACGGAGAACGAGGAGGGAACGGGGAGCGGTAACCGGAATAGACGTGATCGTCTCATGGCCTGTGTACCAACAAATAAGAGTACGTCTGTAACGGATCGGAATCTCATTTCGATAGAGCAGGCGACTTATAGAAGAGCTTTTCCAGCGGACGCACATAAGCAGTACAACATCGGCTTGCTTGTTTGTTTATTTGTTTTGAGAGCGGCGCGGCGCGGCGCGGCGCGGCGCCGCGGTGCGCTCGGATAACACGTCTAAACCTGTTCCAGAGGACGCACTTCTCCCCACGGGATTAGCGTCACAGACAAGCGACGAGCAACGCCGGCAGGGAAGGAGACGAAAGTTGGATCGGCTTAGGCTCAGCCATGATAAATTGCCCTTTGCGTTCAACTATCTAATTGCTTAATGCGGAAAAACAGGCGACGACCTGCCCCTCCTCCCCCCGCTCCTCGCCGCCTCCGACAGGTACTTGTCATGAGACGATCAGCGACGGGAATTGGTCAATCAAGCGCATTAAAACGGTAGGCCAATGGCTCGTCAGCTCAACTGTTTATCTCATGCAGAAGATACTAGAAGGAAATTTAAAAAAGGCGAATCATATTCTGACGTTAATGAAGGAACGATGCAGCTACTCGCTTAAATAAATGGTTCTGACAACATCCGCATCTCTGCCACCGCAAATTCTTAGATTTAAAAACGGTAATTGGCTTCATGGAAGAATGTTCTTAACCACTCCATATATTCCTCTTCATATAATTACCCAACTAAATGCCATTTATATTAGTTGATAATTTTTAAAGCACGACCTGCACCAAGACTAACGCTCTCAGAGTCTGTAACGAAGAAAGCAAACCGTCCACTCAGCGATCGATAGTCTCCGCGTGGGATGGACGGCCCCTCCGCCGACGCCACCCTCTCTGCCTCCGCAGACACCGCCGCACTGTTTTTATACGCGAGTTATATATTCCATTAGACACATCAACAAGGAAGTCCGCACCCCGCGACCTGCAGACGGCGCCGCCCAGCCGAGCACCCCACCGGCCACTTGCTTCTCGTTTCCAAATGTTCAATAATATGTTTTGATCTACTACATCCTGAAACTCTCGGAAAGTACCTTTGTGAAACAATATTGTATGTAAAGACCTCGTTCAGGCAACTTCTTGTAAACATGTAAAAACGAGTATATATATATATATATATATATATATATATATATATATATATATATATATATATACTGAGGAGCACGACGGCCAAAGCAGCGTACTCGCTCACAAGTCACTGAGCTCACATCTTTCGGCAGCTCCATTCTGTACAGAGCTATTGCAAAAATTAAACATTGCAACATCATCTTGTCTGTCTTACTACACTGCTCATCCTGTGGTATCGAACCCGATACCTAGCACATCGGCAGTCTCTACCCTGACTGCTGGTTTGCAAACCTAACTCGCGCACGTTTTCTTGAGCCGTGAAAGACCTACCCCCTTACTCCATTACTAACATTCCTCGAATTAAAAATAAAAGATAGCATCGCAACATTGCTGACACAATCTGATACGAAGAAGTGTTCGTTCCGGTGTAATAAAAATATTTTGCATAAAAAAAGCTTCAGATGGATTCTGTAGTCAAAATAACTGAACTTCCCACTCCTCTTGAGCCTAGCGAAATGAGTGTTCAAGAAAACGTGCCTGGATAATACTACCAACCCTACCTCCGCTACCATCGCCGCATCTGTCCGTTTCCGTCCGTGGTCAAATCCGTTCAGCCGCTTTTCTCCAAAATTGACATTTCTGGATCGAGTTTAATGAATCCAGGAATCTCTGGTTTGAAATAGATATTTTGATATTTGAGCTTACTTTACTTGAAGCTTCAAAAACATTTTCAAAGTTTTTTCAAAACCGGCTCCATTTTTTATTAAACTTTGTACTCGGATATCGTAAAGGACGCTTAAGAGATAGGTGTAGATCTTATTTTGTTTGAAAAATCTGATTTTACGAAAATTGCACAAGTTAATTTTATCGACATCCTTCTTCAACTATAATATTAAAGATAAAGATTTTTTCCTGAACAAAATCTGTTCTTGAAAAACAGATCTTCAAAAAAATCAAGTACAATTTTTCGAAAATACGAGCAGTTTTTGCGTAATTTTGGGTAAAATATAGGTAATTTATAATTCTTTTAAACCTTATTTTCACAAATTGCTTTGAGTTTTTCTTTGTGTATGTATCAAATAACGGTAAAACATTGGTGCTAGTATCATTTCCGGCGAACACGGTATTTTCGAATATCGCAAAAACTTAACATTTTAAGACTAGAAAATTGAAGGCACAGATTTATCTTAAACAAAAATATGTTCTGAACAATGAGCTCTTTAAAAAGAAAATGTAATTTTTTTTAAAACTACAAGTTTCTGCGTAATTTGTACTTGCAGTTTATGAAATTTCTAACACAAACATTTTCTAAAAATCCTTTCCATATTTTTTTCTTTCTTTTTTAAGGACAGAACCACGACCGCTCAAAAGAATGGCATATACCTGGTTTTCGTTGAGCTCTCTTTTCTCTTTTCGAAAATGGCAAATTTAGATATAATATTATATTGTGCAGCAGAAATTCTGTTCTGTTGAAGCGCCATTCGTTTTAGCCCGATATGGGAGAATATGTAGATTGGCAGAAATTAGTAAAACATTAAGAATAATATATTTTCTGTTTATGATAAACGATATTTATCTAATTCTCTTATTCTTATTTTACCTCCATTACACAAGTACCTTTCTTCTGAAATTTGTGATAGTGAAGTTGAAGGATAATAATATAATAATAAAATTATTGTAACCAGGCAAGAAAATGTGTGGCTGCATCAAAAAGTCAAGATATTTTTGTAAGTAATCATGCGTACCTATTTAAACATTTCTTATTTGTTTAAGAAATAACCCACTGAAGTAAACCTGCACCCTAGAGAAGTAAACCTGCCACTGTCACGTTCTAACGCAGACACAGCAAAGAGATTGTGTGTACTTGACAAATACCAATGCAATGCAATGGGTTGCCTACGAATCAGAGGCAAATGTCACATGTGTTACATCGTTATATGGGCTTTTTACATCTTCACTGGTAAAATGTGACCATCTTTGCTCTCTAATAGAAGTTAGTAACTCAAACATCATGTTCTGAGGCAAACTTACTCTGTATGTCTAAAGTAAGATTATGTTTACAATATGCACAGCACGATACCTTCAACATAAAAGCGACTGCCGTCTACGTGTTACTACCGCGACAGCCGACTGTCATCTACCTCCACGGTCCTGTCACAACTTGAAAGGCAAGAAGCAAAGGACAGACTGCTGTCCTACATCTTTCCCACTCTCTGCAGGGATTTCCGCAGTTTATCCAGCCAACCTCGAGTGGTCTAGTACATCACCTCAATTTTAATTTTCAACTATCCCTGTTCCAGAAAAGGTAAGAACTCCTCACTTTATGAGATGAGGTCAGATGGTAGACTTAGAAATGTGAATTCAAAGAAGACTTAAAATTACACTTATTATTTCATTGTTACTTCAATATCTGAATATATGGATCTAATAAAGTATCCAAGGGCTTAGTTTGCATTTGAAATATAAAAATAATATGAGACTGTATGAAAAAAGCAAAGCCTTGAAGAAACATCACTTGGTGTGCCATATGTAATGTCAAAAATGCCATTCCTAATTGGCAAATATTAGGATTCTATATCTCTGTTAAATTAATACCATAAATATAACAACCAACTACATCTACATACACCAGAAATATAATGTCTGCTTTCATCTATTGTAGTAGTTATGAATTTTTTTAAATGATTCCTACATTTTTAATGAGTACTTCCTGAAATTACGTAGGGCAAACACATTTTGCACACCTCTAATTTTCTGGATGGACCCCAGAATAAAATGGCTGCGTAACATTCGGCGTCTCCGAGACGCCGTCGCTGACCAGAGGACTGTCGACCAACCAGCAGACACCACGTCACCCGGACTTCGGGGCGGCGTTTTCAGTCTGTACGCATTTGCATTTACATCTACAGTGGGACATCCATTATCCGAACCGCAAACATCAGAAACGTCAAATATTCGAACTCATATTTTGTCTGGATAATTATTTTTTTTAATTAGATACCATACACTATACGTCTTCATTTTATTTTGTGTTTTTGTGTTTCATTGAATGTTGTGAACCATCCCCGATATGATTGACAGTGACAAAATATTAACGAGATACTGTTCTCTAGTCAATCATCGAACTTCAGTGAACTTTGACAAATTCTCCAATAAATGCTCAAGAAATCGGAATGTTTTTGATTAGTAGAAAAACGATTTCCACCGCCTTTAAGTGCAAGAGAACTAAGGATACACTGTCAAACAACCTACCGTATATGTTTAACAACTGTCACTCACTCGGAATATTCATTATTGGCGGCACAATTGCCATTTTTATGTTCGGTTGTCCGAATTATCGAATATCCGAACGTCCGAATACAAACGTCCATAGCGGAAATAGCATTTTTTGTATGAGTCTTAAAAATATAACTCATTGTTAGCTTTATTAGTAATCTGAACTATATATTTCGTATTTGTTTGCGTTGTAACGCATAAATCATCCTTAATAACTATGTGCTAATTAATGATTTGTAATGATGATTTGTATTTCACCATATATAGCGTGCCCCTACCACGAGTGGTAAAAGTAACGCATATCAAACACCCGGATAAAGTTCTACCAGTCACTAGAACAATGGTTCACGAAGAGCTTGTATGTAAATACGACCCACATTTCGATAGAAACAATCATCATTATTAAAATACAAAGGAAGTAATATATCTACAAACATTTCAAACGTATCTTCATGGTCTCTTAAATGACATAACGAAAAGCGGAGAACAATTCTTGACATTATTCCAGGCTTGTTACCCCCTCCCATGTTTTCCCTTGACTCACAGACAAAGATTCTTTTATTCTTTCTGTAATTATTTGTATTGTTGTATTATGCCTTTACTCCCTATTATATTTATCCTTTACGATCTTCGAGAAGTGAGATGGCTAGGTGACCATTTTTACTTTCTCGTCTTCGTACGTATATTTGGATGACATGGTAAGTTATGTAACGCTGTCGCGAAATGTTTATTTCTACAGACTCGTTTGGCTCGTGTAGTTTATTCAGAACCCTTTTTCGTGTTCTCTAATACCGAAAAAGCTGTTTCTTTCTTTAATTTTTTTAAATTTATTTTATTTTGGATAGGACAATACAAATTCAGTGTTTAATACACTCCACATTTGTTATAGTTGCTAATATATTCTTATAATTAAATTAAAATAATCTTAATAATAATTTTAAAATACTACTTATAGTACAATTACTACTTATAATACAATCTCTGAGAAGTCAGTTGTCTAAGAAAATACCTAGATATTTTATAGGTTAATTATGAGGATACCATTGTACTCGTACAAGTGTTTTATTCATCTGTAAGGGAAGAAGGTAAGGTCTTAAGGAAAATATTTTTGCTGCTGTTTTTGACGAATCTATTTTAATATTATTTTTGCCTGACCAACTGTCAATTTGCTGTAGGTATAATTGAAGATGGATTTTTATTAAGTTTATGATGGGACCTGATGAAGCCCTGTCATCTGCAAATTGAGCTGTTTTTATTTTACTATGTTTTGGTAAATCGGCTACGTACAAGTTTTAAAGAGCAGGAGATGACGGGGAGTCTTGGGGAAGGCCTGCTTCGACCGCTTTTGGATTAGAGTGATGTTTATCAACTGTAACGGCAAACGTTTTATTGTCGAAGAAGTTGGAAATGATTTGTGTAAGATAATGTGGAGTGCCTATTTCTTTTATTTTATAGTTTAGAGCTTGGTGCCATGTTCTATTCAAGGCCTGAGAAATGTCGAGAAAGATTGCTATTGTATGATAGTGTTTCGAAATGCCTTTTCGATGTTTTCAGTGATTCTGAGTAGTTGGTGACGTGTGGACCCAGTTTTTGTTCCATGGGCATGACCTTTGTGTTGCGGCGATGTGTTTTGAATCTTTTTAATATAATTTTTTCTTATAATTTATAAATCGTGGGAAGCGTATTGATTGTTTGATAACTGTTGGTTAGAGATGCATTCTTGTTTGTTTTTTGTATTGGAAGAATGATTTATGAAGCTTGTTTCCATACTTGCGAAAGTAACCAAGTCTGAGGCATGAGTTGAAGATATTGATCAAATGTGCAATAGCTCTTTGGGGAAGGTTTTTCAATATTAAATTGTTAATATTATCATGTCCAGGGGCTTTCTGGCCAGGTAGTGATTTGATGATTTTTTTATTTGTTTATTTATTTAGTTGATGTGTAGTGTATTTTATGATGCTTGCCATAAGTCTGTTCGTTTACTGTTTTGGTGGTTGTCAGATGACCACGGTGCGGTTTATTATTATTCAGGGTGAATGTGGATGCTATGTAATTAGCTAGCACTTCGGCTTTCTGAGCAGTCTGTGGGGTTTTCCTGTGGGGGTGTCTAGCGGGGGGGTATACTTTTTTCTAAATATTTTGTTTGTGAATTGCCAAATGGATTTGTTGTTAGTGTTTAGTGATTGGATTAGTGTTTGGAAATGCTGAATGTTCAGCACTCAAATCGTCCGTCTGTGTGTCTGTCCGTCGCTCTGTGAACAATATTAGCGCCTAAACAATTCCTAACATTTCCCCCCCCCCCAAATTAATATTCTTCGGTTGATCTAGCTTGACTCGAAGCCCTGCAATTTTGATTTAAATTTTGAGGGTACTTCATTATTTAAAATTTTCTTAAAAATAACCTTATTTTTTCTTTAAATTTGTTATAAGAATATTGTGAAGTAAATTTATAAAGCAGAGACTTCGACGGTAGACCACAGCCCGTTCACGGGCTGACGCGCCAAGTACATACATACACACATACATACTAACTTATAAAGATGGCTTAGGTCTGAATATCACTGTTAACTCTGAATCTTTGAAAATTAAAAAATGTTCGGCGTCTTCCATTACGTATTGAAAATATGAGTCGTTTTAGCGCGATTTTGAGTCATATCAGTGCAATATTTAAACATGTTAAAAACAAGATTTTTTTCCAAAGACATTCCAAAATTGTTCCTTTAACCTTTTTTAGGCTTAGTGTTAAATGAGTTGAATAACATAACATAGGGTCAATTTTTATATATTATTTTTTTAATTACAAAATGTAATTTTTATACACCTCTCACGTCGTCAATATTTACATTTTTGTGTACATTATTGCTTGAAGTTTCGCGAGAAAAGACGAAGGGACCATTCGTTCCCCGATTTGCGTACGGCGGAGGTGTCGCGCGCTGCCTCTAACGAGGGGGCTTCCTGGGGGGTCCGCGCAAGGGCGCCCTTGTAAGTTGCCCTGCGCGCCGCTAGGGGCGCGCGTGTCGCGAGGGCGCACGCGGTGACCCGCGCCATTACGCCATCATCAACATTCCCCACGCCCCCCCCCCTCCATCGGTGGGCGCCGCTAATTGCTGCCAGCGCCCTGGCCCCGGAACAGCGCCGCATCACGGGCAAACGCTCTGTGATCTCCGTAAATACACGTTGTAAAGGAAAAATCTCCCGCCCATAAAAATTAGCCCTAAGTCGTTTAAGGGTGTTTTCCCCAGGAACAGCGTTTATCTGGTATTGTCCCGAGGTGTGGTGGTTCATTTTAACGACGCCCCGCAAGCGCAATTTTCTCGATAATTTCTCTATTAGCCGCTGGACGTCGGAGACGCTGCCGCCGCCGCGCTGCCTGCGGGCCCCGGTCGTCATCTGTCTTCGCCGACGGCCGAAGCTCTCCCCACACCCAGGTGTTGCCGGCGACAGAAAATATGGCGGTATAGGTAAATATGGTAAATATTCTAGGCGGTAACAACTAGCCCTCGCCCTTAGATAACGTGGTGAATTGCGAAGCGTCCACATCGAAACGACCAGTTTAGTTACTATCATTTATAACTCTTCGTGTAAACGATTCGATACTATATACATTACATTACGTTCAGGAAGGTAACTTTATTGCGTTTCAACCTATCTAAAACGAACTTTATCTATAAGGAATATCGTCTTGATGAATTAATAAAATTGTACTTTATGTATTAATAATGTGAGATTGATTGGCTATTAATCGTGCAACGTATATTGACCGATGGCTTGGAGAAATGTGGGAAGAGTGGGAGTATTAGTTACGACATCAGCCACTAGATTTTATGAAGCGATGCCAAACTCTGGAATATTAGTCATGCCTTCGTAACTTTCTCAAGAGTTCGAGGTATCTCCTGTGATAGATCTTCACCTGCTTCGAACATTTCTTTATATTTTGTTCAGAAAAATATGACCAAGAGTTCTCGATTTCGACATTAAATAGATTTTATTACGCGCCAGTGAAAATGTTGGAATGTAGTCGCTAAGCTTTTGCTTTCAACTGTTTATTATTCAAGGGAAGGGGAAGCAAGATCATCGGTCAAGAAAAGTTGTGCGGGTAATAATGATGTGTGTCTAATAATGTATTAGAGAATGACGTCTCAGCCTCCGAGCACAATGATCTATGTGCGCTGTGCAAAGTAATGAATATTATTTGCTGATTCATTATCAACCATTAATGAAGTACGTTTGATACGAATGAGTTTTGATTTTGCACCACAAAGCGTCAAGTGAGACGAAATTAATACCTGTGGTCTTCAATGAAATACAGATGAGTGAGCGGGAAAATATTTTGGCTTTTACAGTAAAATTAAAATATAATTATGAGCAATGATGTTCAATACTTTAACATCAGCAACGAGGAGAAGATGAAAAAATTGTAATCACAATGTTGTTTTATATGTTGTATTTTGATCTCAATTATTCACTTGCTATTAGATGATTGTCTGAGAGAAGATTGTAATTACTTCTCTTTTTCAAACAACCACAAGGCTATCTTCTCTTTTGTTTGCGAAAAAGAATGCTATAATCAAACACAAACTACTAATAGAGAACTAAGCTCATAATGAAACTTTTTACAGCTTCTGAAAAAGCATTGAAATAAATTCACATTCTCACAGATAAAATACAACAGTGCGGCTTGAATTTATAATTGGGTAGGGTAACTCATACCAACGACTAATGCCATTGCAATGTCTCTGACTTGGAAGTTTCATGAATTGATTCTCGACGATCGCGAATTTTTGACACTAGCTATATTGCTAGATCAAATTCAGTTGCTGTCTGGAGGAAAAATAGTGGTCGGCTGATCTGATCGATCGTTTTCCGTGATTTCCACATACAATTTTTCAATATTTTCTATCATCTCCTCTCCCCCGTACACGGACACACTTATATGCACTACACTAATGTGTCTAGTGACATATCAGTTTCGCACCGAAATCACAAAATAAACAATCAGTTAATTGAGGTTATAAGAACTAGGCCTGTAATCTCAAGCTAATAAAGCTGGAATTATGTTAAAACAGCAGAAACTGATTATTGTAGTTGTGTATAGCTATAATACCAGTTTCCTGTCTACCGCTTATCACTACCCTAATGCTAAAGAGAAACGGTTTGAAGTTGAATGAAAACTCCAACATCTTTACCCTTGTGCTAAAGAAATTGTAATATATAGTTAAGCAATGTTTATCCACTTTTTCAATATCAGGGTCCCACTATACAAGTTCTTCAGTCGCAAATTAGCCGCAGGATTACAATACGTTCTATGTAGTACGTTGGTAGCATGCGAGAAAGTAAAAAGGCAGAGCCGTTATTGAAACTATTTTTCGCCCTTAGGAGGTTCTCTCGTTAGTTTTGATCGGGATCATTGACACCAAAGTATTCCCTTAGGCTTTGGTGGAGGTTATATGCGCAGTGGACTGTAAATTGGCTGATGTATCTTGTTGAACATCATTCCCCGTCACCTTCTATAACTCTAAATTACTACCTGAGATGAAGGACCACCATAATTGGAAGTTTGTGAAACTTGGTTGTAGCTGAAAGCTAATTAATTGGCAGTTCGTCACCATCACTTCCAAATAAATACTGGCAACGTAGTTAATGTATGTAATTGAACCACTCATTTATTACAAGAAGTTAAATGATGAACCTGGCAAGCTGCATGAAAGCATACTTCATTGAATTCAAGAAACACAAACGATATGATTGATTATAAGCTTCATATGCCGTGATTAGTTGTTATGCAATTGATATTCACAGTTTATGATTGCCATGAAGAAAATGAATAAAAAACAATTGTAAGGGATTCACAGTCGATTTCACACGAAGTGCTGTAAAAAAGGACACGGAGAGTTACGTGCGACGACTGGAAGAACTGCCGCGCGTGTTGATGCAGCGAATAGCTCGCCCCCAGGCAGGGAGTTTCTTGTTACGACCAGGAGTTAAGTGGCAGGCCTGCCATACGCTGGAATATGTTGGAGTGTTCGCGATACATGAAGAAAACATGTTCTCGCTAGAATGTTGCCCGCACAGTCACTGTTTAAGCAGAGAGATTAACACAGTATTTTTGTGCAATGTGCACGAATGAAATAAATTGCAGCGACAGTAAACTAGCAGTTCTGCAACATGTACATACACCCACGTGCGATGTAATTAGTTCACAGATCCGGCTGTGTAATTAGAATAAGTAGTTGTAAAACACGTTGAACTACGGAAGTAGCAGATTAACAACCTTACACACGTGAGTATTGAATGCACAGAGTATTGAATATGAAGTAGGCACGAAATATCAGGAAGGTGCCAAGGCACGGGAGTGCAAATGCAATTGTGCTGTAATTGATTATTAGAGTATCATAACCAGCACATTGTACAATACACTTAACTATTGCACTGCCTTATTAAAGAATCTTGCACACGCGTACATTGCGATGTCAAGAGTTGAAATGACGACAAGCTTGTGCGGCACAGATGTACCTGCGACAAGGTTTTGTTTGGCACTGAGTGCGCGAGCAGCGATGCGTTGGTGCAGTCGCTAGCGCCGTTTTGAGGTTTCAGCGAATGGGAACAATTTTAACAAATATATTGTATTTAAACAATTGAATTTATTGTAATTAACAAATGAAATTAATTGTAGGGTTATTTAGCATTTCTACTGCGGAAATTATAATGCTAGTTTTAGGTCTAAAATACTGAGGTGACAGTTACAAAATGTGGCGCAAGTGTGTGCCTGAAACTTAAGCAGAAACGTGCCGAAAGCGGGCGCTTCCCGAGGACTGGCGTGGTTGAAGTTCTAAGAATCATCTATAACACGCTCACTTGCAAATGCAGATATGGAACACTTTGCAAAATGATTGGTTCGGAAACCTGTCTGCACTGATGTGCGTGTGGGAAAAAAATTATATATATACATATATATATATATATATATATACACATATATATACATATATATATATACATATATATATATATATATACATATATATATATATACACATATATATATATATACACATATATATATATATATACACATATATATATATATATATATACATATATATATACATATATATATACATATATATATATACATATATATATATATATATATGTACAGTCCCTGGCCATATTATTAGACGCACTCCAAATTTTTAACAAAATGATAAGTTTTGAAGTCTCTCACTGCAGCACATTACATCTGGCATTGTTGCAAATCAATCAATAAAAACAAAGCTTCTTTTTCTAATAATTAACACATTATTTGTCATTATGTACCATTGTTGTGACACCTCATTGTTGCTTAAACGAACAAATTACAACAGTTGAGTAGAGCAAGAGGTGACATGAGTAGTGTGTTGTTGCATTAAGGTAGTTTATTTTCCATTTATTAGTTTGTAAAATAGTTATAGCCGTATTTATTTAAAAATTGTGAATTGTTTATACGAAAAACTGATAGTTTTTGAATAAAAATAATGAGAAAGGCAAGTGATTTGTCTCCTCGGAAGATAGCAGCAGTGAAAGCTCTTGTCACAGAAAATTATTCAAATCGTGAGATATCTCGAAGGTTGAACGTATCCGAGACATCTATTCGGCGAATTAAGAAAAAAATTGTCCTTGGTGAAGAATTATCCCCACGAAGGAAGAACACATGTGGACGGAAGATAATATTTTCACCAATATCTGAGAGATGTTTGAGGAAGATTTGCCATGAAAACCGGTTTGCTACTACTAAACAAATTAAATTTAAATTGGAAAGTAGTGGATCTGTGTATCTGAAAGGAGATTAAGGCGTACACTACTACAAATGAATTTTAAATCTTGTAGACCAGTCAACAAACTCAGATTAACAGCTGGTATGAAAGAAAAACGTCTTGCATGGGCCAAGAACCTTAAGAATAAAGATTTGGAGTTCTGGAAATCGGTAAAAATTTATTCTAGTGCTTTTTTTTAATTATAAATGGCTACCAAAATTAAATCTAATGTCATTCACTTGTATTTCAGTTTTTTTAGCGACAAATGCACTTTCGAAATTCTAGCAAACAAACATCAATTTGTGAGAAGGCGCCCTGGTGAAAAGTATCATTCAGATTGCGTCATCCAGACTGTGAAACATCCAGTCAAGGCAATGATTTAGTCAGTGATCAGTGGCAAAGGCACGGGGCGTCTGTACTTGGTTAAGGGTATCATGAAACAAGACCAGTACAAGCAAGTATTGGAGAAACGACTGTTGCCACAACTACAGGAATGGTTCATAAATTAATCATTTGTTTTTATGCAAGATGGGGCTCCATGTCATACTGCTTGACCAGTTCGATCATTTTTGTTGGAGAAAAATGTTCCTGTGTTACCATGGCCAGGAAATTCACCAGATAGGAACCCAATAGAAAATGTTTGGGAGCTCATGAAGAGGGAAATCGCAAAGGAAGAAATTAAAATAAAAATTCGCCTCCTTGAGAAAATAATTCAAGTCTGGTACCATCATCCAAAGTTACAAGAAACAGTCCAGGCATGCATTAATAGCATGCCAAAAAGAATTAAAGCTCTAATAGCCGCCAAAGGTGGCCTGACAAAGAATTAAAGATATATATATATATATATATATATATATATATATATATATATATATATATATATATATATATTTATATATATATACACGTGTATATATATATATATATATATATATATATATATATATATATACACGTTACTTGTACGAACAGGCCTGATCCAATCACTATGGAAGATACATTTGCTTCTCCTTTCCTCGTCCTTATCCTTGCATTTCACTTTCCTCATTGTGCGAGAACGGCTGGAGTTGGGAACCGCGCCGCCCGCGCCGCCCGCGCCGCCCGCGCCCACCCAACTGCGTGACTACCACACATGATGGGAAACCGGTCGGGACCTTAGAGCTGGTCCCGACTAGGACGGTGCCCCTCCCTCTAGTGGGAGATACCTGGTTGGGGAAGGCCGACGGCGATAAAAATGTGCATTTCGCTTAAGGGACTACTGTAGGCGACGCACTCGGAATCACAAATAAATAAATAAATTAATTAATCAATTAAATATTATAAAGCCTGGTCGATTATATATATATATATATATATATATATATATATATATATATATATATACACATACAGACAGAGGGAGAGAAAGAGACCTCGCCTGAGATTCTTCAGTCAAACTTCACATTCGAGGGGAATCGGGTAGTTTAGTTGCATTGCCATCTCAGTGATACTATTAGAAAATATCAGCCATTTCAGAACGTCAATGTCAAATTGCATGCTTCCGTGCGCCGAGCGACAGCGCCTAATTTTAGTATAAAGTAATTTTGTGAAAAATGTTTCATTATTTCTACTTATCAGGTTTACTCTTTTTATTACGCCTCCCACTTCCGCGACCCGTTCCACATCTCGTCCTCCTCTCCTTCTTCACCGCTCACTTCGTCACCCCCTCCATCTCTCCCTTCATCTCTCCCTTCATCTCTCCCTTCATCTCTCCCTTCATCTCTCCCTTCATCTCTCCCTTCATCTCTCCCTTCATCTCTCCCTTCATCTCTCCCTTCATCTCTCCCTTCATCTCTCCCTTCATCTCTCCCTTCATCTCTCCCTTCATCTCTCCCTTCATCTCTCCCTTCATCTCTCCCTTCATCTCTCCCTTCATCTCTCCCTTCATCTCTCCCTTCATCTCTCCCTTCATCTCTCCCTTCATCTCTCCCTTCATCTCTCCCTTCATCTCTCCCTTCATCTCTCCCTTCATCTCTCCCTTCATCTCTCCCTTCATCTCTCCCTTCATCTCTCCCTTCATCTCTCCCTTCATCTCTCCCTTCATCTCTCCCTTCATCTCTCCCTTCATCTCTCCCTTCATCTCTCCCTTCATCTCTCCCTCCATCTCTCCCTCCATCTCCCGCCCGGGCCCCGCTCCGCCTCCAATTCCGCCTCTACCTCCGCTTCCCCGTTCACCTTCAAGCATCTCCTTCTGCCCCCCCCCCTCTCTCCGTGTCCTCCCTCCTCCATCTCCCTTTGCCTCTGTCCATCGCCTTTCTCAGAGCATGCGCGATCTAATTCACTTACACGGCTCGCGGATGCTTCACAAATTGCACCACGATTCTTCTGTCGACTCATTCTCAACTTAATAAGCTCTTGGATAATGAGATCGTACAACCAGACGAGTGATAGGTTTCCTTTTTTTATTTTGATTGCGAAGAAAATGAACGACGTGTCTCAAGACAGACGGAAAATCGATTACTTGTAGTAGCGAACCAATTGTCACCGAATGCCCAATATATCTTTGACACGTTCCTTTATATTTTTGATTAATTGGAAGCCACTCAATAAAACTTAAGCAATAATTAAGACAAGTCACGTGACTCAACAATCTTGTACTTTCGCATTTGAAGGTAATGAAAGGAATTTTTCAAAGCCCAATCTATGATCTTTAACATGACTTCATTAACTTTTAATTGAAAAAAATAATCTATTAAAGTGAAAAATTAATGTTTGTCAATCTTCATAAAAAAGAAATATTATTTTTATTACTTTATTGAAACACAAATTAACTTATTAATTTTGTATTTAAGCAGATCATTAACGTTTATGAAAATGAGTAATTTCGTCCGGTGTTTACAAATGTAATAGTCGCATTTTGGGAAATTAAGTAATTCAATTAACGGGGAAAATAGTGATGTTGGATACAGATATAGTAAGAGAACGGATTAATAGATAAAAAATAAAGGAAAGTAATTAAGATTAAAAGTAAGTAATTAACACTTGGTTCACATGTTGGAAGTTACCCAATTTTTGCAATTGATCACGTAATTAATGTCTCTTCGGAAACTGGCATCTACACATTTCGTAAGAGGCAGTGAGTAAGGAAATGCCTGTCTATCACTTTGCTGCTGTTCGTAGCACAGGTCGCCAGCCCTGGCATTCGTCGCTTTAGCGATAAACCTGGACCGCCTGCAAGGTCGCCGAAACTGCGCCTCGCCGGGGAGGACTTCCCTAACAACACGCGGATAAGGCCCGGCAAAGCCGCTGCAGGCCAAACCGCACAGGTGTAGCGACCTGCGCTGGCCACCGGAGAAGAATCCGAATTCGATTCTTTCTACCTGTGCATGCATGAACTCCTGAGCGTGTGTGAGAGTTACTCCGGCATGCTGGACAGTTTTTAAGTTAGTTGTGGCTACTTCCTCGAGAAGAGAGCGTTGGCCGTCTTTGTATTTACCTGTACAGTAGTGTTAACTAGTGATTACGCCCTAGACACACATTTTTCAGAACATTGTAGATGGCTTCACATGTCTCCGGAATGATTTTGCCAAGAGCTTGGTATATATTATAGTAGAATACTTGAGACATTTGTACGATCGATCCGTTGCAAAAAAAATCTCAAAATAGCTGACAGTCTCTCATGGGAAGAAAAAGTTCTCATAAATGTATTTTTCTTTTCTACGGTAATCTGTAGGAGTTGAATTTAATTATTTTAGTAATTTTGTATGGGTGTATTCATTTCTCTTTGCAAGTCAATCTGTACACCAGGCTTTGCCTTTTGGCTCCTTTTTACACTTCATGGCCACCAACAAACCGACAAAAGCGATCGCGTCGTTTTCTTTTTTGCCCGCCATCACTCGACTGAGATAAAATCTTCCGGTTTACCGTAGCTTGTGTGTGCTCTAGTTGCACAGGTATACCGTTCCGGTTTACTTGTGCAGATTTACCTGACAGGTATATCGTAACGTGTGCGCCGGGCCTAAAGTCGCGATAAGAGCGGAAGCGTATTGGTGCGGCGTAGCGGCAATTAGCCTGAATTACAATTAACATTAGCTGAATAGAGCAGTGTCTAGTTGGGCCCAAGTACTGGTCAGAGCTAGGGAAAGAATATATCGTTTTTCAAGAAACAATACCGCGTAACCGACTTTCTGACAGTTTTTTGTTTATCAATTCCTGTTGCCAACGGCCATATCTCTTTCCGATTGATAGGATCGGAAATGTAATAAAACTCATAATAAGTGATAAATTACATTTACCATTCTGTTAACTGGTACACGTAATATTAGGTATGCCAATGATGCCAAACTATCAAGGGTGTCGAGGATGTCAGGTACGCGGTGTTGAAAATCGTGTTTTCTTGGTTATGGTTCAGTTTTTGCACACAAATTTATATATTTTAATTCATCAGCATATGAAGCAAGTGTCGCTGTCTTTTTGTGCGAGTAAGTCTGGACAATCTGCATTTTTGAATTAGTAGTGACTGAATAATTGTCCTAGTTTGCAAGCTTTCAAGATGTTACAAAATCCATCATGCCCCCAAAAACCACTTGAGTAAATTATGTCTGTCAATAAGGAAATAAAATTTTATGTTACCACGAGAATTTAATTTAATACCTGGCAGTTTAACCAGAATATCGGGTCAATATTTCAGCTTGTTTATATAGCCAGGATTTACGAGGTAGAGCGTGGTTCGCCTTCGCTATTTCATACTCAGAGATCTTGGTACGAAAATCTCGCTTTCATTCTAAATTGAAGGACTTCCTTCACTGATTTTTCTTCGTTTCCAAATCTGAGTTACTTTCGTAGAGATATATTAAAATTAAAACACGTGATCAGTATGTTCCACTATCGAAACTAAATTAATTAATTTCCGAGAATAAATATATACTTATAAGTAAACTTTGCATTTGCTCATTTGGATTTATCTTCAATGTGAATACAATTTGATTAGCGACTGGCTAATAATTTCAAATACAAAATATGATCAATCTGTTTAAGTCAAGTTTCATTGTTTTTATTAAAAATCACAAATAGTGACGTAAGTAAAAATGGAATAAAGTCCCTGAAGATCATGCATACGGCCTCATGGATTCCAGAGATCTTCACAGGGCGCTATAAGAAGTAATAATAAATGGCGATTCGAAAAGTCACTGTTTTCTAGGGCAGCACTAATGTCACTAATGGAGCAGGAACCCGGATCGGAGTCGATGGATCTCCCAATGAGTGACATTTGAAGGTGCCTGCCTTTGAAATGTAATGAAATACCTGAATACTCGAAGATCTGAAGTCTCTGCAGGTACCTAAGAACCATCAGTGAGGATATGAGCCGGCTCAGGGACTTCTCAATGACAGCTGAGTGGATGTGCATACGAATTGGGAGGCCGTCTCTTCCTGCCCTACTCCCGCCTGCTACGAGTACTCCATCACTTCACATGTTACTTCCTCCTTTTGAAGCGGCAACTTGATGCTGAAGGTTATCTGGTGTTCCACACCGTCGAAACCGATAGGGAATGCCAAGTCCGGAGATGGCGCAGAGGAGAGGAAGTTCTTTTGTGCTAGGATTCTCCACTTTATGTCAAATTCATCAAGCTACCAGTGCCAATTTAATGTTTAGCCATCAATTTCTGGACGGCTGGTCCACGGTGTGTGTATATTAGAGCCGAACGGACGACCATAGACGCAATTCGAAGCTTTCTTATTGTTGGGAAGTAGAGGCATTCCACGATGCAGCTGAAACTCGTATTTAATCTGATATTCTTTACAGATTTAAATCATTCTCCTGGAAGGGTGTTGGAAAGAGGTCTTGGGTGTTGAAAGAAATAATCGTCATTTTAGAGCGGTGGGAGCATCATCGTACAACGTGGCTGCAAGGTTTTCCCCTTTTAAATTTTAATTTCTATTTTGTTAAAAAAGGAAGCTAATTTTTACATAAGCCGATTTTAGGAGACAACTTTTATTACAAGCTACGCTGGACTAGAAATGTGTTATATCTACTTCGTATCCCTGAAATTGATACGATGCCCAGTTTGGACAAATAATAATTAAATATATGAGTATTTTTGGTATATTAAATTCCTCAGAAATTCCCTTGGGGTGCCAGGGAACTAGTTTGCAAAATAGAGGGAGAAAAAATCTTACACAGTGCCTAACTTGGGTTCTTTGATTTTCTCCTCTGACTTTTGTATCATCATAATGTGTGTACTTAAATTAGATAAATCCAGATGCTAAATTTAGAAAAAATCCTCGAACACGTGATGTAGCCAAAGACCATGTTTTGTGGGTCCTTGATATCGAAAATAGAATGACGGGAAACGTTTATCTCTCCATCTCTCTTTCTGTCATTCTGTGATAAACGCTACTGGCTAAACCGTTCAGCCGATTTTCTCCAAAATTGATATTCACTAATTGATCTGGCTTATATCGCGGCCTCTTGAATTTGAAACCGATATTTCAATTATGAGGGCCCTTGGAACATTTTCAAAATTTTCAAAAAGAGACTCCATATTTTTAATTAATTTTTTGTTGTATGGTGTGAATGAAGTTTAAAAAATGATGCACGTCCCATGTGCGTTGAAATCACTGATTTTTCGAAAATTAGTCTTCCTACAACAAAAGTATATAAGTTAGAGATTTTTCTCTGAATGAAATCTGTTCCTTGAATATAGATTGTGAAATAAGGTCAAGTACAATTTTTCGAAAATTTGAGTACATTTCGCGTAATTTTGCGAGAATATACGGGCGAGAAAGTACGTGCTATTTTAGCACCACTAGTTCTTGGTGATCAACAGAGGAGAAATCTCACGGCCTTGGTTCCTTTCCCTGCTGAGGCGCCGGTCAGGGCCTGAATATTCATGGGCGTAGCCTGAAAGCACCGCGCCCCGGCGGTGGGTGGCTATTGGTGCGGATAATCTAATCGGAGAGCCAATAAAATTCGTATGCGCGCGGCGCCCGGCAGATGGGGCGCGGACAGAAGGAGCGCCGCCAAATGAACGCAGCCGTTAGGGAAATCGGAGATCGCCCTCCGATGGCACGATGGGTTATCATATGTCATCTTTTTAAAGTAAGAAAAAAAATTACCGGGTGGATTTTTCAAGAAAGGACGAAATGTCTTCTTTTCTATTGGAAGCGGGGTACTACTTTTAAATGTAGCCTAAACATTTGATTAACGAAGGATCCTGCGCTTCGTTCAACTTGACAGACGTTTTGCCGTTATTCGATGTTTCGGTATCAAGGTCACATAAAACATGGATTCTGATTTCAACACATGTTAAAAGACTTTTTTATAAATTTATCAACTGGATTTATCCCCTTTTGCGTTACCAGGACTCTGTTATAAGAGTTTTTCTGCCAAAATTTCGCCGTTTTTTTTTTTGCGCAGAATTACATAACTTTTTCTCTACTCCGTAGCGAGAAAGTAAAAGCTGTAGAAACCGAGGGCAACTCCTAAGTTATGCCTATGAAGATAATTATGTTTGGATATCTTCACTTCGAGAAATTTGATGCGGCAGTCTACCGATTTGCATTTGCCACTCTAGAGCCCTTTCTTTACCAATGAATGGCCACGCATTGTGACACAATTGAGAATAAGGGCAGTTTAAGAATGAGAATCATCTTTAAAAAAAACTCTTTTGAAGTGTCCACCAAGAATTTGGTCCTGGAACGGTCGTCCAGGCCCAGTCGCCCCTCCAGCTCATGTCGAGAATCCACGTCCCCGTGATTTTAATTAAAAAACACCGAGAGAGGTGGCTCATCAACTGATGTCACTGCAGTCCCTCTGACCGGGAGGTCCTAGGTTTCAGTCCCAACGTTGGTAGGATTTTCCATACTGGCTTGTCCGGTAGGTTCAATTCAGTCGCCGTCTGGAGGAGAATTCTAGCGGCCGGCTGTTCTGATCGGTAGTTTTCCGTAGTTTCTCCGATCAAATCCAGGCGAATGCCGGAGCAGTACCCTAACAAACGGGCCACGGACCGCGCGCCATCTTTCCTTCCTCTTCCTTGTCTTATTCTCACCCTTTTCACACACTTACTCTAACATGTACCACACCACCACACATGCCGGGAGAGCGGTCGGGGGCTTAGAACTTGTCCCCGCTGAGACGGTGCCCCGCTGGTGGGAGATACCTCGTTGGAGATAATCCCGCTACGTGACGGTAGGTTAACGCCAAATCTCACCATACAGTGTGGGAAGACCACCGTCACCTCCCGAGCAAAACATGCACTGCACGTATGAAACTAAAGACCTTAGTAGTTGGTGCCCTCGGAATCACTAACAATGAATCAATTAAAAAACCGACCTTCTAAACTTCAGTCCCACACAACAACCACATATGTAAACGTTCATTTTGAAATGCTTAATTTAAGTTGTGCGTGCACCTAATCCTTTAAGAATGTCGATGAGGTATGGTTACCAAATTAATGAAATTGGATACGCTTGTTCTCCACCTAGAATTCCACTTTCTTGTCTGTGTAATTTCATCGCGTTACTGGCTACATTACATTACAAAAGAAATAACTTGCATCCACTTGCTCTATACATTCATTTTCTTCTCACCGAAAGGGTGACGTAGAGTACACTGAGGTTTGTAATCAAAGCAGCCGCAGATCCCGGACCATTCTCAATCGCAATCTCGGCACATTAGCGGAGCCATAACGAATTAAGATACCCCCGGCATAACTTAGATCCCTTTACGATAGACGTCGCTGGCGCTGTTTGCTGTCTCGTGTTTGCCCAGTGGCCAGTGGCTATACGATGGATGGGCAAGGGGCAGAGTGGGGTATGTAAATTGCGGATTTCCAAAAGGAAAAAGAGAGTTCAAACCATATGTAAATTGCTGACCGTCCCACAGAAGAGGATACGTATAGTGCGGACCGACTACGTCAATCCCATCCAGGTAAAACTGGAAGGTGACACTTCATTTTCGAAAAATATTTTCATAGTCATTACTTTTAAAACAAAATTCTTCCCAATTTTCCGCGCTTACGACTGACATATATTGTTCGAAATATGGTTTGGTTAAAGTTGGTTTTCATTCAATTGAATCATTCGTTGATTGAACTTGAAATTTTGTCTCTCTTCTAGTGCTTTCTTTTCTTTTTGATACAGGAACGAGTCTGAAAGATTTTCAATAAAGTACAAGGAAGAGTTGGACAGCAACGCGACGATGGCGGTGGCGACGGCCCCCTAACGCGCTTACCTCAGTCTCTTCCTTATTAACGGCGCAACTTTTCTTGAACGATGCCTTTGCTTCCCCCTTCTGGTTCAATAAACAGTTGAAGATAATAGCTCGCATCGAGCACTGATGACAACGTTCCAAACACATCTTCACTGGCGCGAAATATAAACCATTAAGAAGAACTAGAACCATTAAGAAGAAGAAAAGTTAGAACTCAAATTATTTGAGGAAGTTGCGAAGGCTTGGCTGATTCTCCGGAGATTGGCATTATTTCATAAAATCTAATAGTCGATTTTGTAACTAATACCCCCACTCTTTCCGCATTTCTTCAATCTATCATTCAAGAAAAGTTGCGCGAATAGTATCTGAGTTGGTGTGGTCCGCTAATTGTATGTGGAAAGTAAGTTTCGCGAGAAAGGATATAGGGTCTATTTGGTTCGCAATTGATATATGGTCTGGCAGAGGCCGGGGGAGTGTGAGGTCAGCTGGTAGAAAGGGAGAAATGCAGAAAAAACATAAGTTGCTGCCCTAGTCCGGAATAATTCACTACAAAACACACTAACCATTTTAGAATTTACGACCATGATATAATGACGGATGTAGTTCATAGGATTTGGTCGGAGTAAAAACAAGTTACACAGTTGGCCGTCGTTTCGGAATATTTTAATATTCCGAATTAAAACAATGTAATAATAATAATATTAATATCTTGTTATTTTGTTTTAATTAAACACTCACTTGACCGTATTCACAGGGTTAAGTCTCTCTAACACGAGGTTCTGACTCTACAACTGAATTGTGGTAGAATTCTAATTCTTATCCTTTGGTGTCTTGGCCAGTCAGACGTGGTTCGAGATGGACCCGTGTCTACAGCAACTCCATGTGGCGTTGGGTTGGAACTGTGATATACTGTTGCTGTAATATCTCCATAATTATTAAGTTAAGTGTGTACATTTTCTATCATTTTTGCATATCACATTATTAATATGTATATTCATATTGATGTCTTCGTGCGTTGTTTTTTGCAGAATAGCCCTAAGGATGGAATTAAAATATCCCGAAACGTCGACAAACTAATTGTTTAATTGTTTCTACTCCGACCAAATGTCGTGTACTACATCCCTCAAAATACACTAATGTTACAATATAAAGTTCCTGTTATGATCAGCTGACCATGTGATACGTTTTGGGCAAGACATGTCACGTAAAACTTTTAAAAATACTGGATATTGTCATTTCATCACAAGTCGCTTTAGATAAAATAGTAATTTTTATGTTGGTAGGCTTTTAAATAGAATGCTACGATTATTTAAAACTCGCCATCACAGAACAGGCAAAGCGGGGAGACAATATCGGTTGATCTTGTTATTGTATTTAGTACGAAACTGAATGAGTATATGTGTGAACAAGCTCTACCAGCTCGCCTGGCATTGATCGTAGAAAACACGAAAAACTACCGATCAGAGCAGCAGGCGTAGAGATAGAATTCTCCTCCAGTAAACGAAAATACTCGACCTAGCTATCTAGCTAGTGTCGAAAATCCTGACCCCGCCGGACTCGAACCTAGGGACCTCCAGACCAGAGGGACTACAGTGCCCCCTTCGTCTCATCGCCTCTTTCGTCTTCCGTCGCCCCCACCGTGTCCACAGGGGGGAGGGGGAGGGGGAGGGCGGGGCGAGTGGAGGTGAGGCGTTCACACGCAGCGGGCGCCGCCCGACGAAGGAATGCGCGCCGAGCTGCGTTTTTGTTCGCTTTGGGCCGTCGCTCAGGGCCCAGCGGAGTATCGCCCATCTGAGCGGAGTATCCCAGCGGAGTATCGCCCCGCCCCGCCCCGCCCCTCTCCGCCCCGCCCCGCCCCCCCCCCTCCCCGCCCCTCCCCGCCCTGCCCCTCTCCGCCCCGCCCCGCCCCGCCCTGCCCCTCCCCGCCCTGCCCCTCCCCGCCCCTCCCCATCCCCTCCCCGCCCCTCCCCATCCCCTCCCCGCCCCCCCCTTTCCGTCCCGCCACGCCACGCCACGCCACGCCACGCGACGCCCCGCCCCGCCCCTTTCCGTCCCGCCCCGCCCCGCCCTGCCCCGTCCAGGCACAGCGCCCATTTCGCCCAGGGGGAGGGCGGACCTGCCCAGATAACGCCCACTTGCCATGCACAGGATGGCGTGCTTTACCAAGTAGCGAGTCCAGCGCGTACACTCCCTAAGGAGGAGAGCAAATGCGGCTGTCATCTCATGGAAACCAAATATGTACGGAAAGGAGCGCCCGGATCAATTGCACCAAACATTGCACAGCGACGTTTTTACAGAATTTTCAAGAGGGAATTTCTCCTTTAAGAAATAATACTGTGCTCCTTACAAAGCTTTCTAACGTTTAGAAATGCGATAAAAAATGCATTAGGTCGTGTTTGAGGACCGTTATGAACAAGTAGAACTCTGCAAATGGTCAAATAAATTTCCATCTATATATATTTATCTATCACTCCACAAAACTCCATGTACAGAATATATGATTACAATGTGAAGAAACGAAAAATATTAACAGTCCATTTACTGGAAATTAAACTAACACTAATTCGCTTACGAAAGCTGTGAAATGCAGTTTTGGAATGCCGGAGTGAGAAATACGAACTACAAAGATTTGACAGTAGCAGACACAAGACAGTACAAGACATAGATTTGGAGAGAGTCTTCATTTGCTTCTATTTACACGTCATAAAATTGAGGAAAACTTGGAAAATAAAAATGCAAAGAGACTTTTTATAAAAATGTTCAACATCCGATGTTGTGAGATGATGCTTACCGGAGACTGATATATTGAAATGATAATTCAAAGAGGAAGACAGACAAGGGTTTTAGGAATTTGGGTTTACTCGCCAAAATCCACGTTCTGTCTTGTAAAGCATTTAAAAATAAAACTCTATTGAGATGGAAGAGTGATGACCGAGCTGGAAAAAAATTTTGCGATGGGAGGATGCAGTAATTTGAGAAGTATAATTACGGTACACTACAAACACAATCGTCTCTTTTCAGAACAGTTTGATACAATTGACACGAAAAGTGTCTTTAAAAAACCTTTTTTATGGAAAAAATACGTATATTGGACTAACTATTTTCTTTCCTTTATATCCCTTTATGGATCAACTAACACCACATTTATGTAAATTGTAAATAGCGTTCATTGTGTGTACGTGCACTTTAAGGGAAATAACACTTTTGTTACGAAGTTGTAAAAGGGGCCAGAACTGACAATTCATGTGTACATTGAACGTCTAAAAACGCTATAGCTCCACATTAAATACAACTAGTTTACATATCATTGTTTCGCGTAAATTTTTCTCCTCCTACGTGAATGTACCTCAAACGCTCATTGTGACCAATAGACGAAATCGTAACTAAAACCTAAAACCTTCCGATTTCCATCACTATCCCGTAAACAACGGATTTTTACATCGTTGCGTTTCTTCAAAAATACAGCAATCCCTCAGCATTCGCGAGTGTTAGGTTCACAAAAATCATCGCGATTGATAAATCTGCAAATGATGAGTCTATCTTTTAATGAAGAAAGGTGATTTCGGTTCCTGGATATGAAAAATCAGTTTAAAAAAGAAGGAAAAAAATATCTGACCTACAATTACAGTAGAACTGAGTAAGTACTACTACACACAGAATTCAAAATTAACTTTCCAAAGAGAAGAAAGTAAAAAATATTTGAAACTAATTTCAAATTTGAAAGTAATTGGATATAGGATATGGTTATAGTTTGTCATCACCTTCCTCGTTGGTCTAAAATCCAAATATGAAAGAGCTGTTGATTCTATTTATCTCTTAAATTTCTAAGTTGTTGCCATGTTCGGATTACATTCAAATGTCCTTTCCACCAGAGCTTGTTGAACTTTTAGAACGCCATTAACCGTTTTGAAGATGCTCCAGAACGCAGTTTCGCTCCCTTTACTTCATCAATGAGTTCGAGGTTTTCTTCACTGATGATTTCCCGAGGTTCGATTTCAGTGCGGTCATTATAATGAAAGTCGCATGTATCCTGAATGGCTTTTCTCTTCATGTAGCCAAAACCCTTACCTCCAATTTGACGCAACTGAATTGAATTATTTTATAATTGTGTAATTCTATTAATGTGAATTGACATCCCAACTTTGACATTTTTGCAAAACGTGAACGGCATCGGTGTCTGTCGAGTCATGTTCCCAGATGACGCTGATAAAGAAAATGAAATGTGCTCGCTTTCAAAAAAAATGTACTACGACCAAAGGGCGCACTCGCGAATGTTGAAGTCGCGAATGTTAAAACCCGTAGCAGTTCTCTAATCGCGAATGTTCAGAACTCGCGCGTAGCGAATTCGCGGATGTCAAGAGATTACTGTAATGATCAATTATGAAAATCATCACCAATACGTACTCACAAAATGTGAAAAAACTTATCCAAAGTTTCATAAGTTAGAACGCAAACGCGGTTCGTTTGCTAGAAACCGTTACACACTGTTCACTTTGAAGACTTATGAATGCAGCTTTCAGAATGAAAAAATGCTCATTTTTAAAACATAAATCTCGACGGTACAATGCATAGCTAGACGCATTTCAACATAGTTTTTTATTCGAAAGTCAAATAATTCAGCTTATATCAACTTTCATCAATATACATATAATATTTAAACAAGATTAAATTTATATTTCATTGATTTAATACGTAATCACAAAATCTACATTAAATTAAGGTTAAATCATTTCAATTATTTCCATTCATTTCTGAAACATTCATCCAAAACAGTCTGACAACACAAATTTATAAATGAGATACTACAGTTAACTTTGTTCTCAGTCGTCTCTAGTGTAGTGGCAGGGGAAAATCGCATGGAATGTCCCGCAATTCCGTATGTCGTTCCAAACATCCAGCCCAGTAATCAAATTAGAACACAAAATGGTGATCGAGTAAAAAAAGTCTATATGATGTCAGTGTACAGAGTACACAATCCTTTAGTAAAATATTTGTACACGATGCTTATCAAATAAACTATCACGATTTATGTACCACAAATAACCTCGGACTCAATGAATTGAGATATTCCCGAGACTACTGAACAAAATAAGGTATGATAAGATGAAAAATGTTCATGTTTTTGCGAAAAATGTGCAAATATGAATTGTTGATAAATGTTATTTATGTGACTAGAGCGTTAAGTAGATGTTTTCGCCCCGAGGTCGACTGCCAATCTCGATGACCTCTGGCCCAAGAGGTTGGAAGTCATCTTAGGGGCAAAAACATCTAGTACGCCCGTGGTGCATTCAAACCTTCAGGTGTACTAGTTCGTTGCTGATTCAAAAGAGAATTCGAAATAATTTACAATTTTTTCTGGCGTTTGAAGTTAAGAGACGCATTGTAATCATCATTTATCCACTTAACGTCAGGTAAACAAAACAGAATGTGCATCTAATTACTTCTGCATACTTGTTGGACTGGTTTGATCGTACAAACTGAAAGAATACTGTGAAGTTCCTGCGGAAATTCTAAACCATCAAGTAAATAAGAAACACCAAATTCTGAACCAGTGCTGAACCATCAAGTAAATTCCCTTCACTCTAGCAGGATTGAACGCGCGACCTCCCAATCAGAGATTCGCTCGAGCCGTAAGGTGTTGGTTTTTTCTCAACGCTTCCGATGGCGTAAATATAAAAGAATTTATTTGCTGCGTTGATACAATTACTGTAAAGTTTTGTACGCTATGCTGAATATTGAATTATACTAACTTTCATAGAGTACAAGCGACATTCGAAAAAGTGGAACAATATTTCTTACATGTGCTAGAAGACGCAGAATCGGCATTTAATTGCACTGTAAAAACATGAAAATGCTTATGTTAATCTCAGGATAATTTTAAAATATGTTCGTTTAGTACATACAAGATAACCTTGAGGCACGACTACTATGAGTGAAAGAATAGTGCTGACAACAGATTAATCGATATGAAACACGGTAATGCATGGATTATCTTCGCCGAAGGGTTGTCTTTTAGCATCTTGTTTAATTACCCCCAATAAATAATGAAATTTTAATGACACTACTGTACAGTAACAAAAAATTGGATTTTGTTCATTCTGTGATAATATATCATTCAATAAATATTATTCTAGCTAAGTTTTGATAAAAAGTAAAAATCAACCATTTGAAACTTTATTGATTGATTGATTTTTCTCTTCCTTGTGACAATTATATTTTTCAGGATTTTCTCCACAGACTTTTAGCCCCAAATTTACAGGTAATTTACTATATACATGAACACGATTTTTCCGCTTTTAGTTAACAGGGTCCGGCAAAAAAACTTTTTCTATAGAAACTTTTTCTCTCGCCGTTTTCCAGTACACGGTTACTTTGTCTTCTTCCGAATAAAGGGCGAGAAAGTAAAAAGGGTGTACTTTCGGTTGAATAAACCCAAGAAGAAGACTGAACCGAGCGCCGTTTCATATGTCCAGGAATCAAAGGAAATAAAAAACAAAACAAAAATAGGCAATGTGTGTCGTAGGCACATTTGTGCGGAACATCAGAAAAATGTATACCACTTGCTGATCAAAAGCAAAATAAATTTTAAAATATGTTTAAAATGTCTCAAAAGTGTAAAAATAATTGCGTGTATTTGAAAATAATTTGGAATCCAATTTTCTCCCACTCCAAGCCCATAAAAAGAAAGGGGAGGCTCCACCACTGAGCAGGGTTAGCGTTCAGTTTCAGAGGGTTAACCAACTCCGAAAGCAAACTTTTGCTGCGAAACCAACAAACGTTTGTTTTGGAGATTTTGGCCTCGTTCCCGCCAGCTCGCCCCACCACGCTGACCTGCTCGGGCTGTGGGGAGAGGCGGCCACGTCGTAAATCAGAGGGCAACGGCACTGGACGCGCCGATGGCTCCTCGCGGAGATTAGAGAATAAATTACTAAAATAGCTGGTGACCCAAGGGCCGAGGGACACATGTGTTCGCTAACGACTCGACCATCTAGCGACGGGTACTCGGTGAAAGCGAAACGTCTTGCGCTTACGCGTTTGCATCCTGAAAACCAACGGCTCAAGAATATATCTATATAATTAATAATAATAATAATAATAATAATAATAATAATAATAATAATAATAATAACCCTCACGAGCTGTACCCTCACTCGGCTACCCTCAGCTCAGTACCCTCACGAGCTGAGTAAACCAGAAGTCGACATCTCTGCGTCGCACGCATGGCTCCAGCACGGGGATCTCTTTCCGGAGACAGAAGCCTTCATGATAGCTATCCAGGACCAAGTGGTACCAACATTGAACTACAGAAAACACATTCTGAGATATTCTACCATTCATTCCGACTCGTGTAGAAGATTTGAGGCTGCAAGCGAAACTATCCAACACGTGACAAGTGGATGTAGCAGCCACGCACAGGTGGAATACAAAAAGAGGCATGATGAAGTGGCGAAGCAGGTTCACCAATTATTGGCATTGAGAACAGGCTTACTTGCTTCCGTGCCGTATTATAAATATGTGCCTCAGAATGTGCTTGAAAGTAGTGAGTACACACTCTACTGGGATCGTTCCATTATCACTGACAGACATGTCGGCGGCAATAGACCCGATATAACGTACATTGATAGAAACCAACAGCAGGTTTTCCTCATCGATATATCAATACCCAATACCCACAACATATCGGGAAAATATCAAGAGAAGATCCAGAAGTATACCGATCTCGCCTATGAAGTCGCAACTCAGTGGAACTTCAGTAAAGTGACAACTGTGCCAATAATAATATCAGCTACAGGAGTGATCCCGAAAATGACACTTCGGGCACTGGAGTGTCTTCACTTGGATACCAGGAATGTATATAATATGCAAAAGACAGTAATTGTGAATACATGCCGTATTGTCAGAAGCCATCTGAACCTTCAGTAAAGCAACCACACACCTGGTCATCATACCTGTGTGTGGTTGACATACCGACCAGTAGATACTGTGAATAATGTAAGATAATAATAATAATAATAATAATAATAATAATAATAATAATAATAATAATAATAATAATAATAGAACAACAATTTTCTATATTGCCAGGCAATGATCGAGTCTCAGTGAAACCATTGACCTGAATGAATGAAGGAAGGAAGGAAGGAATGCACGGCAAGTTCACATTTTGCGAAATATTCGTATAGTTCATTTCACAATTTCAAAATAGTAGTTTACGTAACAAGCGCGCGAAACAAGTGATTCACGCACGATTCGAGTTTGTCGACAGTGAAGTGAAGACGACAAAGAGAGAAGTGTGGGAATCACCTCGCGCCCAATTACTTACACTATATTTAACAAGCAGTGAGCGCAACACTTGCGCGTTCACTATATTAATACACGCAAACCTCAATGCGTCAAGTAAAGGGATATAAATTAAATATCAAATAACTAGAAATACCTTAGTTGTACAAAAGAAAATGGATTCCAGTCAGTGTCGTGACACTATTGTTTCTAAAAAAACAAAGACGTCGTCAAGACCAAAGACAATTGCGAATCGTTACAGATGTTTCACACACGCTTCGCGATGTTTCGCACACTGTGAAAAAATTAACTGTTTGGCACACGTAAAACAAGCAAGACAAACCGCGTTTCGCGCAGAGACTGATTAAAAACTATATTTCCTCACCCAACCTCGGAAAAACGTTGCCAGTTCTACATTCAAAATTAAAGAATTGTATATTAGCTTGTGTACGAACGCAGAATTATCTTTGCAACCAGTGTTTCTGAATAGCTCGTATTGTGAACACCATAACGGTACTCGCTTACCTTCCCCCAAACGCCGCCGCCGCCTCAGGCTCGTAAGCAGCCGTTCCGCGCGTCCTCAAAAGGAAGCCCATTAGCCAGCGGGGCGATTCCGAGCGCTGCGAGGAGCGCGTTTGGGCGCGCTGCCGAATCGCGCGAAGGCCTCCGCAGCACGCCCCAAGGCGCACAGCGCAGAGCGGCCGCGGGAGGAGGTAAAATGAAGGCAGCGCGAAGACGTGGGCTGAGGAGAGTGGCGGTGAAGGTGGAGGCAAAGGCGAGGACGAAGGCAGAAGCGTAGGCGAAAGGGGAGGCAAAGCGGAGAGGGGAGTACGAAGGGTGAAGAGGCTATCGAAGTGAAGGGGGGATGCGAAGGAGGCAAAGGTCGATAGAAAGGCATGAACGGAACAGGCGAAAGGAAAGGTGAAGAGAAATGTATATGGCCAAGACGAGGGCAGGTAATGGCGAAGGCGGTGGTGGATGAATACGATTGTGGTTTTAAAACGATCACTCACCCGAGCCATACTACATTTTCTTATCTATATCTACAACGATTTTCCGCGCCCCTTAGATTGTATCGTATAATTTGAGTAACTAAAGCCAGGTAGAAATTTGATATTTTTTTTCCTAGTCGATCACCCAACCAGGAACCCGCGATATCTCGAATTCGCTTACCGTCCGTGACTTCACATAATTAACGAATTCGGCGCTAGCGACGCCGGTCGTGGCCTTTCAGTAGAGTCATCCCCGCATTCGCCTGGATGACCGAGGGAAACAACGAAAACCGCGGTGAGGATGGCCGACACGGGGATTGAACCCGGACCTCCCGAATGCGAAGTCAGCGCGCTGTGCCCTCAGCCTCTTCGCTTGGTAATATACATATATCTATATAATGTTACATAGCCTAAAGAATTCCGTAAGGCGCAAAGACCTTTAGTAAGTTAATTCATAAACACATTTTCAATGGTATTCACGGACTCACAAACAAAAAACCCTTCTTCGCCATTACGACAACTGATATCTCTCAAATATCCACCGTTACCAACTATCCCCTCTTCAGAACCTTCAGTCACGTAAAACGACCAACACAACCATCGGTCACATATAACCATATAACGTCACCCAAACACGTTCCATGTAAAGACAATCTCCACGCAGGCATGTGCCATTTGTGCCAGCAGATTTTTCATTTGTTATCTCTCTTTATTCGGCAAAATTTATTTTAATATATATGTTCAAATTATGTAATTATTTAAAAAGTTGTATTATATAGTATACATTACAATAAAAATGTTTATTATTTAAGAAAAATGTTTGATCCACCTGTGAAGAGGAGATTTTCAGATCCCAGGTTTGGACGCCTAACTGTCTTATGCGCAACCCTTGGGGTGCCCGATGACGCACCGTCAGGCGGCATCTGGATACGCCAAAACGCACCGCACGTAAAAGCTGCTACCTATTAATCTGGGCCGGGCGGCATCTCCAGTGGGAAGCTTTTCGGCGCTTCAGGTTGGCACCGGAGTCTAAACTGAACTATACTTTTCCCCTCAGGGGCCAGCTTCATCCCGCCTGGCATTACATTCACCCTCTACTATCCGTATCTAGGCCCTTGGGAGGGGGCGTTCCCACTGCCTCATCATTTCTCCTTTTTCTAGTTCTACCTGTCAACAACCTGCTGACGTAGCTGCAGTCCTTCCCAGCTAGTTCCTGGTTATCGCCTAGACAACTCTGTGATTCTTAAATCCATAACGGAATGGTGATTACTGACAGGATAGGGTAGGGAATGACTGATGGAGCGATCCGATGGACTGCATATTTGGAAATGCATGGAAAACGGGAAAACCTGCCGCGAACCCACAAATTCCAGTTGGAACCGTCTGGGATCGAACCCGGGCACCAGCGGAGGAAGGCGAGCAACCTGACCACCAGGCCGCGGGCCGCCCTGGTACCGGTGGAGTCATACGCCACTCACCTGCACGCGGCCAGTCCCTCCTCAATTTCCCCGAGACCGACAACATTATCACCATCACCATCAACCCTTCACTCCGGCCTCCGCCGGCCCTGCCGCCGCCGCCACCGCCGCCGCCGCCGCGGTCACCTGCGGAAGAATGCGACTCCACCCAGGAGCGTCCCGGCGGCCACGCCCCCTCGATCGCCCAGGCGCTACAGCTGCGCCGCGCTCACTTGCCCCCCCAGCGCCTCTCCTCGGCGGCTCGCGCCTTGTCCAGTCGCTTTCACAAAGACCTTTTCTCAGCTCCCGTTGTATCATTTTGTCATGTGATGGCTGCTACAAGCTGCATAATGATACTCATTACGATACAGATTTCATTATGACGCAGGTTCTTGAACGATCACAGAGAAGTTTACAAAACCAAGCATTGACTTAGTTAATCATTGAAAATAGTTCTAGTACATGTTTCGTTCGATTGGGTACATTTAAATTGCATTTAGTGGTATATTATGCTTGTCAGTTAATTTTTTAATTAATACTTTTTACGTGTAATATTATTTAAAATAAATTGGATCGTTATTTCACTTTGATCCTGGGCTGATCCCGGCTGACTGGAAACCAAAGACACTTGCAGCAGGAGAAGGTAGGATTAGGGAGCTGTCCGCTAGGTGGCCTTGGCTGAACCCTGCATGTCTGAACCCTGCTACGAAGCTATTCAATATAAAAGTTTAACTTATAAGTCGTAGAAAAAGTACCGTATGAAACTCAATGTAATTAGTATTAATACACTCATGTGAAGTTTAATATACTCGCTCGTTCCTAGCTGGTATCGTAATATCGTGTATTAATACCCATCATTACATCATCGTTTCATAATGTACTATTAAACTGGCATGTGAAATAAAGGAGAAGGAATTCTTATCGTTTCAAATCTAGGGTGGATAATTAATGCTAGACCTGATTGTTTGATAATCTTTAGAATTGAACATTTACCTTCTGTTTTCCGTTGTTTGAATCCTTTGCAAATTTAGTAAATTTGGAAAGGTTGTATGGTTGAAGTATTTTATTGCTATTTTCTACTATAACCTTTCGATTGACATTTCCATTTAATTGAAGAAATGTCTTTCCCTTTTCCCTGAAACAAAATAACTTCAAATGCTGTATTTCTAAATACGTTTCGTAGATACTAATTCACGCGCGTTGTACATTGTACATTTTCTAATACCCGAACGTGTGATTAGGTTTATAATAGACCGCGAAATCATAATAAGCAATTGACGCTTCTCCTTCGCCCCCAGTCATAGCGCCTGAAACCTCAGTTTCTGCTTCACCCTCCTCCTCCGCCTTCGCCTTCCGCCCCGCCCTGTCCGCACTTCGCTCGCGCTGAGGACATGCTTTTTCCCCGAACGAGAACGAAAAGAAGGGTAATTTGGTAGTTTAGACTGCGTAAGTACCGGCAAAAGTGGCTGAGGTCACACACTGATGTCACCGCAGTCCTACGGTTCGCGTTCCGACGGTGTAGCAGGATTTTCGACACTGGCTAGATGACTGCATCGAGTTCAGTCGCAGTCTAGAGACGAATTCCAGCGGCCGGCTGCTCTGATCGATAGTTTTCCGTGGGTCCTCCCATCAACACCAGGTGAATGCCGGAGCAGTACCCTAACAAACGGGTGGAGGCACAGCATTGACATCAGATGAGCCACCTTTGCCGGTAAGGAGAAGGACAAAATGATGCAGGTAGTGACTTAGTCCAACATTGTTCTGAATTGACTTGATGTTTTCTGATCATCACCATCTCTCGCATATGAAGTACAGGTACAATGAGGCGCAGAGAACTAGTGTTCTTAGAACACATGTCGTTCCGACTTTTGAAACAGAAACTTTCTTAGTTTTTGAGACTGATGCTTGTTAAATCATAATCGTTACTACTTCAGTTGTGAATTTCAATTAATGAGTTTATAAATGAAGCGCTTAAATAACTAGCGCTCAGTATTTCTGCAATCATCTTATTAAACTGGCCAAAACCCCTTTGACCAGTCCGTTCTCTTGTAATGATTGATTAATTTCGTTTTTCCGACGCTTCAACCACTAGGATCATTATTTCTGTAAATGTAGTGCAATATTTTTTGGAAGATGGCAGTGATATTCCCTCATTGGACGAAAAGATCTGACGTTTTCCTAACCAGCATCTCCCATCAGCGAGACACTAATCCAGTCGGACACACTCTCAACTCCCGATTTGTGATAGTGAAAAGGTTCGGACAATGAAGAAGAAAGAAAGATCACACATGCTCCGTGGCCCGTTGTTTGGTGTACTGCTCCGTCATTTGCGTGGTATTTATCGAAGAAACCAGTGAATACTACCGATCAGAGCAGCCAGCCGTGAGAATTCTCCTCCAATCAGCGACAGAACTCGACCCAGCTATCTAGCTAGTGTGGAAACTCCTGCCACTGAGACCTTGCGGTCAGAGGCACTGCAGTGGCATTAATTGCCTCCCTTAGCCATTTACGCTTCCCCAGTCCTCCCCCTCGGGTCAAAAGTCCTCCGACTTTTTGTCGTCGCTCGATCATGAGAACGAGTTAACGCTATAATTTTACTTTTTACCTAATTTTATTGACTCAGATTCACTTATTTACAAATTAACTAGTTGAGAATGGGACTCGGTTTGTCATTTTATATTTCCCTCCCATAATTCCCTTTATAATTCCCTCTTATAATGCCGCCCGTAAGAGAACATGTAGCAACAATTTTCTCTCGACTGTTTTCATATTTCCCTCGTCACCGCGATTCTTTTTATCCAGGAAAGTTACGCAGTGAACATCGCGCTCCGTATCGAAGGAAATTTCACGCTATATAACTTATCGGTAAAAAATAAACATTTTTGAGGAACAAACAAACATTCAACGCACGCACACACCTGAAGAAGCTGGGCCGACGTGGGGGCGGGGGCGGGGCGGGGCGGGGGCGGGGGCCGGGGCGGGGGCGGGGGCGGGGGCGGGGCGCGGCAGGAGAGAGCGGGCACCGACTGCCCACAGAGCGCGCTGGCAGCGGGCCGCCTCGTCGCGCCTCCATCTCCACGACAAACCGTTGCGCCACAGCGCTCTTTCCGGCGACGAACCGCCGTTTCTCTCTCCGCCGGCAACGATCGCTCCTCGAGGGAATTGATGGGGGGTATTAGGAGGATGTCTCCGTGCAGCGGAACGGGAAAAGGGCTGAAAACACACCTGTCTGTGCTGTTACTGCTATCCCGCTACCTGTGTCGCCATCTGACTTGTGAGCGGCGAACTACTACTATTACCGTGCCAGAGGTCCCGTAACGACGACTATCGACACAAGATGTAGCTCCTCGTGACATCCTACATTCCATTCCATTCCATTCCATTCCATCTGGCATATTGGCTCATATTTGTCATGTTTGTGGAACAATAAAAGTGAAAAAGTACCGCAGGAAAATTCTTGAAATATTTGGATGAAATATTGCGTAGTGATTAAATTGGTGTGAACCTAGGGTGCAGATAGGCGTTTCTGGAGCGTAAACTGCTGTGATCACTGGCTTTGTCCGTGTTGACCGGGAGGTGGTAGAATTCTCCCCTCGCAGAACATGAGATCTGGCGCCGACCTACACGTCAACTCAAGCCGGGTCACCTCTAACCTAATTTACACCTTGCAAATAAACGTGCCACTTGAAGTTGCCAGTAACTGGCATGCAGATACTGTCAAGTGACTTGTTGCAAGTGACTCGCAAGACCTTTGCGTCAGTCACTGTCAATGCCAGCTGAACAAGAATATTTGGTTTACTGGCATGCTCTCGCGATCCCTCACTACTTTTTCAAACTTGCGACCTCTATTCTCTATACTTCTATTTTTCTACAGTGGCCGATGTCATTAGGTAATCGTTACACCTCCTGCCTTTTAAAATTAATATTTTTAATTTATTCGTTAACGTCTCAAGGGGGCTCGTGGCCTTCCAAATGTGCTTACTACTGTTAAAAATATACAATTTATAAGGCAGGAGGTGTAACAATGATCTAATGTCCTCGGCCACTGTAGGAAAATCGAAATATCGAGCTGGCAACTCCCATTGACCAACACGTGCACACGAATGTATTGGCTGCTTTATACTTCCACGGGGATCAATGTAAGCTTACTATTATAATTATTTATGAAAATGACTGGGAAGCAGAAGCTTTTTTGAATGACAGAATAACAAACTAACAAGTTTGACCAGTTATATAGAGAATCGAAAAATGTGTGGATTTTTTTTACCAAAATATAAAAACTTCGAAACCAAGATTGCCGTATTTTTGGTATTTGCAAATATAATACGGATAGATAACTTCTCCAAGGCAGATTAAGTAAATAAAATAAAAGGGGTTACGGAACATTTGCTTTGGCCGCTGTTGCTTGCGCGCCGAATACTATCATCAGCACGTCGCAAAGAACATTAAATAAGAACAGTGAGATAAATATCTCCCCTTCATGCCATTACTAGCACTGTGTAAACACTTGCCAGTCGCAGAGAGCGCCAACGCTGTATAGGCGGTGGCAAATTCGTAACTGGCACGCCAGTATTGGCAATGACTGCTCTTCTGACATGTGTGGCTCCCGACTGCTCTTCTGACATGTGGAGTAGTGTAGTGCATGTTAGTGTATGTGTATGTATGTATGTATGTATGTATGTAAGAGGGAGGATAGGACAAGGATAAGGAAAGAAAGATCGCGCTCGGTCCGTGGCTCGTTTGTTGGGGTACAGCTCCGGCATTCGCCTGGTATAGATCGGAGAAAACCAATCAGAACAGCCGGCTTCTAAAACTCTCTTCCAGACAGCAGCTGAATTCGACCGAGCTTTGATTTAGCTTGTGACCAAAATATGTCACCGTCGGGATTCGAAGCCTAGGATCTCTCGGTCAAAGACGGTGAAAACAGTTGTCCCTGAGCTCACTCAGTCACTCACCCAGGGTACAAAAAATGGAGAGCACTTCTTACTGTATTGCGCGAACTGCGAAAAAACAAACTCTGAGTTATTGTACTTAATATTTCTGCAGTTATAATTTATAAAATGTATCTCTGGTGTATAACGTTATATTTATTAATGCTGATTGTTATAAGGTCTAATAACTGTTATTTATATATAAATTAATAGTGGTCGCTAATCACGCTAGTTGTTTATGAATCGATCTAAAATAAATAAATAAACTACAGTAATATTCTAATATAATAATAATATATATTATATATTCTAATATAATAATAATATAACAAAAAGATTAATTCAAATAACATCTTACCAATATTTTCAATAAATTACCGTCATTGAATGCAAACTTCTTTTAAACTGTGTAAAATATTGTAATTCACTTTGTGTTGCTACCTCGAAAACACCTTGGCAAGTATCACCATACTACTTCAATACATTAAACGCTGCCAACTTACTAGTGTGAATAAATTTCTCTGTGCATAAAGACTATTGATGTATTCACTTAAACAATTGACGCTCATTCTCGCTCACCGTGAATGTGAATTGTGTTGTTCTTTCTCTTATTAAAACAAATACAAAGTCGAACTAGTGAGTGAGTCAGTGATCTATTTATATTTACATTTAATAATAGATAAATAGATGAATTATGTTGCTGAAGGACTTTAAATTAAAAATTAACTGATGCACACGTAACCTTCCGCGGCTCGAATCCATAAATTCTCGGCTATTCGGGAGACGCCGCGTCGTTGGTTGACATGCCCACGTTTCGCCTGACATGTCGCAGGATTCCTCAGGGCCGTGACCAAACTGACCTCACTGCCCTGAGGAAGATTGCGACATATCAGGCGAAACGTCGCCATCTCAACCAACGACGCGGCGTCTCCCGGATAGCCAAGAATTTATAAAAAATATCTACAAGAAAATGTATACTTTGCGATAAAACTTCAATCCGATGGTACTCGATAGTTTTCAGAAGTTTTGAGTACTATCGACAGCACCATCGAGGTTTAACGAGCTCTACGCCTTCCTCAAATGCTGTGGACAAGAGGTGCCTTTCGTGATCTCTTCCGAGCGCTCTTTCGCGTCGCAGGCGCTAACTCCATAGTGACAGGCTTTAAACGGGTAATGGCCCTGGCTCATGAATGATTCCTTTTATTTTTAAATGCGCATATTTTTTAACTCCGGCATTATTAGTTCAATCTGTCCATGTTGCTTACATGCATTTCGAATTGAAAATTGATTCAGTAGTTTTGTGACGTTCAGTTATTACAAAGCCGTCAGGATGACATTAGTGTAGGGAGAGAATTAACCATTTGTAAAGAGGAAAAAGTACTGCTGTGGGAAGCAATATGGATACCATCTACTAAGTAGAATGAATGAAATCTACAAAGTGTTTTTTTTCTCGTATTTTAACATCACGTTGACTGACTTAATGCCTAAATGCCAACATTGGGTACGCTAATTTAAAACAAATTATATTTAGCTTTATTGCTTCTCTTGAAAGATACTAACAAATTAAGCGTAGAAAATGTGAATTTTCAAATTTTGAAGATTAAAGAAAAGTACGCTAAACTACTTTTTTAAAGAACTGCTTTTTTAAAACTGATTTTATTAACAAAATATAACATTTAATAAAAAATATCAATCATCAATATTGTTTTTCAATGTATTTCTTTGCAATTTTTGAAAGTAGAGTTTTACTTTGTCCACCGCATAATAGAACATATGGGTTTCGTGTGCTGGGATCCACGAGTGGCTTCAAAAAAGAGCGATCAAATTCGCAAAGGGACATAAAGGCGTAAACATCAATTGACAACCTCCGTATCTGCGAAGAAACTCTGGCGTATGTAAATTGGAGACCAGAAGGCAAATCAGAATTTAACCCGTATGTAAATTGGGGACCGACACAGAGAAGAAGTAAATTGGGGACCGAAGAACTCATTCCTTTGTGAGTGAAAGTGGAAGGTGACACGTTATTTTCGAAAACCACTTTCATAGCCATTATTTTTAAAACACAATTATCTTTCCAATCTTCCATATTTTGGCATATTTCTATCGAAAAATGGCTTGGTTAAAGTTGGTTTTCATTCCTTTGAATCATTTGTTGATTGGATTCTGCTTACCTTGCCATTCTTACATTTCTTTTTCCCAGCTAATATTCTATAACGCTGAACATGAAATTTGGACACTCTTCTGGTGCTTTATTTGCTTTTATTTTGATATAGGGACGAGTCCGGAAGATTTTCAATAAGGCACAAGGAAAATCTGGACAGCAGTGCGGCGGCAGTGGTACTCCACTTAAAGCGCTTACCTGCTCAATTACTACTTTTCTTTACTTGGATTAGTTTGGTCCCCAATTTACATGTAGAATTAGAAAGTAACTTTCGCAAGAAAAGATGAAGTTATTAATTGGTCCCAATTTACATACGGGCAGAAACTCAAATGCGACTGTGAGCGCTCATGAAGGCGTACGGTACACAAAGCATGCAGTGCAAGAAGCCATTAGTGATTTATTTGAAATTACATGCCATTTACGTTGCGAAGCATACGTACCAAATTTTAAATGCAGGAAACAAAGAACACATATGGAAATGTAACTTTGTGAATGGACAACAGCGGGTAACCATACAGACGAAACTGCTAATGGCTCTACCAATAAAGCAAACGCAAAATATGAGTTGAAGTTTTTCAGCAAACAAAAGGAAAGTGGCCTGAAGTGGAGTTCAGTTAAGTACGGATCCTACAGGAAAACGAATTCTAAAAGAATCGAGAAGGCGGACAACCGACAATCATTTCTCAAAGGGTATTTTTGTCTCTTCAAAGTGAAACTTTTTGAGGTGATATGAAATATTAGTGATATGAAACAATGAAGATAAGGGGAGAAGTCTCACATGTATGCAAGTGGTAGTACATATGATTAGTATAAATAGTTTTGTTTTATTTTCGTGTTATGTGTGTTATATTATTATCTGTATATTTTTATTAAATTTTTCATATTTTATAAAGCATTACTACCACGTTTGTATAATTTAATGCAAGTAGCATATATTACTGACATTGGGCAATGTTAAATTGTCGTTACTTTTGATAATCGTACTAAAGAACTTGTAAATTAAATAATATCAATGCCTACTTGGAGATAATGTGACTTACTTGGAGAAAAGCTGTTTCCAAATAAAAGGTTCTGTTTGTGCAGATAATAGCCTACCAAACGAGTCCCGTTTTATTTTTAATTTTTTAGAAACTATTGAGCGAAGGAATATTAACATGATTCATGAGACTGACAATCTTCAGATTCTAAATAGCTTTTCCACTTCAGTACATTTTAAATATTGCCCTCCTGCACTGATTTAGTGCTTCTTCTAGGACATAAAATGCAAAAGGAAGTACTCTGACCTTAAACATCTAGCTAGCAAGAATTCATCAGCTGATGTCCTCAACGCTGCATAGTATACTACAGACATACAGAAGTCATGTAGAAAATCCCATTTCTAATAAAATGCTGTATTCTTGAAATAAGTCGGTAATTTTATGTTAATAATATTTTAAATGTTTAATTGGAAGCTCTTAATTGTTCATTAGACAACGCGAATTAATAACATTAATTAGGATTAATTATTCCAAACATACGACAGAAAGCGTTCAAAAATGATTGAGAATTATCATAATTTTAGAATGACAGCGTGTCGTTTCCACATAAACTATATCGTCAAGGTAGTGAAAGATCCAATTATTAAATAGAATAAATTGTTGGGTTGTTTGAAAAAGGACGAAATGGTATAAAGCCAAATAAGCATAAATGTTCATTAAAATATAGTTTTACGTTTAAATACAACTGTAAAATACACGTACAGTCCCATATCTGATACAAATGTTTGTTACCTAACAAGCATCAACCAATATAAGAGAAAATGATAAATGGTAGCAAATTTTATTTCATTTAGTTTCGTCTCAAATCACATGTAAAACAATGTAATCAATGTGAAACGAAATAGAAGGCTTTAAGAGATAAGGGGTTAAGATCGAATCGAGATATGATAAGCCTCTTGAGTTGAAGTAATTCCTTATTTACCCACTTTCTTTTAGGTTTGTTTTGAATGTCCACAGTAATATATCTCATTATACCTTTTTTTTGTAAGATTTATGAATGTAAAAGTAAATCAGTACTACGTATCTAGGTTTTTAAATCAGGAATTGATTGGGCTGAAAAGCTTCATTTCAATACACCAAAGCGAGAACAATGAATATCCTTTTATTTCGCTTTTCTCTGAAGCAGAGAATCCCGTCTAAACCATTGTTTTGTTGCATAAGTATACATTTTAGAATTGCATTGGTTTTAATTCTTGTGGAATAGATTAGGTTTCTCGCTATGTTGAATCCGGTCAAATTTGGTACCTTCACTAGGTTGGAGTACAATTGGGTGGATAAATATATGATGTGCTGGGTTATGGGTAGGAGATTGAATTCTGTATGGGGCAGTGTATTAGAAATGAGCCATGGTTCGTTGCTAATTGTCCATACGAACTGATTTTGAATAACGTGTATTTTGTTAAAGTTGGTCTTCGCTGCATTTAGCCTTATTGAGCATGCGTACAGTAGTAGAGGACTAACATTTGTTTTGTAAATTGTAAGTGCTGTTTCTATTGATTTTTTTTATTTTTTTGTTTTTGGTTTTAATTGGAGTAGTTCGCTTTATCCTGAATTGCTTTATTGTCAATGTAATATTTCCATTTTAGTTTCGTATCGATGCTTCAGCCTAATTTTATCGGCTTCTTTGATGTGTTATCTAGAGTACTTCCCGTTCAACGCAAATACTTCTTATCTCTCGCGGCAACTGAAGTGTCCTTCGGCTTCACCACGCCCCTCACTTATCTTCTCCTTCCCCTAACCACTCAGAACCGCTCTGACACTCGTTTATTCGTATTCAATCTCATTACGGTTTCTTCGTTCTCTTCAAACCGACGAACTATCGTATCTTGATAAGTAATTGATACTTGACCACTTCTCTCTCGGAGCATATTTGGTCCACGTGCGTGCTGATAACATTGTTTAAAAGAAATCTGAATGTGACATGACGCATAATCTTATTGTATTTTGAAGCTATCTGCGGATTCTTAGGTAAAATCCACTTTTTGTTGTAATTTCTGATCATTTATAGCTTTGAGATTTCGCATCTGGATGTTTCGTTCTACGGGTTTATCTTAAAGGCAGAATTCTAATCTGATTTCAGATTTCAAAGTGAGACCAACGCGAGAGGCGAGGGCAAAAGAGATTTCACCAACGCTTGTTTACACGTTAACGACACATTAAGGGCTTTTAACGAGCCTTAGAAAAATATTACGTTTCACCAAACATTAACTCTCACTAAACTCTCGTTAAAGTAAACGGGTCATCGCAGCTCCACTACGTAGAAATTCAATTCGTAAGTTCTTAGATAAAATGGACGATACTGGGTAACCTCGAAGTTGTAAATGCAAACCTCCACGTTTTATTACAGATTCAGATCTTGCAGAAAAAAATAGTTACTTTGATCCGAAATATTTTTTACTTTCTCGCTACCGCTACAGAAGAGTCTGAGCAATTTGGAGGAGACTCGAAATATCGCCGAGCGTCTTGTTTCATGGATGAAGAGCCGGACTATTAAGTGACCTATGGCCTCGCCCCAGCTCTGAAAGACCGCTCTTTTGCAATGTTTGAAAAGAAGCTAATTACGGAACGATACGTTTTGAACATTTTAGTTTTTACGCTATCAGGGGAGAACGGGAAGCCTTTGTTATTTAAAATGTACGAACTGGTGAAATTCAATGCCAGTACAGTAATATAATTAATCATAGACTTCCGTAAAAAGTTGTGGCCAAGAAGTGTCAACTACTTCTGGTGTTTACGGACCAGATTCTCTACATGGTATCAGCAATTAACCACTATTATTGAATCCTGTGTTCTCTAAGTTAGAACACGAGATGTTCCTAGTTCATGCCCATCACACGGTTTATGGATCTACAAGGAAAGATTACGGCATTGTAAATGCATTCATTTCTGCCGTGAAGATGATTTTGCGGAAAGATCCGAATCGTTTTGATGCCCTCATGAAAATCACTGACCTCACTCCACCCTTCCAAATTTCATTACTGGGGATCTTAGATTCTGGGTGCTGCTATGTTGTGTGCGAATTTTAACACTATTAAGGAATTTGTTCTTTCATTCGATTCAGCTGACACAGGTGCAATTTTCAAGGCCCAACAAATGCTACTGGAAAAAAGGACATACTTTACAGACATAAACATGATCTTCTCTCCCATATGTCTCATGCAGTTTTTACTGTTTTTGGACTAAATAAATCTAATCTATTTTGTGTTCATCGTTACAAGTATCTAACTGCAGTTATTAAACAGTTGGAAGAACAAGGCCTCTGAAAGGAAAAACAATGCGATATTTTTTATATCAGTAAGGAACCAGTTAGAGGGTTTGGCCAAAATCGAACTTAAGTTTTGTCGTCAGAAGCATCCGGATGTTGAAGTAATTGCGCATCCGTAGAGATCGAGTTCCGAATGAATACTAAGTTGCCCGTTCTTTCAACGTTCACTCCACGAACGCGCCTTTTCATTGCTGTTCTTCACTGCTAGAACGTTTTCCGCCCTAACCAGTCCGCGGTTGTGCGCGAGTCGCACCCGCGGTCTGCGGAACACCGTCCACAGTCCGTACGTCAGTTGCTGTTGGTTCCTTTGTCCTACTACTGATATCTTGCTCCCGCGATTATTCCCATCTACCTCAACTCTTCTCAACTCCCCGGTCTCTATCCGCCGTCACCGTCGCTCCCACTTGCACTCTCTCATCCTCCCGGCCCCGCCGCACTCCCTCGCCCTCCGCCGCCCCCGCCGCCGCCTTCATCGCTCCCGCCGCCCTTCCCTACTTGCACCCGTCTTCCCTCCGCCCTCTTCACCTCCCTAGCCGGCACCCCGCTCTCGCCGCCCTCGCCGTCTCCCCGGTGCCTCCGCCGCCGCTTACCGACGCGCCGGCGCCGACGCCCTCGGAGCCACACAAAAGCGGAGCCGCCCCGCCCCGCCCCGCCCCTCCCCGCCCCGCCCCGCCCCGCCCCGCCCCGCCAGGGCAGAGCGCCGTCCGTTGCCGCTCCGTTTGCCCAACTTTCGGAGCTGTTACCGCGAGCGAAGAGGCGCCGCCCGGGCCCAGGGCAGATGCAGCGCCCGATTACGCGCGATGCCCCGCCGGGTCGGTTTCAAAGCGAGCGCGCCGCCGCGCCCACGCCCCGCGCCCACTGCTTTTGAAATGTAGGCCTACCGTCGACTGTTGAGAGTATCATGGACTGAAAAAAAGAGTAACCTCTCAATCATAAATCGACCTAACATTCAACAGAGATTGGCGGACATCTGCAAACAAAGAATACCGAGATTCCAGGGATATATCGTACGAAGGAATGGAGCATGGCTTGAGAAACGGATGGCTCACGGTAAAGTAGAAGGAACAAGAGGCCGAGTAAGAACAGCCATGAGATGGAGAGATCGATGCAAAACCTTCGTCGGTAGAGCGGAAGAAGCAATGCGGAAAGTAAATAATCGAGAAGAGTGAAAAAATACTGTGGAAGCCACCTAGATGGGTCACCTAACTACCATCTATGGAAGATCAAAGAAAAGATATTCTTTTAGTAAGCAACCCTCGTCCGACCAAAATATCTGTAGCTGTTAGGACGTCTTTTAAAGTTGCGTGTGAGATTTAAATTCATCCCCAGGTATCTCCCATCGCCAGGCGCAGCGCCAGCCGGGCCAAGCTCCGACCTCCCAACTGGTCCCCGACGCGTACGAAGGCAGCGCAGTGCATTCAAGTGTGAGTGAGCGAGCTGAACGAAAGGGACGCGGGGGGAGGGAGGAGAGATGGCGCGCGGCCCGTGTGGTGAGGTTCCGCGCCGCCACTCGCCCTCGTCTTGTCCGTGCGCGGGGCCGGGGGCAGGGGCGGGGCGGGGCGGGGCGGGGCGCAGAAGTCGGTCACTTGACCGCGCCCGGATGATGGAGGGGTCGGCGCCGCCAGGTGCCTCGCTTTATGACGCCTCTTCGCCGCCGACGATTTACGCTCAGCGCGGCGTGGAGGGGAAGTGAGGGGCGGGGCGGAACGAGGCGTTCAGCGCGCCGGCACCCCCCCCCTCTCGACGCCTCAAAGAATCTGAAAGTCTCAACGTCAGCACAGTTGAAACAAAAGTGTTTGTGTGAAAGCACGGAACTGCAGTCGACTCCGAATGTAGTGAACCCTCGGTTATAGAGAACTTAACTCACCGGTCCCGATTCACTTACATAACAAACATGCATAAGACTATTCGGATATAGTGAACCTGAACCTCCGCTATAACGAACGTAGGAAATAAGTTCAGGAAATTAATTGGATCTCGTGTGTCAATAACCGATTGGAAGAGCCTTCAGAGAGTGGTATTTTATTCCAAGAGTGCATTGAAAGGTGCAAAGACTGCATTACGATACTTAAGAGACAGAAGACAGCAGTGTCAAGTATGGAGAGAGCACGAACTCTGCCGAAGGATCTAATGAACAATGCACGAAACAAACAATTGAATGTATTTGTTTGTTTACGTACAAATAAAGATGCCAAAATTTTCAGTTCGTGCTGTTAGTTAATTTTTTCGTGTATTAATATAATCAATAATTGTGAAGGAATTCCATTTAATTTTGACGTCATCAGGTATAATGAACCAAACACAGTAGCCCCCAGACGTTCACTACAACCGGAGTCGACTGCACAGTGCGCCGCGAAAGTCTCTCCGCAACGTGGTCACACCGGCGAGGCAGCCAGCAACTGAAACATTATGTTGATGTCAAGAGATCCAAACAGCGCTGGGATGCTTTGCGTGCTATGTTAGATTAAATCGACTCCGATTCAGCAAATGGAGGCTGTAGTATTATAATACACGTTCTCGGCCCTACAGCAAAATAAGCACCTGTTAGGACTGTCTTCAAACTAACTCCGTGAATGAAGCACACAGGAATTTGATTGCTGCAATCAAGTATTTTCCTCAGTGGTCCGCTACCTCTGTCGAGTAGCGAAACAAAGGCCGAAAAGAGACACAAAATCGTCGCTACTCCGCCAAGTTCGATAATTTGTGTAGGAAATCAGGCTACTAAAAACAATGCGGTTAGTCTATTGGTCTCGCAGTGGCACACTCCAGCCCTCGGGACTCCCCAACGTTGCAAAGTAGATTTTTGTCATGCTGCCACGACTAAAATATTGTAGTTTTTGCGATTCTGGAATTTTGATAGATGAAAAACGTCAGCGACACCGCATTATATTTCCCGTGGTAAGCATCAAAAGAAAAATACAAGCAAATAAATCCCAACAAACTTTATTACGTCATTCATTTGAACCGTGTTCATCAAAAGTTCAAAATTTGAAGGAGTTAAACATTGATTTATGTTCTGCTCTTAAATAATCGAGAACCCACTCAATTAAGTAAACCATCCGGCTCAATAAGGATTCCTTGAAAAATACACAAAAATGTCAGTGCCCGATGAGAGTACTATAAGAAGAGACTACACGAATCCTGTTTACCAAAAATTCGCACGAAGAATCAAGGAGAAAGTGACTGACTGTAATGTGGGAATCATGAGCTTTTTATAAGATACGAAAATTCAAAAAACTTGGAATGTCATCTGTTCAGGAGTACATTGCAAGGAGGTGAGTTACATACAACAAATATTGGTAAGCGATGTCAATTTGTGATAGAATATTGGTAAATTCAAATTTATTATAAACAAAGTGTCGTCCGGATGGCCGAGATCGTTACGGCAGCAGTGCCGTAGCGATCTCGAACTAAAGATTCGCGGGTTCCAGTCCCGCCGCGGGAATGGTTGTGTTGTGTTCGTCCTTTCACCCCCTATCATAACCATATCAAGTCATTTTCACAGTTACCGTAACGTTCAATCCAGTAGTTGTTGCTAATGACTTAGATGTTAATGCGACTTTAAATAACAAAAAAGTTACAAACTAGATTGCTATCGAATTGCACAAACTTCTCTTGTTCGTTAGTTTCGTATAGTCTACAAAAACTTTTTTTTTTTTGGTGCCTGGAATTTTAGAGATAATTATAGATATTTCGAAGCAGCTGATTCCAAAAATGCTAACTGCTTGGCTGCATCAACACATTTCATTTTGAATCCGTATGTATAGTTTATTTCATTATGATATCATTATAAACAGACAAATTTGAATCATCCGCGTCTATTTAGTAATGTGCACAGTTTTTTCACATATTGTTTTGCTAGTCACGTGTTTAGAAATAAAACTGTTGAAATATGCAGCAAAACTGCTATGGCATTTCTCACTCCAACAAATCTACTTAAAATAACTTTTCGGGAGTTAAATGAAGGGTTAATTTTGGGAAATTTTAAAACATTTGAGATGAGAAATTGAATGCTTTACAGTTATCTTCTTAAAATATTTGGCCCTCCGCGGCCCGTTGGGTAGCGTCCACACTTTCCACTCCCGCAATTGTGCGCTTTCCTTGCGATGCCCCAGTATCTGTTGCTGTGTGACGATGAAAAAGGTCACTTCTCAGGAGGAGAAGATCAGAATACGGCGTAGGGATGGCTGTGTGCTAACCACACGTACCCCTTAACCCATGGCCGAAAGGCCGGAACGCCTTTTCTTGTAAAGAGCTGTTTTGCCAAAGTATAACATACATACTTCATATAGTTCATTTATAAAAAAATTATTTTATAACAATGTATTACAATTGTTTCCCGCAAAGTAAGGTAAATAATATTATGTTTCCACAAAACATTTTCAGTCCAAGCGCGCTACTCCTGAAATTTTATCAAAAAAGTTTTAAACAGGAAATCAAATATTATTAATTTTATATACATATTTCAGAATTTTTAGGACATAAATGCATATTTCGAGATTTTTGGGGCATAAAAATCCTCTCGCTATTAATCCCATACCTGCTATTCTTATTAGCGCAACGTACTTTCCCTTCCCTGAGCGTCTCGTGGCTAATACCAACTTCATTCGGTTAAGGTCCAAAGTATGCTTCAAAGTTACTTTATCCACCCATGACATTAACCGACTAATTCGACAATAAACCAGATACGTACTTGAGTCGTAACATGAGTGCACCTTTGTGTTCCATTGTTCGACGGATTTTTCCGATGTTTCTTTCTGATGACTCTCTCTTCACTATCCCTCTTCCATTGGTGAATATCTTGGACTTAAATAATTGCGAGTCTGTTTTTAGTACGTGGGTTTTAATGTAATTATTACAATTTCACCTGAAAATGAACGATAGCAGGAGAAGCTCTGAGTTCTGTTGTTGACTTCTTTGCTAATACACACTTTGATAGAGCGAGGCCTTCGCCGTGTACGCCCTTAGCAAAAGCTAGCAGCTGATGGAGAAGCTGCGGGTCCTGTCCCTCACCCACGCGCGGCGCTCGTTCGCCACGTGCCACGTGCCACGTGCCAGGGGCAGCGACGCCTCGCGTGCGTTGGCGGCGTCGCGCAGCGCTCCAAGAACTAAAAGTGGCAGTTAACAACGTGCTGCTCTCACAAACCTCGAAGGCTTTTTAAGTATTCATTGGCTTTGGAGCTGTCAACATTTCAAAATTAAAATTGCGAATCCAGTATGGCGATTAGAGGTGATTAAATCTTTATTATTTTTTGAACTAATATACTGCAACCGACCACACCTTTGACTCAATTCAAGAAATTCTGAATTTGAAAAGTGTTCCATGGTAAAATAACAGACAAGAAAGTGGAATTCGTTTGTTAGAAAACTAAAAAAAATAAACATATCCTGAAACACAAAATTGTATTTTACTTATTTGCATCTGAAGAAACGTTCAATAACGTACGCGTATCCTACACCTCTAGTCATGATTAAAAATATATGCTTGTTTTTTAAGACTCAGAATGTCTAAGTCTTAGGATGTCTTTAGGGCATAGCAACACCAAAATAAATGTAGTGCTCTAATGTTTCAATCTCTCCCAATCAACTTTTTGGAGAAGATTGCAAAAAATTTCATATATCATGTTTAGAATTGTTCAAAAACATTATTTCGAGTATATGTTCTAAAATATCAGTTCGCCTTTGGATGGTCAGCGACGAGTAGTATTTTAAAATTTGAATATGTTTCATTTCATAAATTATTCAAGATTGTGAAGATAACGACATTCTAAATAATACAATTTTTAAAGCAAATAATATTTTAAATTAAACAAAATTGTGTTGATACTGCATCTGTGGGTTTTCTTCTTTTCTTTAATGTTGTCACATAATTTTGAATAATACGAAATCTTCCATTGCATCCACGGTGAACTAATTAATCGTTTATTTCTCTTTAAAATGTTTAAAATATATATGATAACTACTCAGAATTCTACTTTATCAAAGATATTTTGACACAGGAGATCGAGCCATCAAACTGAGCACCTGGACTTTATACTAGACCTGGGCGGCGCGCGACCGAAATTCTTTTAGACAAGTTTTGAAAATACTGAGCATCGCTGAGGAATGCGTAATATATTCTCCCGTCAGCCGTGTGACCTGGAGTCCCAGTTGATAATGGCTGGAAGTGTCAGTTCCGTAAGCTATGACGATGGAATTCAAGGATAGGGATTTACATTGCTCAGATCTTATCACTGAAATTATTATTGTACGAATTGATACCAATCATATTGGAAAATAGATGTATGTGTGTGTGTGAATAATGTCATCAAACGGACATAACCAGGCCTATTACATGCACCGAATTCCAAAAAGCTCACGATAAACATGAAAACAGGCAAAAGGCCAACTTTTAATTAATGAATTACGCATATAAATACTGTTTCACAAAAAAGTAAATTTTGGCGTGCACTTTCGTTCAATTCAAACAAAACATCTTTTTTTAAAAACAACCTTCTCCGATTGGTGGAATGAGAAAATAAGAGTATAGAGAGAGATCTATACAAGAAGGGACCACTTTGACACCTACTGCTTGACCTTCTTAGGGCAATCCCTATATACCACAAGCCCAGAACGTATGTTAACGTTCGTTAAATAAATGCAAATATTTTTTACTACACGCCCTCGCCGACCACTTACCTCCAAATTAGTTTGGTATGAACGAGTATCAAAATATTTAGTCGCATGACTAAGCAAGCTATTTGCTGATGATCAAGTCATTATGTATGAAAAGGAAGATGATCTCTAAATGGCACTTCATCTAATGACTCTAAAGTGTAAAAATTATAATATAGAAATATCAAAATAAAACACGAAGGTCAAGGCTTTTATAGGAGTTTATCCAATTAGAACAAAGATATGCCTAAAAATCCAAACAACAGAACAAGTAACAATTTCAATTATCTGGAATGTGATATAAGTTACAACCGAAGACAGGATATAGAAAATAAATGGCACAAGTTCTAATATATATATATGGGACACGCTACACAGAACATTGAGAAATAAGACTACAAAAAGGAAAAGAGGCTACCTAAACGTCTGCTACAGTACAACGCAACAGAAAGAAGCAGTGTAGAAAGGCCACGTAGAAGATGGTTCTATGTGTGAAGACAGTACAGGCAGCAGCCTAGTCCTTCAAGCGCAGAAGAAGAAGAAGATTAAACCAACGACAAAAGAACCTCCCAAATTTGAACCCTTCAAATTCCAAATTTCGGATTATCCGAACAAAATTTGAGGTGGAGAAAAAATCAACAAAATAAATAAAATGCTTATTTTCAGCCTAAAGGAAGTATTGTATGAGTTCTAGAGACCTGAACAATTAATTATAGAAACACAAGTTGTCGAAATGAAATGTCTATTGCACTCGTAAGCCCGGTGTATATCACATGGTATTGTGACAGTAATTTTCACTAAGAGCAAGTTGCAAATTCGGTAATCTTTTGCCGTAAGGAACTGATTGTGCTTGATGATGCGATGTGATAATTGGATTGCTACGCTACGTTGCATTGTCTTGTAACCCTATAGATGTATTCGTATATGTTCTTTTTTGTCGGATAATCCGAACAGACAACGCCCGCAATTAGTTGGGATTACCGGCGTTCTACTGTGCGTGAACCTAGCGCGTACCGCTTCGAAAGCGGCCGCGAGGAGCGCTGCGGGTGACCTTCCGCCCACTCGGCGCCGGAGCCCCAGAGGCTCCGCTGCGCCACGGAGCACACACGCGCGCGCTCCCCTCTCCGAGAACTGTCGCGTGGGAAGAGCATTACAATGAAGCAGAAGATAGCAAGGCACAAATGTATTAAAATACACTGAAGTCAGGTTAACGAGACTTGGTCAGTAGGAGCAAACATATATTTAAAAAATGTTCAATTAATTATAGGCCCTTACCGGAAGCAAATTTTACCTCGTATAGTCATAGTAAATAATTTTCTTCTCACCGTCCCACATTACACCATTAGTAGTCATGGTGTATGTTGGTGGTGGTGAAGTTGTATGTATATTCCTCACCTCTTGCGAGATGCCCTATAGTCAAGAATATGTAGCCGGTTGTTTAATTATATGAATACTCTGTTGATGGTGACAAGGTATGGAACTCATGTATTAATGTTTTTCAATGTGTTTAAATGTATCAAGATAGTGTAATTGTATCTGATACGTTTTGGTGGCCTTATGTAATTTTTCGTGCTTCTCATTTTGTATAGTCCTGAGAATGGAAATATATTTTCCGAAACGATGGCAGATAACCACGTCTTAATTTTTTGCTCCAACTGACCAAGCCCCGTTAACCCGACTTCAGTATATTATTTATGGTCGTTAAATTTTCTCCATGAATTAAAATATTTTTATTTGGTGAAAAACATGAAACAAAAGTGTACTTTATTCGGAAATATTTCCCATCGCAAAAAATGTGCAATGTGATCAACAAAAACTTTTTTTAAATATATGAAGATTCGAATATCTAGTCAATGATTTACAGTTTATAAACTACAGAATATCCCCGACACTCCTATAATCCTTTTTATGTTTTAATTGTTTTTGAATAAAAAATATTTTATACATTTGTAATTCGATGATATAGTCTCCTTGATCTTAAAAAGACTTATTCAAATTAGATATGATTAGTAAATATCTCATGATCTTTCCTGAAATTTCCAAGATATCACTATGGACTTAATCGCATTTATGTCGTGAATTACGTAATTATGTGAATTTACTCTCACTGACTCTCAATATATTTTGACCTGAAAAGCTTTTTGTAACAAATAAACGTGTAAATCTGGAAATAATAAATAGTACTGCACAAAAACGTATTCGCTTTCTTTTGTATTTATCTACACTGTAGATCAAAAAATCGTGAGTTATCACTCAATTTCAAATAACAAAGAGTGAGGTCGTACGTAATGTCCCGTTTTCACGCTACTCTATTGAATGAATCTTGACGAATGTCGGTATTATCTGCTGGGCCTCCTGCAAGTGCAGCAACAAGACCATGTGTTCCCCGGAAGGCGCTGCAGGTAGGACGCACTATCCCGCTACTCCGTCGCGCCGCTGCCACCGCCGCCGCCATCGACACCGCCTCGCCGCCGCCACAACCGCCTCCACCTCCACCACCACCAACAACGACACAATGCTCCGCCGTCGCCATCATCACTAGCACCTGTCGGCAGCACCATAACCGCTATCATCATTGGCCCCGCCTCCTCCTCTACCATCGCCAGCCACGCCCCGCCGCTGCCATCACTGCCTCCGCCCCCATCGTCACCACCGCACCGCTGCCAGCGCATCCCTCGCCGCCCCGCCCGTCATCGCCGCCAGCCCCCAGGCCGTCGCCGTCACCATCACCGCCACTACCGTCTCGCCGCCGCTCCGCTACCGCCCCTCTCGCCGCCTCCGCTCAGGCCGTCACCACCGCCGTCGCCTCCACCGCCGCCCGGGTCGAGTGACTATTGCGGGCGTCGCGCCAGGCGGGGGGCGGGGCGGGGAAGGGGGAGGGGCGCCTGTGGGCGGACGAGTCGAGGCCGCGGCGCGGCGCGGCGCCTGGAGGGCTCTCAGCGGCGGCGACCACGTCTCCGCGGCGCAGCGCCTCTGCCGCCGCTCGCGCGCGCCGAGTTTCTGCGCAACCAAGCACAAGCTGCGAAACACGGGTGGTGTCTTGCGAGTTTCAGCAGAAAAATACTTGAGGAAGAGAATTGATTGAATGATTGGTTGATATTCCGAGCACGTTAACGAATAAGGTAGTTACTTCCGTAAGTGTAGTGCATGTTTTTCGCTCGGGAGGTGGCGGTGGTCTTCCCCCGCTGGATGGCGAGATCCGACGCCGACCTACAGCCCTGGTGGGGTTTTCCCCAACCAGGTTTCTCCCATCAGCGGGGCACCATGTCAGCCGGGACAAGCTCTAAGCTCCCGACCGTTCTGTGTGGTACTGTAGTGCATATTAATGTGTGAGTGTGTGTGAGGGGTGAGGACCAGGGAGATGCAGAAAAGAACGCGCGCAGTCCGAGGCCCGTTTCGTAGGGTTCGGCTCCAGTATTGATTGGGGAAACCACGGAAAACTACCAATTCGATAAGCCGGCCGCTAGAATTCTTCTTCAGACTGTAACGAAATTCGACCTAGCTATCTAGTATCTAATATCCTGCCACCTAGAGAATGTAACCCTGGGATCTCCAAGTCACAGGAACTGCAATGACATCAGTTGATACTCGAAGCCATCTCTCCAATGCAAAGCGCTTGAGATCAGGGCCGGCGATAGGTATAAATTACAGGTGGGTAGTAACATGGGTGGAGGTCATGAAAATGTTTTTTGTACTTAAGTTTCCGTAAAGAAAAACATGATACCAGTATAAAATATGTAGTTTATTCAGTTATAATTTATATAAACACATTAATAATTTATTTCTAAATATTTTTTACGTGACAGAAACAGAAGGAGTCACTTCTACATCCGTTTTTCAACGTTTCGGGTTTTCATTAGCTTTTTCGAGGTTAAGTCCGATGTACTCGCGGGCTGCAGCGCTCTCTTTTGCGCGTAGATTGCGCATCGCGCGCGACGTTTGAATATTGAATAATGTTTTCGGTCGATTTCAAAAATCAAAATTCAATCAGTTGGATGGTGATAATAAATGTGTTAAATTGAATTTTTTGCCAATTTTTGTCCAATTTTCAGGTCGATAATTACCCAAAGAAACCATAAAGCTACAAATGTATTAAAATAATGTATTTCATTAATATTTCAAGCTGCACGTGAATAATTATTAGGCGTACCTTTTGCATCCACAGCGGGAAGTAAATAGGGAGGGAAGGGTCATGAACCTTTGGACTTCCTGTTGTCTGCCCATGGAGGGTTCAGGAGAGAAACTGGTTTGGCACACCAGGCCACTGATTAGACTGGAGGCCCGAACCTTGCATTAACCAGCGAAGGAGGCCACCTTCAGCAGGCAGTGCAAATGCCGTAGGGCCTACCAATGCCGACTGGCGATCGGAGGGCTCCTTGCTGGGCCGCACTTATTCTCTCGAGGCCACTGTGGGTCGCAGTAACGGATAACGGGAAATAACCCATGAAAAATGTGATCAGTGAACTCGAACTTGCTTCCCGCGAATCTTCACTTAAAACCAATGAACCAATGTATAGGACACGAAATGTAATGACGTGCCTTGTTCTACCAATGTTCATGCCCGCTCACAAACCGAGCTAATCTCACCTTCACGGAGGTCAGTCCCAGGGAACCGGAGTTGGCAGGAGCTCGAAGCCATCGTCAGATATCTCCGGGGATGAATTTACTACGCAAAAGCGAAATATGGGGGCTCATACATAAAAGTCTAAGATATGAAGAGAGCGGAACCTTGATACGAGACCTTTCACGGCCAACTTTCGAGATGGCCGTGGACCTACCCTATATTCGCATAAGCTTGCCAGACAACGACGTTACGTACTCAGTTTTGGAAAATTCACAGCATAACAACTTCCTGACACAGCACACCAGGTACGGCTGAATTTGTTGTGAACAATTTGTTCAGAATAAATTCAGTCGTAGCTGGTATGCTGTGTAAATTGAATACGTTGTAAAAATGTAATGAATGTATACAATGACAAATCATAAGATAAAGAAAATGTATGATATAGAGTACTTGATGATGGGTAAAAGACAGGTTCCTCAAAGGTCGTGTAATAAAGAAAATATCTATTGAGATCTTCTCAATTTTTTTACGAAACATTTGCGTCTAAAAATATTTATAGGACCATATATACATAATTATATTATTAATAACTAGTGGTGCTATAGAATGAGACACACTTTCTCCTACTAGTAAGTTTTCTAATTTTTTGGTTTGTCTAGCTTTTCGGTCTTGCGCCATTCTCTTGCCAAATGCAATTTTAACGTCGTACTATATTTTTTTTTTAATTATCTCAATTTTTCGATTTTCTAATGGTAGAACCGAAATATAACTTTCAGAGCATTACAGAATAATGATACCTCATCCCATATGAACATTTGGGTGAAACATTTGAAGTCGCTTTTAAGAAATTGGTATTAAGGCGTTATTGTATTGTGAAAAACGCAGCTCTTTTTTACAGAAACCTTTTGATTTTCCGAAAAACTTAATTGGACGTCACTTAAAGCACTTCTATTCTCAAATGCAATAAAGTTTACAAACTGCTGGAAATGTTGGAAACAGTCGGACGAACTGATGGACAGAAAAAGTGTCTTGAAGAAAGAAAAAAAAACACGTTTGGTATCAGAGAACCCCATAATGTGAATTTCCGTTGAAATCTCGAAATTTATTTCCCTCACCATTACATAACTTTTTCTATATTACGTATAATATTTCGTATAACCTATGCGTACGTATACGAGAAAGTAATAAAACAGTCATATCATAAGGAAATACGTATACATGATGAATTAAATAAATTTCTCCTTTTGAAATCCGTTTACATATATTTATATATACTATATGTTTTATACCATTCTGTAGGGTTATGTCTCATAATTCAGTCATCAATGTCTCAAACAGATGAATTCTGACAAAGATTCCCAAGGAACAGTATTTGAAATATATCTTCGGATTTTCAGAACAATAAAATGCTATGATGACTTAATCTAAACAATAAATTCAAATTTAATTTTGAACGACACACTTCTTCCTTTCAACAACGGAGAGGAATCTTAATATAAAGTATGATTATGAGGAATGAAAAGAAGTCTTTTTTATGCCTTCCCCTTGAATTAAAGACACTCTGAAAATAAAACAATGAACATGACATTTCCTGTCGTGTTTATTGCGTTGAAATGAGACCGGCACCCGAGGGAAGACGGGAAGTGTTGTTAATTTTTATCGAGACGCCGAAGCGCCGCCCAAGCCCTGTAATCATCGAATCGGCTGCGGTATGAAGACAGCGCGGCATTAATTTATGCGCCCCCGAATGTCTAGGAGGTTATCGGCATATCAGAGGAACAAGGGGCGCTCCTGCTTTAAATACGCTCGAATGTAAACAGATTATTCCCAGCATATGTAAGGCAGAGAAGACAAATATGAATAATCGAAGAGAACCGCCGATCCTTGTAGTCGAGATCGCTAAGGCTTCAGTGTCCTGGCGGCCTCGCGCTGAAGGATCGCGGGTTCGAATTCGCCCCGGGCATGGTTGTGTTTCTGTGTGTCATTGTTCATATCATCATTATTATCATTTTACCTCATACACCAGGGCTAACATCCCTGTGTGTAAAAACGGATTCAGCGTGAAAATGCTGATTCCCCCCCTTTGGTGGGGGGATATGGTGCGCGTTCGCATGGTCCGAAGAAGGCAAATTCGCGACCAAAAAAAATCAAAGAGGACCATGTTGATAAGTAGCACAGAAGAGAAGTGGTATGGCACAAAAATGAGATGTACTGCATAAACAACTTGTTAACGAGATTGTCTCAGTGTACGAGTTCAGGAGACAATTCAGTACCGATCCAGCATGCCAAAACGAGCTTCCTCAACTTAAACTCAAATCAAGTGCATTAGCTCATACGACACTTATTTGCCCTATTTTAGAATATTGATCAACAAGCTGGGATCGCCAAAGAATGGTCTACTTAGAAATCAAACGCACATAGAAAGTCTGCTTAGAATTCAAAGGCATGAAGAAAATTTCTTAGTAAAAAACAAAGCCCATTCATACGAATAAGGGCAGACACTACAAAATGCTTGATTAAGGCGGTAAGTGATTGGAGCAGCTTAACCTTGTTTACTTTTACTTTCTTGCTCTCGCTTACGCAGTAGAGAGAAAATTATGTTATGCTGCGGGAAAAAACGATTAATTTTCGGCACAAAAACTGTTTTTGCCCGGCCCTGATAGCGAAAAAGCGTAAAAATCCGGTTGCGAAGTTTAGAAACAAATCGCCAAACACGTGGTGGAGCCAGAATCCAGGTTTGTGGGTCCTTGATACCGATTGACGGTAAAACGTCCGACTATCTGTCAGTCCATGTGCGAACACCACAAGAGCCTAAACCAGACGTAGGATTTTTTCAAAAATTGATATTCCTTAGTCAATCTAGCTCGACTCAAAGCTTTGCCACTTCGAAATTTTTAAAATTTGAGGAAACTTTACATGAAGCCCCTGCAACATTTTCAAAATTGTAGCACCACTAATTTCGTATTTCTTCACGCTTTCTTCAATTCATTTTCCCTTTATTACAATACTGCTCAATTCAACTATTAGACATTGATGGTCCCAGCTATTGTCGCCCGAAAGACGCTACCACAGAAACGGCAGAGCTCATCCTTGACAGCAGGCAGCGCGGTCGCAGGCAGTGTCTAGTCAGACAGAAAAGAACTGTCATTTCTCTGAGGGCTAGCTCGCAAGGACATGGACTTGATGCAAGTCGCACTCATCCCTGTCGAGAAGGCGCGCGCACCGACTCGAATGCTCGGATGGGGGGACGCAGAGGCGGATGTTCCGAAACCCCTGGCCGTCACTGCACTGAGAGCAATGCTCACCACCGATCGGGAGATCATCGTCAAGGTCCCCGATACGAAACTTTTGCTATTCCGAAACATAGATACCATTCTATGCATGTTTATGGAGATGAAGATTAAAAATATTTGGGATGCATTAATGTTTTTTAAAGAAAACCATCTCCAATCCAATTCAGCCGTATCAATATATCAAAGAAAGACTTATGAAATCAACTTGGAAAAGATTCAGGATTCACACACGGTGCAGACTGAAAAAATCGTCACCGACACTCGCAACGCCGGTGATTACCTTGAGATGAAAATCTACCAAAACATGTTTGCTGACATCCGCGCTGCGAAGGCGAACGCCAAGGCGGGGGAGGAGGAGGAGGAGGAGGAGGAGGAGGGGGCTGGCGAGCGCGCCCACCGCCCCCGCCCGGCGCGCGCTTCCTGGTGGCGCCGCCTGCTGTGCTGCTGCGGAGGCGGCGGCGAACGCGACTGAGGCGCTCGGGAGCGGACGCAGCCACATACAGCTTCACAACTACCCGAAACATCGTTGTGCATTTTTTTTTCATTAGAATACCTTAATCATCAACTTTAATGTCCTGATTTAAACATAATTGGAAGATTTTTACTTATGTTTTATCACAATTCCTTTTTAAATATCTGTGATAAGTAGTTTCTTTTATTTTCTTCTGGAATAAGGTATTAATAATCTCTCAATTCTACGGAAGATTCTGTATTTTAAAATAGCAAAACAACTTATGTAATAATAATGAGTAGTAACGATGTATAAGGAGTGGAAAAATAAAAAAATGGAGAAAAAGGACTTTCCATTTATAAAACGAGATTTTTCGTGTTTTCCAACTGCACGAGAATTCTCTGAAAAACACGTAAAGCCTACAGATATACGGAACGTATTTCTTATTATTCGAAACAGGGGAATTCTGACGTACATGTGAAGGTCCTTCGGTTAAATTAGATGTGTGTACAATGAGTGCTCATTCGATATGTGCAAATTTCTTTGTTTCGATGGCGCACTCCTTAGAGTACGCGACGCTCCAGTCTCGACATTTCGTGACTAACTCCTTTAGTCTAACGCTAGGAAACATTCCAATGCATTTGATGCCAAAGAGCAGATACGGCCTAATGTGATTCGATTATATCACTTTACTAATTTTAAGCGCATACCACATGTTTCCCATTCATCCTAATGCATTGGGTGTTTGTCTCCACATCTACTACAATATGAAGTATACATCTTCGACCTCATTTCAAATCCTAGACGTTTTCAACACCTATTCTCGACCGTGTAATTTTAATTTATTAATTTTACATGTCAGAGTGTTGTCAGCACATTTCCACCCTATTATGGTCACTCAAATTGTAGGCATTTATTATTATGTTACTAATGTCCTCAAAGAGATCACACATGATTTAAAAGGCATTTGATGAAATGACATTTGGGAGAATTGATGACTTTTATGTACTAAATAATCAAACAAATTCATTCCAGTATTCCAAATTAAGTGTTTTTTTTACCTTTGGAAGATCATTTCAAAGTAAAACGCATGCTAATAATTTGTCGACAAAACGTACCTTATCAAAAAAAGAAAACTAATTGAATCGAAGGAAACTATTTCAAACAGTTAAAAAAACTTGAGGAAATATTGAGAGAAAAATGTTCATTCTATACATCCTCCATAATGGATATTGAAAATCTATCTCTAATCTTTTACAGACGATCGTCAAAAGAATTGAGAAGCATTTTTTTCAGTATTTCCGGTTTCGTACGTGTGCATTTCTTACACGTCAACGTACATTGTTATTACTGTACTAAATTACAACTGAACAATTTTTTCTGCTTCAAGATACTTTTTTTTTCTGTTCGGCTCTGTAAGAAGAAGAGACCACCTCTTTCACCTTGTCACGCTCTACTAAACTCAAATCCCTGCTGCGTGGGAGAGCGAGCAGTATATTCAGGTTCATGATTCCCTTCATGCATCTCTAGATTCTACAATACATATTGTCTAGTCTAGGGGAATTCTGAAACGTAAACAAAATACCTTTACGTCTTATTTCCGGTTTAAGTAAGACACTTTTATGACCCTTTATGTCGGTAAAGTATGATGGGAAAGAGTTTCTCTTCTGCTCAAAGAACGTAAAAATACTCCCGAGCAATTAGGTATACCTGAACATTAGGACGAAAAGTTTCACTGAGTATGCGACTCCAACTGGACAAGAAAAAGTGCTCAAGTTACACTGAGAGGTAATCTGTGCGTTGGAGAAGTCGCATCAACACCGAGGCGCTTTGTTTCCCACGCGCCCACCCGCCCCTTCCCGAGATCAGCAAGCGCCGGCCGCCAACATTCTCCGCAATCGTTGATCTCCTTAGGAAGACGCCATCAGAGCGCTAAGTGTGGGAACACCAAGTGATACTTTGCGGCCACTAAGCGAGATATTGAATTCAAAGACACAGGTCCGCAGCAGGCACAGGAAGATTATACCTGTTGACGTTGCTTTAAACAATAGGAAGACCCAACTAGTAATTCTAACACTTTTTATATCGCATTTTAACTCCTTGGTCATGTAGCGGTCACTGTAATTTTGTTAACTGTAGAAAAACACACAAGGGCATCATGAATACACACCCGAACATCAACGCCCGAGGCGGGATTCGAAACAGTCGAGCCGAGGCAGTTATGGCCCTTCGGCCTTAGCGACCTCGGTTATCCAGGTCGCCTCACACTTGATTGATTTTGAACAAAAATAATTACTATTAAATTAAGAGACCTCTCAAATGGTGATCTTCAATCACAGTATTCAACATATTTTTTTCTACACACATTATAAATATTTAAATTTATTGAAACAAGGATGTTCAATGAACCGAATGATTCTTTAAAATGTTTACAATACATTCGAACTAGAATATAATACATCAAATCATCACATGATTGCTAAAAGTCCATCACAACACAACCTTAACCTTCAATTATAAAGGGAATTGTGAAAAATTGCTGTGTAGGCTGTGTAATCGTCATCATTCCGGAACAGCGTTATTCCGTACGTGAAAGTCGACTATATTGTTCTCATAACGCAAAGTTGCCATTTTACCGGCATTTATGAAATTGCCATCACTGATTACATATTAATTTCTTTAATCGATTTCTCAAAGCCCCTTTTTTTCGAACATTGGATTTTAAAAACCTTTGTATGAAAATAAAAAAAAAATGACTGAACTGTTTAGGCGTTAGCGTTGACCACAGAGGGACAAACAGACATGTTTTGCCGTCAATCGATTTTTCGGTCCCAGGAAGCAACAAAACGTGGATTCTGGTTCACCACGTTTTTTAATGTATTTATTCACTTTTTAATGTATTTAACAAATATATTTATTCACTTTTTCGTTACCAGTACCCGACAATAAGAGTGTTCCTGGCTAAAATTCACAGTTTTCTGACGAACGATTACATAACTTTCTCTTCTTACAAAGAACTTTGTAAGGCAAGAAAGTAAATACTATAACAACCGTGGTCCAAACCACTGTTTTCCGGTTGTTGTAAGTGGTAAGTATATCAAGGCACTATCACCAAATCGCGTGGGATGTTCCGTGGCCCGTCGAAACGGATGAAGAGGTCTCGTCTCGAGGCGTTTTGCGGAACGAAAGCCGCGTGCGAGGAGAAGAGGGGGGGCGTTCTTGGCGGAGAACAAACGAGCGACGAAGAACAAATGAGCGGCGCATCGCGGCGCGCATCGCGGGTCGCGTTCGTCACGCCTCCGCCCGCCCACGCCCGCCGATGGCTTCATTCCCACAGCGCGAGCGGCCGGCGGCGAAGGCGCGTGAGCGAAGAACCAGGCCGGGGAGGGCGAGACTCAAAAGCGAGAAAGGGTATAACGAACATGCGCTCATCAATTGAAGGTTTTGTTTTACACAATCATAGTCCAAAAACACTATTTTCAGGTGAGCGAAAAAACGTTCCATGACAAAATTGATAGACATTTGAAGCATGAGAACTGGGCCGTATGAAAATTGCAGACCAAATAATCCCGTGATATTTTCTCGCAAATATACCTTCTAATTCTACATGTAAATTGATGACCAAAGCAACATAGGGAAGGAAAGGACTGTTTGAGCAGGTAAGCGCGTTAGACAGGCCGCCGCCGCCGCGCTGCTGTTCGCTGCCTTTTCCTTGTGGATTATTGAACAATTCCTGACTCGCTCCACATCAAAATGAAAAGCAAGGAAAGCACTACAAGGGTATCCAAATTTCAAGTTCAGCGTTATATACTATTCGCTGAGAAAACGGAAGAATATAAAATCGAAAGAAAAGCAGAATTCGTGCAAGCAACGCCTGATTCAATTGCATGGAAACTAACTTTAACCAAACCATAGGTCGAACGAAATATGCCAGTTTTAAGTTTGGAAAATCGGGGAAAGAGATGTGGCTTAAAACCAATAGCTGTGAAAATGTTCTTCGAAAACGAAATGTCACTTTTCACTTTTACCTGGAAGGGGAGAAGGTTGTCGGTCTGCAATTTACGTATGCCCTTCGCTGGGTCGGTCCTCAATTTAAATATAGGTTAAACTTATTTTCCGTCAGGTCCCCAATTTACATACCCCGGAAAATTGTTGGTCCATTCTCAAGCTATTGTAAATACTGATGAACGTTTGAGTGTATTTCAAGCTCGAACTGTATTGTGGAAATTATTGGATAAATTGAGGGGTGTATGGGTTTTTTTCCAAATATTGAGAAATTTGTACATCAAAATTATTTATTTATGAGAGTAATATTACAATATTTGTAGAATAATGCAAGGAGTTAATGCACTTAATTAATTTGGAACATTATTGACTAACTTATTATTCATTTTTTCATTGTCAAACTCAGTCAAGAACATTTACTTTAAAAAAGAACAGTGTAATCTAGAAACGTAATTAAAAATAAACAAATAGGAGCAACTGGGTCTCATATACTACAGTTCCTTCTCATAGTTTCGAAGCTGTATCTTTGGGGTGACCGAATTTCTCGCTGCGTACGACGGACGCCCGTAGGTGCATCTTCCGTATTCGGAGGCGACGGAAATGAACACGCCGCTGATGAACTTGATCGAAATGTTGCTTCCAAACCCCAATCTCCGTTTTTACTAGCAAATTACGTGGCCTTAATACTCGAGTTAGGTTCCGGCCATTCATTTGTTTGATGGGTGCCGATAATTTCGAATCCCGACTTGGTCGCGAACTTTAAATTCATGTAAGCGACCGGTAATGACCACCCTCGCACAAAGATGAGACACTTCGCTTGTTAAGAATAACTCCAAAGCATTACTACAAATTAGCAGTTCTGCCGAGCGATACACTCAATGTTGCACGTACAGAAGGCAATCAGTGTTGCTATCCTCGAGAAAGAAAAGTATGGTGTTTTGGAGTGAAAATTACCACTGTATACTGAGTACTGATGTTGGTGTTTAATCAACACCAAGTTCGTAGACCTACCTAGGTGACGTGGGTTTAATTCGCTGTCTACCCAATACGTTCGCAGCGTTACAACACGTAAAACACGTTTTCGGAAATTTCTTAGAAACTTCTGGTCGTTTCCGAAAACAAACAATCGCTTCCCACCAGGAGATCGAGACGCGTCGCATGGCACTCGTATATCTTGATTTGTGGTCTAACTGTGAGTGACGGACGGACGCACGGACGGACGGACACTCGCAGGTACTCAAATTCCATACAAGGATGTAATTCTCCTCCAGACAGCGGATGAATGGCTCTTAGCTATTTGCTGGAATCTGCAATCTGCCATCGCCAGAACTCGAACCCTGACACCTCACGGTCAATGATGCTGCAGAGTCTGCTGTGTTTTCGCTGAGCAGTCTCAGCCGGTTCGCACCTAAGAGAAAAGCAACAACTTAACTCTAGCGAATATTCTAACTGTACTCAAGCGGTGTCGCAATGCGATAGTCACCCATTTCAACGTTGACTCGAGTGATGTGATATGGCGTCACCTAAACAATACGATCTCGAATTCTCGGTCTTAAATAGTCGAAAATATGCTATTTTAACCCTTAACTGTCTGAATATTGTTTTAAAAAACGTTTCATTACACCAACTGCATAATAAAAATAATATTTCTTACAATTTTGAAATGCACATGGTGACACCTTTTAGAATGTTATGGAAAACACAATGAAGTTCTAATTCCTTTCCCGCGACATTTTGATCATTTTGATTAATAAGTGAATGTTTGAACTATCTACAGATTCGTACAGCGTGCCCACACGGGCGCAGATAAGGGTTAACTTTGCACTCGCGTCAGGATTAAGGGATGTTAGTGCTCTTCCAAAGATGATAAAGACGAATGCCCGTGGCACGGCAAGCGAGCAATTTTATAACCGAAAATCACGCCTATCTATATGAATGAATGGACAGTGGATGTATATCTTAAGCATAACTTTGGCAGAGTATAAGAGTTTGAATTGAAACTGGTTAAATATGTCAAGATAGATCTAATTGTGAAATCATTAAGATATTTCGATTTTTGGAAGTACTTTACATGAAGCCTCTATGATATTTTCAACATTTTTTGAGAAATTTAAGCAATTTTTTCCTCTTTTTTTGCTGGGATAGAAGGTTTTTTTTATAAAGATGGGATAATTCCCGTTTTCTTTCATAACTCTTACATTTGAAAACTGCATACGTTTAATTTATTTCCCATCCTATCTTCCACCTGCAATATTAAATCCAGAAATTTTTATCCTATTAATTTCTCAATTTTAGATCACTAAAGGATTGATGGGGATAGAAGGGCGTGTTTTCTTTCTTCCCTTAAATAATGTAAGAAGAGAGCATTGTAACCGCGCGCCGGAAAACTCATTCTCAGGCCCTGGTAATGAAAGAGTAGATAGATCATGTTCCTAAACGTAGTAAAATAACTTCCTCTAGCTCGTGGCGTAGGCGAAATCCAATGAAGTTAAATGTTTTGGGCGTCTTCCTGTAACTACAATAATGAAGATAGAGATTTTTTTCTTAGCTAAATCTGGTCCTCAAAGACAGATTTTGGAATAAGGTCATGATCAATGATTTTGAAAATATAAATAGTTTTCGTGTAATTTTGCGTGAAGTGTAGGCAATGTATTAAACTTTTTTTTCTCAAAAACCACTCCAAATATTTTCTTCAAATGTTTTCCACGGATAAAAAGAAGGACGCTTCAAATAATGGCTGAGGTCTCCTTTTCATTAAACTCTCTGAATTTCTAAAAATTGCTTATTTAAAAATACTGCGAGAAAGTACGAGCCTACGCACGCCGGCCATCACTGCGTCCCCCTGTTTTATTTAGCATGCGGAGTTTCAAAGTAATTGATCACAATTGGTTGAGCCGGGTGCATAATGGATTGAGAGGCTTTCCCGCCTGTGTCCTCGCCTCCGGGCCCGCGTCGCCTCTGGCTCACTCAGCCCAGTCGCTGAGAAAGCGGGCAGCGGGCGTCGCTCGCCTCGCCAAAAGGGGCTGCGGCGCCTCAAATATGGAGCCTTCGAGAGCGCGGAGTCGTTTGGGAGTCAGGAGACACTGCGGTGCATTTGGCAGCGGCCAGCCTCTTCCGTCAGCGCTTGGAGTGCCACAAAATATCGTAGAGACAATGCAGGTCACGCGGCGATATAACGGGAGATACTTGAAATTAGCGACCCTAGTAGCCCGACCTGACAACCATTGTGATATCAAGTACGAAATGTGTATGTTTGAAAGATTTTTAGTTTACTTACGTTTCACAGAGTGATTCGAACGTTGTTGCATGTGTATTGAGATTTGAGTTAGTCGCAGATTTTCCAGGTCACGTCACAAGGTTCGCTAGCGAGCAGTTGTCTCTCGTTAAAACCTAAAATTCCTTGAAGGAACACAGAGCCTCCTTGCAGAGCGACGGACAAGATTGCGGGTCACCTGACATTGTAATTGACTGCGAAGGCTGAGCGTTTAGACCTTTTAAATAATAAAAACGGTAGGTGATTCTTGAGTTTGTCAACGAATAATCAAATTATTTGCCAGCCACCTTTCGACTAGCCTTCATAAGGGCTTCAAAAGACATATGATCACTTATCAGAAACAATTCAAGAACATTGTGTTTGTTTTTTGTTGATTCTTTGTGAAATTGCGATGCTACACTTTCTATCTGTTCAAATTGGATCAATGTTCGTAACACTACGAGTATCATATTCTGATTAGAAGGCTTACTTGTAGATACCATAACCATTACCCATTCATCCTACATGATCCTACCCACACGTTCAGCACACATAACTACAAGTATCATAACTGTAACCCTTCTTTGTAATTAAGAATTGAACACAAAGAGGGTTGGTTCACGCATCGAAATAGAGAATAATTTTGGGGAGAGCAATTATTAGTAGGAATCATGCAAATTAGTCACACATTATTGTACATGTTAAAATTTTAACAGTCCTCTAGGCATTAATACATTACACTTTGATAATCGAATAGAACCTTGGAATGCTCAAACATGAGAGTTTGCACCAAATTGATTTAACATTAATGAATGCGTGATGACAAAATGTAATGAATAAGTAAAGACACCTCAAAGCAATCTCATAGCCGGATGAAGCACGCTGGCTTGTCGAGTTGTGATGAGTTCTATGTACTCTGTAGTTGCCAATGCACCATTCAGTAGAGTAAAATGCAGTAATAATCACCAGGCTGGAGTGAATAAATTTGATACGAAGTTATTTCGCAAGAGAGCAAAACATTGTTAACTTCTACCAAAAGGAGTGGGAAGGGGGTTAGCCTCTCAAATTGACAAAGTTTCAGGGAAATCAGGAATATGAACTTAAAATTAAGAACGAAATTAATGAACTTATGATAGGATTTTTGATAGTTTTTCTTGATACCTTGTCGAAACATTGGCAACCAAAAAAGAATGTAGAATCCTTTTTTCTACCATGACGTAACTCATGGACCACATCCACTCCTATATGAACTTATGATTGATTTCTGAGAAAATCTTTCATGCAGAGGTGAAGACGTCCTCTAGCAACTCTTGATGCGCGTCCCTGCACGTTGATTCATGAAAAATTGTCGATTAAAGAACTTTTTACTCTACCGTATACGTACGTGTATACAGAGTATTATACGTAGTAAAGGGAAAGTTAGGTATAAAGCTGCGGAAAATCTATTTCTAGATTTCAACGTAAATACGTTTTCGAATTCCCTGGTACCGAAAAGGTAGTTGTTTTTTTTTCAAACCGTCCGTCTTTCAGTCAGTCCGACTGTCTGTCTGTCCGTCCGTCTGTGAACATTACTATCACCTAAACCAAACGTAGGATTTTTTCCAAATTGAAGAAACCCGTGGCGAATCTGGCTTGAGTCCAATCTCTGAGATTTTGAAAATAAATCTTTACAATTTGGGGGTAGTTTACATTAAGCCCCCCGGACAATATCAAAATTTTCTCAAAAACCGCTCCAAATATTTTCTTTAAATTTGTTGTAAGAATAGAGTAAAATACACTTATAATGGTGGCAACGGTCAGATTTTCACCGTGATCTATAAATTTTCGAAAATTGCAAAAGTGATTTTTTCCGCGTCTTCTTACAACAACAAAATTGAAGATAGAGATTTTTTCCTTCAAATAAAATGTGTTCTCTATTGTAAATTATTTCATTAAGGTCATATACATTTGTTTGAAAATTTTAGTAGTTTTCGTGGAATATAGCAAGCAATATGTGCAATTTTAAAAAAGTACATAAATAATATTTTTTAAAACAGCTCATAACTGCTAAACTCTTACTTCTCGAACGCAACAAAAATACTTTTTTTAGAATTCTTACAAAATATCTTAGAGGTTACCCACTAAAACCCAATCGATTTGTGCTGATGAGAGGAACCGAACGAGCTATTGATCACCTTTGTAGCAAATTACCCAAATAACGCGGACAGACCGACGCAGGTTACTAAATAAGGCTAAATAAGGATTTTAAAAGTGTCGGTGGTGAAGTTTTCATAAATATCCAGTTTTCTTAAATAAGAGTATTTTTTTATAAATATACACTTTTCCATCGCTAAAGACTTTTGTGATGGAAGTTTTTTTCATTTGACAATAAATTTAATATACCAACACGGTACGAAATCCAGACTGGAGGATTTTAATGACTTCTAACTAAAAGAGCAGCGAATAAAAATGTCATTCGCATCTAACACTAGAAATGTCATCCAACTATCAGTCACCATACCAGGAGAGATGTCATTGCAGCCCCTCTGACTGGGAGGTGAAAGGATTATCGACGCTAGCTTCTCTGCTAGGTTGGATTCGGTTGCTGTCTAGAGGAGATTTCTAGCGGCCGGCTGCTCTGATCGGTAGTTTTTTATGGTTTCTCCTATCTACAACAGGCGAATTCCGGAGCAGTACCCTAATGAACAGCGCGCTATCTCATCTTCCTCTTTCTTGGCCTACCCTCACCCTTTACACACACTTACACTAACATGTACTACACCACCACACACACCGGGAGACCGGGCAGGAGCTTAGAGATTGTCCCTGCTGGGGCGCAGCACCGCTGGTGAGAGATACCTGCTTAGGGAAAACCCGCTAGCCTGCCGACGGATCTCGCCCTACAGCGGGAGAAAGATCATCGCCATCTACCGGGCAAAAACATGCACTACACTTACAAGACTATTGACCCTAGTAGTTGACGTACCTGGAATCACTAAGAATCAATCACTCAACCAGTCACCATGGACCAAGAATCGAAGAGAAAATGGCGTCAGCGGTGCGGACGACGGAAACGACTTAGGAGCAGTAGCAGCAGAGGTCCGAGAAAAACAGCAAGTTGTTCGTCAAAGTAAATAATCATGTTAGCCAGAGAAGCAGCACTGTTAACTTGCTTGCGAGACAGCGAATCTTTTAGCAGCTAAGAAGTTTCGCACATACACTATATAACACGACTGTGCTTGCAAAGTAAATGTTGAAAAGTGGAAAACCTTGTACTTCTCAGAGGAAAAATAAACTGCAAATAAATGAATAATAATAGTGACCTTCATCAAAATTATTGAACGGAACTATTACAGTCACTTTTCATTATATAGAGCTCATGAATGAATTTTCAGCAAATATGGAAATCAAACATTTTCGTTAAGTGCTAGCAAGCGCACGTCTTTAACAAACAATCCGGAAATGCGTCTAAAATGGGTAATATTTATTTTTGAGTTAACCTATTATTTTGAGCATTTATTAGAAATAAGTTTCGGAAACACATCGAAATTATTTAGCGGTTTGTTCGTTGGTGTTGAATTTTATAGCTGCGTAGATGCTTAGTGAGGTCAACAGCAATTCATGAAAAGTATTGGTCTCTGTTGCCCGATCCTACACTTCTCCGTCATGATCCTTCTCTATAAAGTTCGTTGTTGATGTGGTCTTTTTTTCTGTATTCAACATTGCTTTTCTTTAATTATCTGCATTCAAAACATACTGATTATGCCTCATGATTTGAGCTTCCCTCATGACTTTCCTTAACACTGATGTGTACTTTTGAAAATTACAGTTGGAATTGTGAGAGACGGTATAAGGTTTAGTACTAATTAATTCGTTTTGTTTTACGTGATATTATGTCTCGTGTTATCCAAATAATTCATTTTTTGTTTTAAGGGGAAGTCACGTTTTTAAGTTGAGTGACAGCTTCGAAAAATATGAATTATTTTTTTGTTTGTAACAATATCGTTGTAAAACGTATTCCATGATTCCAAGCAAAAGGCGTCCTACGTTTTATAGTTGAATTTCTTCATATAGTACGATTATTGCGAGGTGCGTTCAAGTTCTAAGATCTCCGATTTTTTTCTCAGAACTAGGTGCAGATAGAAATATGCGACATAGCTTAAAATCTGCGGGCACTTTTTGTGTATGTGGTGCAGAGTTGGCAGGTGCGTACAGCCAGCTGCCATAAGAGTGAGCAGTGATTTTGATACTAGAATTGGCGACATTTTCATTGCAAGAACAGCGATTAATTCGTTTTCTTCCTTCTGTGGCGTGACTTCCATTGAACTCCATCGCCAGTTGGGTGAGAGGTGAGGTGACGGTGCCATGAATACGAATAACGGGCGTTCGTGGGTGCGAAAATTCAAAGAATGTCGAACAGCATGTTGACACGAAAAGACGCCATGAAGGGGGCTTCCTTTTCAACAATTGTGACAGTGGATGGAACAGGTGACAGGTGCGAGCTAGAGGATGTTTTGATGAACAAGCTCCTTCCAATATTGCGAGAAAAACGGCTCGGCATGTGTGCTCTTTCATCCAGACAATGCACCAACGCACGAGGCGAAAGCGACGCAGGAGTTCCTTTGTGGAAACAACTTGCTATTGGTGGTTTCTCATGCTCCCTACTCACCTAACCTGGCTCCTAGAAATATTTGGCTGTTTCCCACGATGAAAGATGCTCTCCGAAGTCGCTATTGCGTCAGCGATTTTTCAGAGTTTGAAGCAGACTCTTAAATAAGCGTTCGCAGCGGCCATGGTATCCAGACAGCGACAGAACTCAAGAGTCAAAAACTTTACCACCGTCGGGAATGGAACCTTGGACCTCCCGGTCAAAAGCACTGCAGTGACATCAATTGATGCCCTGAGCTACCTCTGTCGGTGAATATATGACAGGTGGTTTGTGTCAGGTGTATTAGAGTCTGAGGAATGGGTCAAAATTCGTCCCGTTGGGTTGTAGGGGGTAAGCGGTGTCGGTTGAAAATAGTTATTAACGTCGAGAGGCCGATAAACAACAAATGACTGGCGGGCTCGAAGTTTGTAAACCAATGAGTAATTCGAAAATTTATAACTAAATGAGCATTTTATTTGTGTTTTCGGTCGTGTGTCGTTCAATAATGTTCGTTTTTCCACCTTTTTATAATAAAAAATAAAATAAATAAAAAAATATTTTCTTGGAGTGTGTGAGCTCATTCGTCATCTTTTCCTACAACTCATTTGTATCGATTGTTTGAAATGGAGGAGACTCTTAAATCCTGAACGGGCGACGACTGTTAAGAGTTTTTTTTCGTTCGCGTGGTTGCGTCAAAGCGATAACCGTACGATATCAATGTCTGCAAGTAATTTCCAAAGCGCGCAGAATGAAAATTCTGCAGTCTCTGAACATTTGAGAAGAGTATATGGTTTCGTTGAATACCTATGTACAGATGTTCCAGTACAATGGAGCTTTACGAATCAATATTTATTCTACAAAAATAATTGTATGTATTGCCATGTAAACGAATAAAGTGTTTTATTAGTTACAGATATGTCAGACCTTCAGAAGGATATACCATCCTGATCTGAGCAAGAAAAACTGCATAAGTTTGTAACAGTAGGAACAGCAAAGTTGCCGTATATTTATAATACTATTGTTACTGTTGGAGCATTAAAATAGTTAATACATAATAGAAGTTGTTGAGTTTTAGTTTGACAAGAGCACAAGAGCACAAGAGATGTGGCAAGATGCAAAAACAAACATGTTGGCCAAATAGAGCCTGCCCCCGTAGGGCGCATTCGTACCTGTGCGCAGCAGCCGTCGCAGGCGGTGCAGCGTCTGCAGCGAGATGGCGAGCGGCGGCGCCAGCAGGAGGGCGGGGCCGCGGGCGGGGCCGCGGGCGGCGGCGGGCGGCGGAGGCGCCACCACGAAGACCTTGGTGTCGCGCGGCCGCAGCAGCTGGCCCGACGCGCGCCGCCCCAGCGCCGCCACCATCTGCCCGAAGAAGTCTCGCGCGTCGCCGCACCACGAGGCGCGGCCCAGCCCCCAAGCGGCGGCCCGCGCCTGCGCCGCCGCCACGCGCACGTGCGCCCCGCGCGACACGCGCCACCACCTGCCGAGCAGCCAAACATTATCATCATCATTTCTTTTTTCTCCGCCAACAGGCCGACGTGGACCACGCGTGCATCCACCCTGCATTGGCCGCGGTTCAGAAGCATTTCGGTGGCAGGTGCATGTAACTTTTTATCAGGGAATCAGCATTTACCTGGATCCGACTTTTACCCCCCAAGGTTGTTAGCCCTGGAGTATGGAAGATGAAATGATTATGATAGTGAGGGGTGAAAGGACGACACGCACATACCGATATTCACAACACAAACATGCCCAAGGGGAAACTCGAATCCGCTATCCTTCCTTCCGAGATCGCCACGGCATTTGTGCCTTCGCGATCTCGGCTATCCGTGCGGCTTATAATATTATTTTATTAATGTAATAAACAAAGTCACAGCCAATCAGATGACCGAGATTGCTAATACGGTAGTGTCATAGCGGCCTTGAACCAGAAGATCGCGGATTCGAGTCCCGCCTCGGGCATGGGTGCATTTGTGTTTGTCTGTATGTGTGTGTCGTCATCTTCCATACGCCCAGGGCTAACAACCCTCAGGGATAAAAATCGGTTCTAGCTAAATGCTGATCCCACGATAAAATTACATGTACCTGCCATCCAGATAATGGTACTGAGCCCCGGTAAATACAGGGTGCAAGCACGCGTGGTCCATGTCAGCATATTCACGAGCACAACAAATAATTAAGTTTTAACTGTTCAAAGAATTGACTGCCACAGCTGGTAATCGATCTCGGACCAACAAAGGGGATTCAGAGCATCAATTGATGTCGCTGCAGTGACTCTGACCGGGTCCAAGGATACGAATGGATGTAATAAAGCCGATTTTTTTAACATCGACGTTTTGTGCTCAATGTTTAACGCTTTCGATGTTTTCTTTGTGAAAGAAAAAAGTCCCATAAATAATTTCTTTGTAAAAGTTCAAATGGAAATAATAGTTTTGTGTTCGAATCGAACGAACGCTGTTTATTTCGTCGATTCATCGATCATCTCAGTGCTTACTGTTATGTTTAGGTGTATTATGTATTCGATTAAATCTTAGTTCTAAATTAAGAAACTCGCCATTATAAAATTTTGTTGAGTGCAAATTCAATGTTGAAAGTTACTAAACCACTTTTAAGGCATCAATGTTTAGAAATATCGATGATTTTTGAATTTGTGGAAAAAAATAATAAATGATTTATTAGTCAAAATCGAAGAAAAATGCAAAAAAATAATGGATGAAAAACAGAACGGTATAAATGACATTTTATACATTCTGAGAAGATGTGTTTATTTTAGGGTATATTTCAGTGGCAATGAATTTTCGTAGTTTTAATGAACAATTGAAATGCTCTGGTTTTAATGAATGAAACAAAGCAACACGAAATTGAGGTAATATTGACTTAAATACACAGATTTCTGAGAATTTATAAAATGTCAATTTTACCGTTCTGGTTTTCACCTATTCAAATGTCCTACAAAAAAGGGTACAAAAATGTCATTTTGTTATAGCATAAAATGAATGTCTATACTAAACGGCACTGATCTAAAGTGAAAAGAAAAAAATTAAATTTCATTAAAATCCGACCCCTAATTTTAACGTCAGGTGTTAATTTGTGACCATGGATGTCGCCTCACTAGTGGGGAGGGGAGGGGAGGGAGAGGGGGTGGTGCTCACCCGGTCGTCGGCGCCTTGAGCACACTCTTCACCGTCAGCAGCGCCTCCTCCGCCCACAGCGCGTCCACGCGCGCGGAGAAGACAGCCGACGCGCGCCGCACCGCCGCCTCCACGTCCAAGCACGCCCCCGCCCCCGCCCCCGCCCCCGCCCCCCTCGGCCCCTCCGGCGCCAGCGCCAGCGCCACCGCGAGCCACAGCAGGCCAGCCACGCCCCCCATCGCCCCGGTATACGCGCTTCCTGCAGCCGCAATGTCAAGGTTGCTCACTGGCGGCAGTAGCACGCCCACGTGCTTATCAACGCAACTGCTGGCTTCAAATGGAACGATGAGGAACACGGTCAGTCGCCGAGCTTGCACTAACACTTCACTATTGTCTTTGGGCGCATGAAAGTGTGGCGGCACTTACAGTATTTGCCGAAGCACTTAAACCAATATAAGAATATAAAATATTGTATTATGGGAAAAGCGTTTGTGTACAGAGAATTATAATTTAAAATCTTGATAAAGATAAGTACATCAACGTACTTTAACTCAACTTTTTTGACCTCTAGCCCTATCTCACGAGTGAGTTCCAGAGCTCCTTTCCCTACTGCCCTCTTGTGGCAGGGCAGGGAACTGCACTGCGGGGGGTGGGGGTAATTGTTCCACTCGTGCTCCGATGACAACGTAAGAGTCATTGAATTCGAGGTTTGTTTTCCTCAGCACTGCGCGACCGCGGATGGGTGCGCCTGGCCTAGACCGAGTTCCGGGCTTCTGGGGCCAGCAGCCAGCCAACGGGGCACAGAGGCACAGAGAACAGCAGTGGCTTGCGTAGGGGGGGGGGTATATCTCACGGAGCACTCACAAATTCAAACGTCTCTATTTATTGTTCTCCTTCTAACGATAAATTTACGTCTAACCCAAACCTAGCATTTAGCACTAAGCGAGACAAAATCACTTTCGGATCCGCGACCCATTCATATTCGTTTACAAACATAATTCTCTTCAACAGGTCCCAAGGCCACATTTGATCAGTTATGTTTTCACTCGAGAGATTTCCAAATGTTTCACTAGATTCAAGACACTCCACATCCCTCAAGAACGATCACGTAATACCTTAACTATTGCCCCGCATTCGCATTCAACATTCCGAAATTACAGATGAGGTGTAAAAAAACCTGCAGAACTGCAAAGTCGTAGCTGGTTTGTGAGCTTACATCCGATCATTAAATTGCTCTCAAAGAAATTGACTCAAGTTTTCTTTGCCACAAACATTACCAAAACACGTTTTGCTTTTTTTTAATCAACTATTGAGAGAGGCTATTTATTTTCTCAGTCGCCTTCTCAGTTTCGCAACTTGTATTGCAGCCTACAAGTTCACCTTGATCATATTTTGTGAAAAGCTTTCGTTATGAAATTTATATAATTAATATAAAAAAGTAAAGTAAAATAGTTCTCTTCGTGTACGTCTAAAAAGTTATTTTTTAACCAAATGAAAATGATTTTATTTGTACGATCTCAGAAACGTTTTTGGAAGGAACAGTTGCAAAATCACAATACCAACTCAAGGCCTTGAAATATCGAAATAGTTTGAAAACAGAATGTTTACTAGAATTTTATTCAGTGAAAAACTTAGTTTTTTCAACTCATTTCAATAATTTGTGCAGTTCGTATCTGGGTTCAAATCAAAACAGCTCCTTGCGCGTTCCTTCGCTGGTAAGAAGATATTTAATGATAAATGGATACGATTCCAATCTTTTTGTGCATCACACGCAATCACACAAAGACGAAAGCCAGCCCCTATGTAAGGTAAGACACGCCCCAAGCCGAGGTTCTCGATGTTATGAGGACCCCAGCACAGCGGCAGCTGAAGCACAGTGCCTGAAGCACAGAGCCTGAAGCACAATCGGCGAACGAAGTGAACGGGGTTGGGAGTCTCCGTCGGCGACACAGCGTCTTCTGCTGCGCCAGCGAATCAGCGACTTGCAAGACGAACGATACCATGCGACACGACACGTCACGTCACAATACGATACGATACGATACGATACGATACGATACGGCACGACACGACACTACACGATACGTCACGATATTTCACGATTCAACCCGACACGGCACTCACAACGGGAGTCCGCAGAGAGGCGTTTAGAGGCCTCTCCTTACCGCCGGCCAGAAGGTCGAAGCGGGCGGGCGCGCGCGCGCACGCGGGCGGCGTTGTAGTCTCCGGCCGCGCAGGCGAATCCTGCGAGCGAGACAGCGAGCGAGCGGCGCGAGCGACGCGAGCGGCCGGCGTCCAACGCGACTGGCACGCGCACGGTCGCGGCAAGAGCAGGCCGGCGAGCGGAGGGGGGGCGGAGCGCGACCAGCTGATGCGGGCACAGCCCCTTCGCGGAGGCGGCGACGGCCCCGAGAGCGCGTGGGCCGCGCGCGCCCGGCTCTGCCCGCCCCGCCCCGCGCCGCCCCGCGCCGCCCCGCCCCGCCCCGCCCCGCCCCGCCACGCCCCGCCACGCCCCGCCTCGCCCCGCCCCGCCCCGCGCCGCGCCGCCCCGCCACTTCCCGCCCCGCCATGCCACGCCACGCCACGCCACGCCCCGCCACGCTCCGCCCCGCCTCGCCCCGCCCCGCCCCGCCCCGCCACTCCCCGCCCCGCCATGCCACGCCACGCCTCGCCACGCCACGCCACGCCCTGCTCCGCTCCTCCCCGCTCAGCCCCATGCTGCTCAAGCCACACGCCGTCCAACTCCTCCCCGCACCGGTCACGCACCACCCCGACCCCCTTGCCCCACCCCTCTCCACCCTGCTCTGCTTCGCCCCACGCCGCTCTGACCTGGCACCGCCCCGTCTGGTCCAGACCCTCTCCGCCCCGCCCTGCGCCGCCCTTTCGCGCCCCTTCTCGCTCTTCCTCATCCCTCCCCGCTCTTCCCCACCCCCTGCTCCGGCCACAGGCTTCCGATCTGCGTCGGCCCCCGCCCACGCGCCGCCTCGCCTCGCCCCACTCCGCCGTGCCGCGGCCCCCGCCCCTCCCCTTGCCGCTCCGGCCACGCGCCGCCAGCCCGCTGAGTCACAGCTACCGACCTCCCACGTTTAAAGCCTTCACCTCACTAACGACCATAGCAGATTCTGCACTCAGAAAATTGATCAATCAAAGAATCCAAGCCAGGGAATATTTGCCTTCTTCCAGTGCATGGTTCTTTTGATTGATTGAATAGTCTGGACGCGACAACTGTTAACTGTGGCTATTATCCCGGAAGTGAAGGGATTATTACGTCGCGGTAGGTGGCGATGTTTGTTCCTACCTACTCGTCCGCATACGAAAGATTTCCCTTATAGGTATCACCGCTGCGGGGCACTACGCCAGCCGGGATAAGCTCTTCTCCCGAAAGATCTCCTGCCTTTTAAGGAGGTGTAGCGCACGTAAATGTGGGTGGGTGAGAATGGAAAGGAAGGAATGGAGACCGGCAAGGAAAGCGTACTCAGTCCATAGTCCGTTTGTTCAGGTACAGCTCCGGTATTCGCCTGATATTGATCGGAGAAATCACGGGAAACTTCCGATCACACCAGCCAACCGCTAGAATTCTCTTCCACACAGTGAGCAAAATCACTTAGTTATCTAGTTAGTGTCGAAAACCCACCATGGTCTTTCGAACCTCCCTGTGAGCGCAACGTACATTGCAACTGTTCTTACGATCAGAGGGATTCGGTGGTACGAATAAGATACTGAAATCTACCCTCCGCGTAGTTGCCTACCTCACCGCAGGAAAGCGCTGCAGGCGACTCTTGAACTTGACCTATTTATCTTTCCAACGTATTTATTAATTTGACCTATTTCTCTTTTCAACATAGCGCTAATATCAAAAAGTTCTCTCGCTAAATGTCCGCTCCAGGAAAAAATTCATTATTTTTACTTTCCCGTATACGGAGTAATACGCGGAGTAATATACGTAGTATAGAGAAAGTTATGTAATGCTGCGGAAACTCGATTTCGAGATTTCAAAAGAAATAGACGTTTTGGGGTCCCATAATACCTAAAAAGTGTTTGCTTTTTTACAAAACGTCCGACCATCTGTCTGTCTGTCCGTCCGTCCGCGAACACCACTAGCGCCTAAACCATACGTAGGATATATTTCAAAATGGATATTCGCCGGTCGACCTGGCTTGACTCAAAGCCCTGCGATTTTCAAAAACATTCTTTAAAATTTGGGAATACTTTACGTGAAATCCCAGGGACGTTTTCAACATGTTCTCAAAAATTGCCCAATTTCTTTTGTTTTTTTCTTGTTGGTGGCGTGACGTGCACCCGGCCTTGTTCGGGGTTCACTACGAGAGGGCTGACCGGGACGGAACCCGGTCCGCCCGGCCCGAGACGTGGGCTGCACCGCCGCCGCCATCTGCGGCGCGCGCCCTTGCTCAGCGGCCCCCGGCCGCATCGCGCTGGCTGTGGCCTTCCGTCAACCTGCTCCGCCGGCGCCGCGTTGCGACGGCTTAGCAATCCCACGACGTTGTACGCAAGAGATCCCTTATTGTTTCTCTTATCTTGCTTATGTTAAAGTTTTTATTGTATATAATTATGGTGTTTGGGAATTAGAAGTGAATTAAATCATTTGCTGTGTTAGACACCACGTCCTTGTATCCTGTAAATTAAACAGCTTCAAATATGAATTCATATGTATGACACATTGTGTATTTAATAGAAACGCTACATTACATCAAGATCATTGAATCTCTCTAAATATCTGGTTAGAAAGGAGTTAATCGCCCAGAAAATTATTCCAACGCGAGTTTCAAACGATCATGGTGTAACGTCGTGGGTAGAGATCTACGCTACAAGGAAAACAGACTAGAGTGAGAATATACAGAAGTTTATTTACATAGATGTACATATATACAAAACCTCACTCATAAGGCGGTTTGCCAGAGCTACCACTGCAGCCCCCCTCCCCCTACATGCGCCTTGCGGCGGCGCCTGCGACAGGCTGCTGGGCCGCCTCGCAATTTGGCGTCAGACGTGCCCCGGCAGATCGAGAATCTGCCTGACCGTGTTCGAGGAACGCGTCGCCTGGTCCGAACACGTCGAACCACCGTGTGCCACCGGCACTCCGCACCAGCCTGGGCGGACAAAGTTTTGTGGACTCGCCACGAGGAAACCAGAGTTGTTACCCACCCGCGCCATCGTGACGCGACGTTATATAGGCGCGAGTCACATGACCTCCCACGTCATTTCTTCCTCCACGCGCTGCATTGAGACATGTCTCTGACGCTGTCTTTGCCGTGACGCTACAATGGTTTAAGGGATTCCTATGGCTGTAAAACACGATCGTTGTACAAACACCCAGATTCGGCAGATCATATACAATGCTGGGTTAATTTGAAAACTTTTGAAAGAAACCGAATTTCAGTTGCAGAAGCCCTGGAGAGAAATGCTGACCTCTATACTGTGCTAATGCTCAATGAAAATGTTGTACGTTTCAAAAGACATTTTCTACATTTAGATATAGACACAGTACTCTACTTAATTAAGCAAGAATTAGCATTTTGCAGTCATGATGAAATGCTATAATTGACTCAAAAAAATTTCATAGTGGGAATTTTCAAGAATTGCTGACGTTGCTCGTATCAAGGAGCCCTGGAGGGATTCAAGTACCATACAAATCCTCATAAAAATGATGAAGTTATCGTAATTTGTTATTTTCACCAGTTACATTTATCCCTGAAGATATAATACGGGACTAATACGGGAAAGTCTGTGCCATTCTGTTGCACCACTAGTTACTTTCCCGTATACGTACGTACATACGAAGTAATATACGTAGTGTAGGAAAAGTTATGTATGTTGTAGAAAATCGATTTCGAGTCATCGACGGAATTACACGTTTTAGGGTCCCCTAATACCGAAAGTGTTGTTTAGTTTTTAAACGTCCATCTGTCCGTCCGTCTGGCGTCTGTGAACATTTACTAGCGACTAAACCATGCGTAGGATTTTTTCCAAATTGAAGAAACCCATGTCAATATGGCTCATTAGACATTTGTCAATGTTATCTGAACATTTGTTTTTAAAAAATAGCTCGAAATTGTTTGATTAAATTTTGTTGTTAAATATTGACAGCGACGTTTAAGTGGTGCAGGTCTCATATTCGGTTATATCACTTAGAAAGGTGGAAAAGATCCTATTTCCTCGTTTAACTCTAAATTTTTGAAAACTGCAAATGTTTGAATTTTTTCTTTCTTTATCTATAAAATTGAAGTGAATTTTTTCCTTTAAAAGAAATTTGTCCTCCATAATCAGTTTTTTCATTGTCATGTACATTTTTTGAATCCGCGAATTTTCCGCGTAATATTGAGTAACATATGTGGAATATTAAAAAATATCTAAAACAAGAATTTCTCAAAATGGCTCTAATTGTTTTCTCAAAACGTTTGGTAGGGTTAGCGTTAAACGTTATGTAATACATGGCATAAATTGTCATGTTATTCTATTCTTTGTATTTTCAAAAATTTTCACAATATTGTAATTATTTTGACATCTCACTCGCATCGTTCACACTTACATTACCAGCGATTTGAATACATTATTGAACTATTAATTAATGTAGCGTCGCCGACACTGTAAACTGTTATAAACGTATTTTCATGTGTTGAACATTTCTTTCATGCCTAGCTTTGTTCAAATATATTCTTGTAGTACTTACCAATAAGTCGAGCTGTTAATGTTATACTCCCGTTCAAAAATTCCTAACACCCAATGACCTTGAATCTACCTCCATACGAGATAGGAACTGGTAAGATTGCAATTTCAAAATTATAATCGCCGTAAAAAAAATTAATTGGCAAGTATGAATGACGCGAATAGTTAGAATTTAGTACAACTATAGTTTTGTTTTCTAATATGAACACAAGTGATCACCTTCAGCTAAGCTCTTCTTCAGCGTTCTGCTAATATAAGATCATTCTCAACTACAGTAGTTCGGAAAAATCCGTCGCAAAATCTTTTACTACTACTTTGATTCCCCTGAGTTACTTAACACTTTCATATTTTTGTTCCCTAATTTTTTGCGATTTTAAAACTCCACAACACAGTCTGATTTGTATTCTGAAGGCAAACATATACTCGTATAAGCATTAAAATATTACTCTTTTGTGTGTTTATGTGAAAAAGGTGAATAAGTTATAAGTCACTTTAAATTGGAAATTGATCTTTGCACGCTTAAGAAATGTATTCCCTGGTATTACTTACAGCTCCGGGTTTCTTCGTATTCACTTCATATTCTCCAAATTTAACGTTCCAAGATAATTTGCAAATTTATTATAAGAAATGCCCATGCCACTTCACACTTTCACAACGAATTCCGCCGCGGTATTTGAAATTGCTTGATTGTCAACAGTGTTGCCATTCTTATGGAAGAAAATTATGGTGTGGACTGAAAATAACCACGGAGTAGTACTGGGTTTAATCAATGCCATCTATGTAGATTTATTAGGTGGTATTGGTTTAATTCTTCGTCTACCCACTAAGATCGCAGCGCTAAACCACGCAAAAGCACGTTTTTTGTTAATTTCTTAGAATATTCTGCCTGGATTCGAAAAACAAATTATGCGTTCCCCACCAGCAGAGTGAGACGCGTCGAATGAATTGGTGGACGGGAAGTGGTCTAACCGTGAGCGACGGAACCGCACTGACGCATATACGCACACACGGGTATACTCCAATAAAGTACAGAGATTTATAGAGTACATGTTCTTCAAAATTATGTCTTACGAAGTTTCTCAAAAACTTAAGATTTCTGTGAAAATGAGTTCGAAATTCCGCATTTTCTGAAATGCTCGACCCACATCTTCAAGAAAACGGGTCCAATTTTTTCTTTAAATTTTTTGAACAAACTCTGTTAAATAAACTAAGCAATATGACATCCATTCCACTTTTATGTATTCTTTTGTTTTTATTAATTACTCAAATGTTTTTTAATATATCTCACACCATTTATATTTAAATACCACTCTCAATATATTCTCTTTAATTAATTTGTAATAACCAATGTCCTCTTTAATTTAATGTCATGTTTCAATCAAACTCTATTTTGCTATAGCTTAGTTTATAATTTTTATTTACCACAATACTATTAATCTGTTCTCGCTATATTATGATCTCAGGGCTACGTTATTATACATACTTTCAATTTCTGAACCAGAAAATCCATTGCTCGCCTGAAAATTCAACCAATAGAATTAATTACATTAAGGAAATTTAGATTGTTAGCCAGATCTTAAATACTATTTTGAAATAAACACATAAATTTAACTTGTTGCAATGGTGCAATACTGCCTACTGTTATTTAATTAGAGAATATTTTAAAAATTGAATTTTTTAATTCATAAAACAAATAATATTTACAGTAAATAACTTTATAAAATTACATAAACAAATACAACTTTGTCACTTTCAAACAAATATTCACAATTCTTATCAATCAAATGTGCTCAGATTCATGCTGTTATTAAAATTGAAAATCTTTCTAATAAGACCATTTGCTAATTGACTCCTTAATTTATTTACTAATTCTCTAAAAACTTTGTGACTTTTTTACCTTGAATATTGACATTGAGAGTTTTTATGTTTCCTTTTGAAGTTATATCTGCAATATTAGCCCTCATCATCATGGATCCTTGAACACTTGAGTTTTTTGTTATAGCACAAACCATTCTTCTAGTTCTACACCAATGATGTTTTAATGTCCCATTTTTCCCATCTGAACTACAGTAAGATTTATTATCTAGAGCTCTCTCTCACATATCAGTTTTTAAATTAAAATCCATTTTGATTACACAAAACCGTTCATTTTACATTAGCAGCTCTTTTCCATCTACATGCCTAAATTATGCCAATCTCCGTGCATGTCTGCTCCTCACCATGGCAGGCATCGATCTGCCAATTTTTTTCTGACCTCAATAATAACTTTTAACTGATTGTCTCTTGTCCCAATTGTTCCACTTTGTTGCTGTTCTCTCCCATTCTTTTAGAATCATGTTAATACCCTTTAATATGTTCTAACAATATTTGATTATTGGATATAAATTAATTCTAAATTATAAATCAATTAATAGCCTTGAAATGTCATGTTCATCTCATTTCCTCCAACCAGATTAATTCACTGCTGAACTTAGATTGATTTTTTATTGCATTAAATATAGGGATTTTTTTTTATTTTTTTATCAATTTTTTTCCCAAAACTTTTTAATTATTTTTTATCTTGGTTAGCATAATTCTAATTAATTGTAGTTGTTGAGAGCTGAGAGAAGCAGTTTTGTTCAAAGATGTTTTCGAACCACAGTTTGCTCTGAATAATGACAGTCTATCTATTCAGCTTGCTTCTCACCACAGTTTTTATTTCACATTTCTGGTATTAGTATTTCAAAACACATTTTGACAGATATTCTATTTAGTGATTTTCAAAGGAGATCATTGAAACTTCTATATATTAAAAATACAAACTATTTGACGTGTACTAAAAAACAAAACAAAAGATTTAGATTGAGATTTATTTAGACAAAAAAACTGTATGTGATGAATGGGGGAAAAGATCATCTGCACACGTTTTCTTGAGTTCCAGAATCCCTTCCCATCATTTTAACTATAAATAGTTGAAAGATGTGTAAAAGTTTAAAATAAATTATTTTTAAATTTTTTTAAAGCATAAGATTAGCAATATTTGAAAAAAATTGACATTTTCATTCCTGAGTTATAGAAAGCTTATTTGCATCAGTAAATAAATTTCAAGTATAATTTTTCTTCATTGGTAACAAACTAGTAACTCGGCCTATCTTCTACTCTTGCTATAACAAGCAAAAGGAGAATTCAACAAAACATGCACATAGTGAAACTACATTTACATTCAGAAGCAAAACAAGGGGTCACCTTTAGAAAGCATTTGCTCAATGGATCAGGGAAACTGGACAAAAACCTGATTGAGATGGAGGTCATTGACCCGGAAGCTGAAGTACATTATTTGTTGCAACAGAAAAGATTTTACTTTTAACTTAAACCGACTTCAATTGTTTAATGCCATCTGTCAATGCGTTGTAAAATAACGTACATGAATTGTATGTGGATTTCTGAAAGTGAGCTGTTGATACTTGATGAACATGGTTTTTATGACATGTGTTGTAATTATAAATATCAGTATTGCATGAAAATATGTTTCCACCGTTAAGTAAAACACATTTGACAAATATTATAGATTCGTAAATATATAAGCAAGGCAGTGGTAAGATTCCAAGCTCAATGTAGAGACGCTTGGAAAGCTTACGCAGATGGCATTTGTTCATTATTCAATTAATTTTCTTTTGCAATCTAAAGGTCTGAGTACTACATGATGCATTTCCCCAGAATCCTATGCCATATCTCAGGAGGGAATGTACATTTGCAAAATACATGCAACGAGCTGCATGAAGGCTAACAGAATTTGAAAGAAAGAAAAAACCAACACCATTTGTCTACTATCATTAAAGAGGGCAGCAAAATAAACAATTTGCACCTCACAAGAGAGTACAGATTCTTATCAGAAGTTGAATGTGTTCAGATTTATCAAGCATGGTACTATGAAATTTCAGACTGTATATTGATGGAAATGGATAAGAGGTTTTGCTTCAGAGAAAAATTAAATTTGTTTGTCTCGCTAATAGCAGAAAATTTGAAGAATATAATACATGATTTTCTTCTAGTGCACTTGAAAATCTGCAAAATTTCTGGATCTGTCTTCCTAAAACACATCGCTTAAGAAATTAACTTTCTAATTTACATGTCAATAATAAAATATAGACAGATTTCTTTTGAAACAAAGTTTGAAATGCTTTATGAAGATAGAGACATTTTCATGGAGCATACGCATGATTCTCCCTTGTTCTGTCCACCTCCCCTACTATTCTGTTCACCCCGTAACATTGGTGGAAAGAGATGTCACTTGTCTGAAATGCACAAAAATATACCTCAAGAATAAAATTTCATTCAAGAGACTTCCATCTTTGAGCGTTATTGTAATTCAGAAGAAACTACTTTTGCAGATAAAAAGGAAATAGATGAATGAAAACATCAGAGACAATTGTCATCACAACAATTAAGGATCAATTTGGTATACAAGAAATAAGGATTCAGTTATTAAGATAAGCATGAGTAAATTTATATTTCTCTACTGGCTTTTCACTTAACTTCACAGCCTTACGCTGCCATTGATTTTCCTTACAATTTTTTAATGCAATCATATGAATAAGCAATCATTTCTTAAGTGATTAGGCTGCATGAACCTGAAAATTCAACACTTCTGTCTTTCTTTAATATTATTGTTTTATCCAAATATTTAAAATATTGCTCAATAGTTGAACCATTTTTACAAGCTACAGTTAGTTTAGCAGGTGCTACATCTCAGTAGTTATTATAATTAATTATTACAATTAGTAGTTAATATAATTAGTTAGATTATCATTATTATTATTATTATTAATCATAATCAAGTCAAATTTCTGGTCAGTTCATGGTGATGATGATGATTAATAATAATCTAAAATTCCATTTTGCCGTTTCCTTGAAGCAATATATACTTAAGTAATTATATTGAGAATCAATTGATTCATAATTAGGATGAGAATCTGCTGATTCACAAGGATTTTTGCAATAAAAAAAAACAATGATCACATGTTGAAAATGTATTTATTAACAAAATAATTAAAATAATAAAATTCCCATTTTATTTTTTATTTGTAAAGAGTGAATGAGATAATTGGATACCTCTTCTTAATCCTTGACTTCTTGATCTGTTTCCTCAGATGAAACACTCATCTCCTCTGATATCATTTCATTTTCTGAAATTTCCAGTGGATATTTTCGAACACAGAAGTGGACAAATCTAAAACACAAAAACAATATTTCTACCTCTCCTGCAAATATTATTAACTAGATTAGCACAAAATATCTCTCTACATAGTACAAACATGAAATAAATTTAAATACTATACTTAAAAAGAGAAGTTCTATAATTTTTAAAAAATTACCTAAACCAGGACAGCCTAAAACAAGAGGGAGTGCAACTACATGTCTGAGATCCATTTTTCATAATTTACTTATGACATATTTTATTAGTAAATAAAAAACATACAAGGAGAAAGACATTATAACTTTAATAATACATATTAATAACAGTATATTTTATGTTATACCATTTAAAGGGTTGCAGATGCCCTGGAAAGTCTATTCTCCAAATTTCATAGAATAATTCCCTAAATTGTAAGGTTCAAACAAAGGAGAAATCAGAGCCTGAACATATTTATGGAAATAAAATGTTTTATTACAAAAGGCTAAAGGGCCCCTTTTAAAATTTTCATAAATACAAAATAAGTAGAAAGAATATTTGTGAAGGGTGTGTCATTAACATGACAATGTGAAGAAAAAAAATACTTACAGAGCTGAAAGAAATACTATAGCCTGGCTGCAAAATGTTACCCAAAAAATGGCAGTTGGCAGTGTGTCTATACTGGCATTGTAGACTTGGGAATAGAGAACACCAGAGAAAAGAGGTACTGCATTGTCTGCTACAGCCAGAATAGCAAATACCTTTCCTGAAAATTAATGCTCATCAAGATTCTCTATTTTCGGTCCTTTTGTTGACTCCGTAAATAATAACAATTATAGTGAACTTGGGTATAGTGAACTTAAGTCGCTGGACCTTTTTCACTTATATTTCAATTAAACATACGAAGATTTGGTTATATATTATGTAGGAAGTAAATTCTGGAAATTAATTAGATCTCATATGTTATTAGGCAAGTAAAAGGGTCCTCAAAGAGCGAGACAGTGTTCCAATGTTGCAAGGCATTTAAGGGTGTCATGACTGCATTACGATAATTAGAGGCAAAGGACAATTGAGAATCAAGTACGGAAAGAGCAAGAACTCTGGATAAGGATCTAGAGAAATAACTAATGAAATATGTACACATCAGACAATTGAAAATAATCTATTCTCTAAGGACAAATAAAGATATTGAAATTTTCAGTTTGTGCTGAATGTTCAGTTTATGAATTTTGCTTTATCTCCATGTTAATAAAATCAAGCATTGTGGAGAAATTCTATTTAATTTTGACATCTCCAGACATAATGAACGAAACATGTTAGTCCCCAGAAGTTCACTATAACCGGAGTTGACTGTACATTCTTAATAAATATTATTTCATAAATCTTAAAATTTACTCCTCTTACTTTTATTACCTCTTTCAGCCAGAGGAACCACTTTTGATATCATAGATCTCAAAACTGGTGCCACAACAGGACCCACAGCGGCAATTGTTGCACCTATTTGTAAATAAATATGGCTTATTTAAATAAAATTATAAATTTAATATACATTCTATCTAACCCAAAATAACATCTTAAATTCTAATCAGAGAATTAATTTGTAGACATTCAAATATTGATTACATTGGTGCAAGTAATATATTGGTGTTATGTATTAAATAATATTTAAATGAAGCTTAATAAAGCAATGAAAGAATGTTGACACATTGCACTGCAATGTGTTCTGTAGTTACTAGAGGAAGTATTTCCTACATTTCAATACACTTATTTTTTTCCAGAGATTTCAACTTTTTACTCTCTTTATATTCATATTAAATACAGGCTGTTCTTTACATGTTGTGGGGAGAGTGGATTTTGCTCTTCATATATCACTACGTTTGCCATTATAAAAAATGTACATATTCATAGTTGGTTCTGTGTCACCCAACATGAAAAGAATATACTTAATTTCCTTCCGAAGATTACTTTAAGTCATAGTTTATAAACAATACTAATTTAGAAACACTATTCAACATTTTAAACTTGCATACACTAGTTCAGTGAACTTATACACACCTATGTAAAACAGCCATGGCACCTTGGCAAAAGCATAAACAAATCGTGCACATCCATGGCCTGCAGCACCCACCATAATTATTATAGTATCTTCTAGTTTCAACCAGCGACTCATAATTGGGACACCCACAAGTGTGCCTAAAAAACAAAAGAGTTTGTTTGCAATGTTTCCAATATATTTGATACTATTGCCTTTCCTTTCTTTCTTTATAAGGCTTTTTGTGTGTAGAAAAGTCAGCTTCTATTCATGCATGAAGCGATATCAAACACAATTCAATTCTACATGAGGGAAATGTTTCAACTGTATCTCAGAGTCTATTAAGTTTCATGTTCAGAATTTTAAACTTTGGAGGAAGCTATGGTTTTCACAATGATATTTTACACAAGTTCATCTAATTTTAAATGAGTTCATGGAAAATTTCAAATTTATCAGAAAGGTAGTATTACATGATGTTTTTACAATTTTAAATATTTGTTCTGAGATCTTAAACTTGGATAGAAAAATCAAACATACCAATAACATATGCAGATGACTGGAACGTTTTAAAATCACTGTATATTTCTGTTGTCCATCCAAATTGTAATTGCGTATATAAAAATGTTAAAGGTTTTTCATCTGCAAAATGTAAATAAGGTTATAAAATTTAAATACTAAGATAGTAATAGTTTACATAATAAATAGTTCTTTGGAATTACCTCTTTGGAATGTATAAAACATCATTGATAACAATATGATAATAAGATAAGTTCTTCTGTACCCAGGCCGTTTTCTACAAAGAGCTTTAACCGAGTCAATCACATGTTTTTTGTCAAAGAAATCACTACAACAATTAGTTCCAGATCCTAGTAAAGGTTGTTGTTGTGATGTAGACTGCCACTCTAGCCTCCAAAATGCAAATATTATGGCAACAGCAAGCATGCTTGCATTTATGGCAAACATGATAGCAAATGATCTTCCAGTGACACTTGCATATAAATATTTTCCTAATAAATAACATATAACAGTAAATCATTACAGTTCACCTCTTGTTAATGGTAAAATGTACCCCATTTTGTAACATTTAGGAATACCCAGTGCAACTCCAGTTGGTAGTGTGGAAAGATAAACTACATCCAGAACTGCAACTCGAAAGGTTCGATTCTTTTGTGTGGTGATGTCAGCCATGTAAGCAAATACTCCAGCAAAGATTCCAAGATCTGCTCCAGTTAAAGCAGAGGGAACACATGCAGTTGGAAGAATAATTTCCAAAGCCCAAGATTCTGAAAAGTCATTCATTTAAAACTATATAAGAGATCAAACAGGATCTTTTACATCCCTTTCTATAAATTGTGAAGTAAAAGACAGTAGAACATACTTTGTAAGGCATTCACAACAATCATACATGAAAAATATAGTTTTCCGAAAAGACCCATCAGAATTATAATTTTGCGCCCTCGTAGGTCACTCCACGAGCCCAAGAAAAAGGCTAAAACAATTGGGACTGCATGAGTTGCTATTTGATTATATTGATGAAAATTAGAAACAATTATCTGAAAAATAAATTAGTTAGTTTTCTACTTCCAAAGAAAAGGTCAAATTACAAATCAAAAATCTATGATGTTACCTGCACTTTCTTATTCCACTCCTTATTTTCTTCAAGGTGCAAGTTAGAACATATTTCATCAGAATAATTCATATTTACTCGACAAGCCTTGTCAACGTAAAATGCTTGCTCAACTACAGATGTTAAAGCAAAAGCAAACATGTAGAAGAACATAACAGGTTCCACTGTAATGTTTGATATCCATGATGAACATTCATGCTGTTTTATCTCTGGATTGTTCTTAACTTGTACCTAAAAACAATATACATTTCCAATTAGTAGGGTAATTGTTTCATATTTCTTTACCCAACACACTCACATGCAATATTTAAACAAACAAAAAAATAAATGATTCAATAATAATTATTCAATCATTTGTTGGAATATTGTTGTCAATCTTTTGGTAAAAGAGTTATTCTTTCACCAAAAGACACCAATATTTAAAAGAATGGTTGAACATTGAGAATCCAAACAATTAATAGAATCCAACCTTGCATTATTACTTACATCTTTATTACATCCCCAGATTTCATGAAAGCATGATGGATCTCATCAGAGTCATTAAAAATTACATGAATTACCATTACATAAATACTAACTGGCATTACAAAATATTAGCAAAATGGACAAATTTAGGGTATATTTTTTTAAACGGCAATTTTGAGATAACATATTTACCTCGTAATAATCTTCCACTATTAGTTGGCATGCATCAGGGCAGTATAATTAAAACAGCAATGATTACAAAATGCAAAGATATTTCTTCAACACAATAATTATAGATATAACCAGGGCTTGATTTCAAGAGGAACGTAATGGACCTGTGTTCCAGTACCTCAGGAATATTATTATTAAATTATAGTATAAATATATAACTATTTCCTTTAAATTAGTAATTAATTTGGGACCTAAAATTTTATAAATCAAGCAATAGATATAACCAATAAAGAAATGAATTTCAAGAAGTGAAGAAGTATACAGAAAAATTCATTGCAAGATAACTGATAAATGAAAAAAATATTATTAATTATATCACAAATAAACATAATTAATTTTGACAATTAGTGAAAATTGTGAGAAAACATTAGCAACTATCATGTTGTGAACTGTCGCATTTGAAATCATAAATTCAGGATCACACAAAAATTCGAAATTTTATGAAAGTGCAACATCACCATCATCATCGTCATCATCATCGTCATCATCATCATCATTATCATCATCATCATCATTCGTTCAGTTTAATTTTCAAAAACACCTAAAGTAATGATACAGCATTTCAAAGTTCTTCACATTTCAAACTCAACCCCACTCTCATTTCTTCTCCCTTTATTTTCTCGGCTTTCCTTGAGTGAGAAAGAAAGTCAAAGGCAGAGAAAGACAGTAATGATGCAACATCGATAACAAAATATCGATATTTTCAAACACCGATATTCAAAATTATAACATCGATGTCCCATCGACCAAAAACCATCGATTTTTTTAGACATCCATGTTTTGGAGCTTTTAGAGAAACCTCCAACATTAAATTCATGCGCAACAAAATTTCCTTTGACAGTGGCCGTGTATATTAATTTACAATTAAAATTTAACTGAAAAAAAATAAATAATATCTCTCCCTGTCCGAAATACGAGGACAGGCGAAGGAAATGCCAGGATATATCAGGATTATCTCGGGCGAGGGATAGTCCACACGATGAAGGTTGAACAAACCGCGTTCGTTTGATTTAACAAACTGACAGTACCATCAGTTATTTCATTTTTTTTTTAATTATGATTACGGGAATTTTCATCCACGAACAAAACTTTAAAAATGTAAACATAAATGTTAATACCGATGTTTTTGTAGAAATATCGATGTTTTAGAAACACCGACATCCATGTCCCATCCCTAAGAGACATGGCCAGAGAGACAATGAAGAACAGCCAGAACAACCATAGAGACAACGCTACTCGGAGAGAGAGATTGTGAGAAAAAATGCACAATAACATCCTTGTTACAGGTTGCAGCTGTTGAGTAAACCAGTCAATAATGAACAGAGGAGCGGATTGACCTTCGGAACTGAGAAGCACCAACGTTGCATTCAACGTTGGATAGTCATCGATTCCGGCTGCGGTTATGATGGAAGGTAGAAGCTTTAAGTTGAGATGAACGTTAATAAAAAAATTGAAAAAAAATTGCTATGGGGGGGGGGGGGCTCAAGGAACCTGGACAACAAACGGGCCACAGACTATGCACGATCTCTCCTTCCTCGTCCTTGTCTTATCCTCAGCTCTTACTTAAACTCACACTTGCATCACTATCACACATGCCGAGAGACCTGTCGGAAGCTTACAACTTGTCCTGGCTGGGGCGGTGCTCCGCTGGTGGGAGATATCTGGTTGGGAAAAACCCGCTAGCCGACGGTAAGTAGGCGTCGGATCTCGCCATATAGCGGGGGAAGATCGCCGCCACGTTCCGAGGAGCAAATCACGCACTACACTTACGGACCAATGAGCGCAGTTGTTGACGCGCCCGGAATCACTTATCAATTGATCAAGTCGGTCCGTCAGTCCGTCACTAGGCCCCTTGGTCAGTCTGCAAATCCACCACTTTGCCAATTAGTTTGCCTGCCTACCTTGCAATCCGTATGTCCCTTTCTCCATTGGCCTGCCGTCTGTCTTTCCGTCAGTTTGTTACTTCGCCCGTCCGTCCGTCCGTCCGTCCGTCCGTCCGTCCGTCCGTCCGTCCGTCCGTCCGTCTGTCTGTCCGTCTGTCCTTACATCCGCCAGTCGCTTTGTCCACCGGCCTGCCGTCCACCTCTACGTCAGTTTGTTAGTTTGCCTGCCACCCCCCTTCGTCCACCGGAGGCCGAGCCTGAGAGTGCAGGCCCTGAGGGATGGTGCCAGACTGGTGGCAAGGTGTGTCGCAAGACCACGCAGTTGCAACAGGGGGTGGTGACGTGGTCAGCGAGCCTGTAAAAGTGGGTAGCCCCTGCAAAAGGGGAGCATTCTTCCACACACTTTTGTCGCGAGAACGCGTGTGTGCGTGGGAGGCCGCAAGGTTGCAGGGAAGAGCGCCAGGCTCATGTTCGGTAGTTAGCACACGCTAATGGGGAGCGAATGCTCCGGTAGTAAACGTTTCGGTACACATCTACACTCACTCAAAAAATATTCGGATAGTACTCAGCTTACTCACGTTGAACACGCTCGGAGCCTGTTAAAACAATAAAATATTATACTTGTAATAATTTTACTATTCTTTTAGCTTTAAATACGCGTACATCGCAAAATGCGTTTTTTCTGTTTTTACATCAACGATGAATTTGCATTAGAACTTTCAATAACGGAAATTGCATATCAATAAAATATTCGGAAAGACGTTTATGTATCATTTTTGTCAACGAACTATTGGGTGAAAGCAGATGTTGTAACTTTTCCCACGGTTGATTCAAGAACAGCTATAACGGTCAATCGACGCGCTGTTAATAATCAGCCTATTACTGTCTCTCATTGAATAACGTTGAAAGAATTACTCGAAACGGAAAGAACAGCTCTTTCGAACTGTGTCAGTTATCTTTCATTACGCAAAAGGTAAAAGCTGCTGTGTAATTGTAAAAAATATGAATATGAAGAAAAGCACGGTATATGATGTAATCAAACGATTTAAAACAAGAAGATGGGGCTCAATCTTACCGCCAAAGAGGGTGTCCCCATAAACGTTCCCGTCGAGAAGAGATCTTTATCATCACGAAGATTAAAAAGAAAAAAATCCCAAATTAAGTGCACCAAAGATTGTTGCAGAGGTGAGAAAAGAACTGGGGAAGGAAGTACATTTAGAAACACTGAGTGATTCTACGAATAGCAGAATTTTATGGTCGCGTGGCGAGAAGAATGCGTATAAAGATAAATAAGAGGAAAAGGCGGGAGATTTTTGATGAACATGTAAACTAGGATATTGAATGGTGGAATCGCGTAATATTTTCGGACGAGAGTAAATTCAGTGTTTGGACCTGGCGGAAGAACATTGGTGTGGAGAAAGGCAAACACACAGTTGCAAGAGAAGAATCTGCAGCCAACAGTGAAACACAGAGGTGTGAACTTAATGGTGTAGGGCTGTTTGGCGGCGAGTGGTGGGAGTGAGCTTGTCTTCATTAAAGGTATAACGGGCAAACACAAATATATAAATGTGCTCAAGGACAATCTTAAGAAAAGTGCTGAAAAGTTAGGCATTGGGCATAATTTTAGTTTTTATTACGGCAATGATCCTAAGCATATGTCCCGATTGGTGCCTCTTATACAATTGTCCTAAAGTTCTTCACCCTCCCCCCCCCAATTCCCATACATCAACCCTATTGAAAATCTTTGGCAAAAGTTGGACAGTGAAGTGAGAAAGGACCCATTGCCAACAAACAACAATCAAAAGTGAGACTGCACGAAGAATGGAATAAAATTTCATCAGAGTATACTTGAAAACTCGTAGAGAACATGCTGAAGAGATTGAATGAAGTTTTGAAAATGAAAGGACTCCTTACAACTTATTTTTTGTTTTATCTAATTTTATTAATTTGTTTATATTATGTGTCCGAATATTTTTTAACGTTCCAAAGGATTAGGTATTCTTCAAATTTATTGTAATTTAATAATTTTTAAAGTGAAAATTCAACTTTCATGTTGTTCCAAAGTATGAAATGTGTGTCTTTCATTATTCACAACCAAAATTACGATAAATTTAATATTTTCTTTTAAATGAAAGGAAATGTGGTAAAATCGTAGGTGTCCAAATATTTATTTTTTTTTTGCGAGTAGACGGGCGGGTAGACGGGCGAGTAGACGGGCGAGTAGACGGGCGAGTAGACGGGCGAGTAGACGGGCGAGTAGACGGGCGAGTAGACGGGCGAGTAGACGGGCGAGTAGACGGGCGAGTAGACGGGCGAGTAGACGGGCGAGTAGGCGGGCGGATAGGTGGGCGGGTAGGCGGGCGGGTAGGCGGGCGGGTAGATGGACGAACGAGTGAACGAGGTGAACGGGGCGAACGGGCGGAATTGATATTAGTGATACTAGAATTATTTTTTTAATGGATACTAATATTCGTCGACCGGTTGGTGACTGCTGTATTGTTTGAGATAATGGAAATATGAGCGTCATATGAATAAATGTATATAACAAACGTCTCTCGAAGGCATACGCTTATCATGCGTCGTCGATTATCTGATGAAAATACCCCCAAGTTTGATGTCTAAAGCTGACAAAAAGATGAACAAAGAGACAGTTACGAACAGACGATGACATTTCGAAGAAAAATGTATGCTTCAGCAAACGAGTGTTTCTTGATTACAACAGTAAACTCCACAAATCATATAAAACTGAACTAATACTGAACTATATGGTTCATTATGTGAAGGTAAAACATAGACAGAAACCATCAACGTTTAGTCTCAGCAGCTGCTATTAGCTCCGAAATAGTGTTCTAGGAGTAAGCCAAGAGTTCTCAAACTGCGGTAACCCAGAGGTACCAAAAACGCCTGTAACTAGTGGTGCTACAGAATGGCACAGACTTTCCCATTAGTTTTATATTTCCTATGATCTCGGCTAGTTATTCGAACTTGCCATATAGTCTTGCCTGCTGCCATCTAGTGCCGCCCAAAATACCTTTTCTTGAAATTTTCTTAATTTTTCGGTTTCCTAATAGTAGAGTGTAAATATTATTTTAAGAATATTAAATATCAGTAAAACCTCGTCTTAAGGGCAATTTTCTTTCACAAATTAGGAGCCGTTTTCTAAAACCTGGCGTTTTAGCGCTACTGTAAATTCCAAATTTGAAGCTCTTTTTACAGAAACTTCTTGAGTTTTCGAAAAACTTCATTTGAAGTCATGCGAAATGATTTAACTTACAAATACAATAGTGCTTACAAATTGCTGAAAATGTGCATATCAACGGAGTGAGAGAGCTTTCAGATAAATTAACATTTGTATAATGTTTAAAAAAACAAAAAATACAGCTAAAACTTACTTTACGTCATATTAAAGAGTGCAATTACCATTATCTGACCGAAATGTTTGAAAAAAAATTGGAGCCGCTTTTGAGAAAATAGCGTTTGAGTGTTTCGGAAAATGCTGAGTGTTGAGCTAATTTTCACGAAAAACGGTAGTTTTCGACAAACTTTATACCACACTATTTAAAGCCCATATACTTATAAATACAATAATGTGAACAAATAGCCGCTAATATAAAAATTGACGACATTACAGGCAAGTTAAAACATTTTTGTCAATTTTGAAACAAAAGAATAGAGCAATATGGCGTTTATGTCATCTTGTAAAGTTCATTTAGCACTATCCCTACCAAGAGTTTAAAGAAAAGATTTGGAGCAGTTTTTAACAAAATCATGTTTTTGTAATTTTTGGAAATTGTACTAATTACACGCAATATTGCGCCAAAACTACTACAATTTTTAAAAAAAAGTGTACATGATCTTATTGAAATAACTCGCTACAGAGAACAAATTTAATTTCAAGGGAAGATCTCAAGATCTTCAATATTGTTGTTGTTGGAAGACGCCCGAAAGTTTTCGAAAATTGAAAGTTAAACCTGAAAATCGGCCTATGCCACCCTTATAAGTGCGTTTTACTCTATTCTTACATGGAATTTAAAGAAAAAAAATATGAAGCCGTTTATGTGAAAATTTTCAAAATGTCCAGCGGGCTTCATGTAAAGTACCTTAAATTTTGGTAAGGTTGCGATGTAGTCATTCAGATGAAAATTCCGGTCGAGTGAAGTTCGAGCAGCCACTCGGCTCTCGAGGGAGGGTGCGGCCCCCGCTGCAGGCGCGGATTGCAAGACTTGCACTTCATCGCTGCTGTTACCGTCGCGTCAGGGAGTGATATGGCGAGGACATTTGAGTGTCGCCCTCCGCACTACATAGGCTAGGGTCGCGTGGTGAAAGGGCGATCGTGTGGACGCCGGTCGCCAGTGCCCAATATACCCGACTCTAGAGTGACCTGCCGGCGGTCTATAGCCGCTCTCGCCACCCTGCCTGGCTCTTACAACCGCCACTGCCAGCGCCTCTCTCGCCGCCGCCGCCGCCACCGACGCTAATTTACTAGGGTAAATTTAATCTTGTGGTAATTAAATTTCAGCCATGTGTGAGAAATACAGGTCAATCTTTCAAATGTTTGAAAATCTCAGTTCGAGACAAACCATTTTTATCTCTTAGAACGAGCTCTTTTTGACTCATCCCATTGTCTTTCCTCTGGCAATACTTCATACAACCTGCTTATCAGCTCGCGGGGACACAAAGAGCTTAGCAGCTAACGATAACAACTGGATACACATGTACGGAGACTTTTCGGAAGGCAAATAATTGTATAATTAATTGTATATTGTGTGAATTAATTATATAAGCAATAATTAATTGTAAAATAAAAATTTGTGCATCAGTACAGTAAGTTCGCTCTTCGAGTGCCTCATTGTCGTCAATTGTACGACACATGACGAAGAGGAGGGAAGTCAATAGAATAAACTATATTTTTGTATACCAGCAATATAAATGACTTTTCCCGTTGCAAGAAATCGTTCATAATCGGATATTGTACGGCACAAATGATGATGTATTAGATTTTACGGCACGAATGATTGCGTCATCACACATCCAGCCAATCGCAGTGGGAGAATCGTGGGGAGGTAGCAGTGAACCGAAGAACTGACACCGTTTTCTCGCTCAGATGTCAAATATCGGAGACGTCACAAGAAAGTTGTTTCGCCAACTTAAGTCTGATTCTCTTATAAATTAATAATGCTGTTATACCAACAAATAGCGTATGCAACTCGTTTATAATGCTGCTTTATTGCATTCGTACAAATTTGAAAACTCGTTTCTAACGTCGCTCGTTTTCACAACATTTACTCATACAATAAATCTTAACATTTTGAACTAATTGTATAAACTACTATTAAATAAAACGGACAACAAACTATATTTCAAAGTGCAACCACATGCGTCAACTCGTGGCTCAATTTACCAGGCTTCCGCCAGCCTACGAAATAAGATTATACCGTATCAGGGGTGTCCAACTTGTGAAGCCTCAAGGGCCTCAACTAAAACCTTTAATTGTTGCGGGCCATATTTTCATCATTCGGGCGATCTACACCTCACTTTCCCCGCACTGTGGATCTCGGCAGTTCGCCCAGCTGCTTGAACCGGGGGGAGGGGAGGAGCCATTCGCGATATCAGGCCTTACGTAGCGTAACGTAGTGAAACAATTGGGATGATTTTGAATGTCTGAATTTACTAAAAATATTAAAATCTAAACTTAGCCTATTTTTGTATCGAAGGGGATGTTGACCCCGAGGGCGTACGCGCTAGGCGGAGAATGTTCTTCCCCAACCTGGATGCAAGGGTCTTTTACTTTCGCCAAGAAACTTTTCTCCGGCCACAATAAATAGCACTGCGGGCCGCATGCGGCCCGCCGGCAGCCAGTTGGAAGACCCTGCATTATATGTACCTTCCGGCATGACCCCTATCGACGTGTGCTGTGTGCGGGCTAAGAGGGGGCCCAGCAACGCATTCTCTAGTTGCAGTGCCGGAGCTAGACAATTTTGCACACGGGTCAATGCTGAAATGTAGCCCTCTCCCCCCCCCCCAAAAAAAATGTGAAAGTTTTGTCAAGAAACTATACCAGTTATTTTATTTCAATAAATAACAAAACTTACAAGCTAGAAAAAAATTGGGAAATATATTTTAAATAATAGTTTTAAGTAAAAGTAGCGAGAAAATAAAACAATTTCCACGGTGAGTTTAAAAAGCTAAACACAATTTTTGGGTTTAGTTAGTGTTTAATAAAATCACTTGTTGCTAAACACATGAAATAATACTAATTTCAGTGGAACCTATTTTAATGTCAGAGTCATTTGATTGATTTCATAGAGTCCTACCTTATAAGTAATGACTATTATTGAATAATTAAGGTAATAAGTAATTGAAAATTTTATGAAATATCAGACAACTGTACCGCGACTTTTAAAATTATGTTAACAAATTTCTCGAGTTCCAATTTCTTTTCATTTTTCCCCCATCAGCCCCACCATTGGGCCTCTTGCCTTGCGGGGCCCCGGGCGATCGCCCGGTCTGCCTCTCCCTAGCGCCGGCACTGTCTAGTTTCAAAACACGACACCAGACGGTAGGTTAAAGGAGGTACTTTTCGTTTGGGGACGAAGCGCTCCATTAAGAATTTCGGCCGAATGTAAATCGGGGACCTAATAATCCCTCCATTTTTCTCACGGAACCTACTTTCTAATTGTACACGTAAATTGCGGACCCAACCAACCCAGGTAAGAAAAAGGTCTCGTTGGACAGGTAAGCGCTTTAAGGGGGCCGCCGCCGCCGCCGCGCTGCTGGCCAGCTTTTGCTTGTCTTGTTGAAAATCTCGCTTCTATATCAAAATGAAAAGCAAAGAAAGCACTAGAACAGTGTCCAAATTTCATGCTGAGAAAAAGGAAGACTATAAGAATGGCAAGAGGAGCAGAATTCAATCAATCAACGAATGATTCAATTGAATTTTATCCAACTTGAACCAAACCATATTTCGAAAGAAATATGCCGGTCCTAAGTCTGAAGAATTGACGAGTTGGGTTTTATAAATAATCACTATAAAAATGTACTTCGGAAATAAAGTGTGACCTTTGGGGAACAATGTAATCGGTCCCCAATTTAGTACATATGCCCTTCTCTGGCTCGGCTCCAATTTACTAATGGGTTAAACTCTTTTACTTTTGATCCTTAATTTACATTCGACGAGAATTTTTTGCCTTCCGGCCGAAGGAGCTTTTTGAGGTATAAGCAATAACTCTAAAATTGTAGGGAATACTGAGAATTTCTGAAAGCGATTTCAATCGTTTACCTTAGCTTAAAGGCGCGTTTATTTCAAAACTCAATCAAAGTCAATTCCCTCATAGATACTTTACAAAATTATACGTTTTTCCTTACACATCGAAGCAAAAGTACATTTGGTGTTACAACGAGAAGAAAATGTGTGACGATGGCGCCCCTCCCTGGCTTTCCATGAGAAGCGGTCAGAGGTAGTGACGGTTGGGGAACCGCTTCGATTTGTAACATGTAACATTTTTCATTGGTGACGATGATTAAGAAGTGCGTTAATATAGGCGCAGATCCATAGGGAGGGAAATAAGATAAATCTCCTCCCCCCCCCAAAAAAATATTTCCGTAACTATTAACTTTAACTTGTCACAAAACTTTCAAGCAAACATATTTTCGAATAATTACTAAAATGGATAAAATTGTATAGAAGCATGAGCTGAGTTAAGCTGCGTCATTCTACATAATCTGCAATATGTAACTACATATACCACATATAAACCCCCCCAATTTGTCCCTGGCACCAATCCCAAGTTCATCAAACAGCACACGATGAGTAACTTGTTCTATCAGGACACTCAACACAGAAAAAATCGCTGTCCTATAGTGAGTGACAGAAAATGAAATGTATACCAAAATCAGTTACAAGATGTGGATCAGAAAGACTAGTATTTTTGTGCAGCATAAAACGCAAAAAATACGTCGTTCAAAATGCAGTAAAATGTACAAAATATGAAAAAATATGCAGATAAAACAATCTGTTTGCCTGAGGAAAAAGGAAATCATATATGCTACCGATACCAAGCTGAAGACAACCGGAAAAGAAATGTGATACAAAAAGTGAGCTAAGGAGCAATGAACGAATTCTACGAAATTAATGTTCAAAGACTATGATTTGAAGGAGTACTCTCGGGCAGAGATGTCTCGGGGTGAGCATTCCCGCAGACTTTGCATCGGCTGTAACCAGGAAGACCTAGTGTTCGAGTCCCAACGGTGGCGGATTTTCAACACTGGCTGGATAGCCAAGACGGATTCAGCTGGGTAATTCTTCTAGTGGGCGGTTTGCTCTGGTAGGTCATTTTCCATGGTTTCTACGACTATTACCACGCAAATGCTAGAGCAGTGCCTTACGAAACAGGCCATGAGCCGCGCGATCTCTCCTTCCTCTTCCTTACATGCACGCACGCACGCACACACACACACACACACACACACACACCTTCACACACTATTTCCACACATTGGGAGCCCAGTCGGGAGCTTAGAGCGTATCCCACCTGAGGCGTCGCCCCAATGTGGGAGATACCTGGAGAGAAAATCCGACATTTGGATGGAAACCGACTCCCACCATTCAGTCGGGAAGGCCAACACGCAGCATAAAAAAATAATTAAACTAACGGAACTAATGATCATTGGAGATGGTGGACCCTGAAAAACCATTGAATCAATGGACGGGTCCGGTTCCAGTAAAGGAAGAAAGAGAAAAGGTTAATCATTTCATATTAATATCCATTTCAGCAAATTTTTACTTTCTCGTCTTACTTTGTAAGAAGAGAAAGCCGTCATATTCCACGTTTTGTATGTCCTCTACACTGAAAAATTGATTGAAGGCAAAACGTCTGTCCGTCGATCCGTTTGTTCGCCCTTGTTCGTCCGCCCTGTCCGTCTGTGTTGTCCGTCTGTCCGGCCGTCCCTCCGTCCGTGTGCCCGTTCCTGTGCCTCCTACCTTGATATCTATTCAAATTTAGTCGCTCACTGCAGAAGAATTCCAGTGGCCGGCAGCTCTGATCGGTAGTTTTCCGTGGCTTCTCCGATCATCACCAGGCGAATACCAGAGCAGTACCCTAACAAATGCGCCACGAAACGCGCGCGATATTTCCTTCCTTGTCCTTGTCCTCGCAACTTCTTTCTTCTCCTACATCCCCTACAATCTATTCTGTGTGTTTGCCGACCGACCTCCGATCCGTCAGTCCAAGCGCCCGACTGTCAGTCCGTCCAAGCGCCCGACTGTCTGTCTGTCCAAGCGTCCGTATGTCATTCCGACCGTATGTCTGTCAATATGCCCGTTTCCCCTAAACATTAGCGCATAAAACAATCACACGATTTTCTCAAAAACTGATAATTATTTATTTATCTGAAGAAGCTTTAGATGAAGCCACAGCATTTTGAAAATATTCTTAAAAATGGCGCATTTTTTATCAAACTTTTTCCTCGAATAGCGTAAAGATCGCTTATAAGAACGACAGAGGCCGCATTTTCGATGAAATCTCTGTTTTTTCGATAATTGCGAAAGTTAATTTTTTAGCCTCTTTCTACAACAACATTAAAGATATATATTTTTATCTTAATAATCAGATGTTCAAGGGTAGATCTTGAAATAAGATCATGAAGAATTTATCAGTAATGTGAGTAGTTTTCGCATAATTTTGCAAGAAGTTGAAGCAATTTGTAAACAATTTATTTCTCAAAAACGAGTAGAAATTCCTTTATTTTTTTAGCGTGAATGTGTCAAAGGTCGGTAAAAATTGGTGCGGGTTCCATTTTTGTACTATTAGTAGTTTAGGAAATTGAAAAAAATAAGTACGTAATTGATGATGATTTTTTGCAAAACAAAAATCAGGTCTAAAAATTTTAATCGGTTCTACAGATCGAGTAGTTTTAACATAAATTCTACTTTAAGTTAAAGCAACTTACAATTTGATCTCAAAAACGCTTATTTGAGATATTATTTTTTTAAGGTCGCTTTCTAACAACTTGGTCATATAGCGACCACTTTTAATTGTAGGGGGGTCTGTAGGAAGAACACGCAAGAACACACAAAAATCCATGGCCGGGAGGGATCAGAATCCGCCACCCTTCGAACCGAGGAACCTACAGCCCTTCAGCCTTAGCAACCTCCGCTATCTATGATGGCCTCCATTATTTCTCTTTTCCGCCTGTAGAGCAAATGACGCTTTAAAATGATGCAGGTCTCATTTTCGTTGATATCTAAATTTTCGAAAATTGCTAAGTTAGAAATAATGCTAGGAAATACGTGGGTTTTTAGCTCCACTAGCTACCCTTTAAAAGAATGAGAGGGCTCGCGTTAATACTTGTACGACCCTTAACATGGCGGGGACAGGAACGTGGGATGGTTCGAAGCCTCAGTGCCTATGACGAGAACGAATATTTTGACACCACGAGCTCTGAAAAGTCTAGAATCAACATTTGCTCTATTCGATATCTCGCGCCTCCGGCAATTACAAGATATGTCACTATCAAGCATGGTTAAAGAAACATTAATATTCAGTAAAACTTGCTCCCTGCGTAACGTGTACAATGCAGAAATCTGTCTAATAAGAACATGAATCGAGGTCCAGGCAAACAAACTCTACATTATTACATTACCTAATCTTGTCTAATACGAAAAAAAAAAGATATTGGTCCGTTGAGCTTCCACATTGAGCAAGTTTTGCTGTACTGCAAAATTACCAAGAATTAATGTCATTTTGTTTTCAGTTGAAGTAAAGATTTTTCTACCGAATAATGATGTGTCGTGTGTCAGTGTTGTTGACAATATTTTACGAAAAACGTTGCCGAGAAGGTCGAGCAATGTTCAAGAAAGTTGGACTCTTGGTGTGCCTTTTGATTGTGGTATCTGCGTTTTCATGAGAAGCTGAACGGAAGGAAACAGCGTGACTTACAAGCGATTGAATAACGTTATCGTCTGTTTACACACAACAAGATTGCTGAATCTTCTTAACCTCGACGAGTTAGGAGATAGATTTTGTGCAGCTACGTTCCGTCGCAGAACATTTGTTGGTCCAATGTAGGTTGTGAGTGATATAAGTTTTAACATAATTTAGTTTTGCTTATGTCACACTAGCGATCTGCAGAAGCCAAAGTAGGTACTGCTGAACAAAACACAATATAGTCTTCCAAAAATAGCCCGTACACTGCTCGAGAACAATTACAATACTCTGGTATAACACTACAATACAATTAATACTTTAATAAAAACAATAACACTACAATAAATTATAAAATGTACGGAAATCAAACTTCACGAATACTGCAATAACGTAGTAAAGTACATACGGATACAGAACAGTTCTTTAGAGATCAAAAAATTGTTGTTCCGTAAGGCAAAAAGCGAATAGCGAATATTTAATTGTGGGTGGGTGGTCTATTTACTTGAGCCTCGTAGACGTACTACCGCAGCTACCTCGAAAGCAGTGACGCTCTGAAACGAGAAATTTGTCGGTATGCGTAGGAAGAAAATAGGAGACGTAACACAATCAAATATTTGCATTTTTAGCCAAAATCTAAACTGTTTCATTGTTTGTTTGTTTGTTTTCTACGAGTTTGGGGATATCTAACTAAACTACAGACAACTCTCCAAAATGGCTGGAAGGTGCAGAGTTTCGTTCCATTTCTGCGCGCATTAAAATGAGTAAGTAGAAGTGTAACTCTTTTGTGTGTGTGTGTGTGTGTGTGTGTGTGTTCAAGTTTATTATTAAGATGTATTATTGAATTCATAAATAGCTACGATACAACTTAGCCTTCTTCAATCTAACGGGTGTACCTTATTTACTTTCAAAAATCAATAAAAAAGTAAGGCTAAAACAAAATTTTCGCGGAGTTTCGAGCATTTTAATAACTTCCTTCGATGTTCCTTTGTTACCAAAGTTGTTCCTAGCTGATGACAGCAGATGATGATACTCGTATATCCCTGCTAATTAATGTTTGGTTATACTCCAAGGGCGATGTAAGGGTTCTAATGATCGAGTGGCGATAAAAAGCCCGAGGACCTTCAAAGAGCTTTTGCCGCCAATATCATCAGAACCTTTTAACGCCGTGGTACATACAAGATACACTTTTAACATACTTCAATGACCCAGATGTACATATTTACTAATTAACGAGCGGTACTCTGACTCGGTTCTTCTTTTCATATTTCCCTCCCATAATTACCTTGATAAGAGAACTTGTAGAATTTCGTATTTCCTTAGTAACCATGATCCTCTCGATTCAGGTAGGTTACGGAGTGTATATCAAGTATATCGAAGGAAACTACAAGCAATAACGTATCAGAAAAAAATAAAATAATTTTCCCTTCTCTTGCTCCTAGCCACAAAAACAAATACTACGGACATGGTGTCATAAATAAGAAGTAATATTTTCACGTTTTGACCGTACCTTATCAATAAATTGCGATGCAGAAGAGTTAACGAAGACATTTTTGGAATTTTCTGTTGACATCGAGTAGAAAGTTAATGTGAGCATGTACTGACTTCTCCAAAAATGTTTGTTTTTATGTTTCAATTTAAAAAATTGTAAAACTATCAATAAAATTATGAATGAACATGAACTCTACTTGAATTTTAGTAAGCATTATTTCCATATACTAAAAGTCGCATAACTTCAATAACATGTTTTTCATAGAAAAACTAGAGTACTGAATGAGACAAATCGGCTTATATTGATCTTTCAAGAAGTCTTTCAATACCGTATCTGACGAATTTATTTATTTTTACGTCGGTGTGTAAAGCAGATGGACTGCATCACCTTTCCCACTCAAGAATTTTTATTCGAACTCTGAATTCAGAGTTATAATTTCTTTACTTGTTTACCACGGAGGATGGCTCGATAAGGCCACGGGGTCACAAGGCAGTAGAAGCGGGGCTGCAGTAGAGCCACCGGTTTCTGATCCTATCTCAAGAGTTACGTAACCATCAAGTGACGACTTCTAGAACTGAAACTCGCGTTCCAAGTGTCCATCGCCTTTCTTGTTTCAAAAAGCGAACAGAAATGTCGTGAAAAGTTCGTCGAGTTCAAAAATGCGACGAATCAGACCCCGCACATGATTAATATCTTATGGCGCGATTTGCATGATCGGACTTTGAGCCCCCTAATACCACTGAAGTATTAAACGTATGAAATCAAAACAAATAAGAAATTATAATTATAGGGCATCAAAACTAGTGACGAAAAACAAACAGATTGCAAAATAACGATAAAGAATCTAATATGTCTTGCAGCATATTCGTTTTTAGTTTAATTATTTTTTAATAAAAACACGAGCATTAGCTAGCAAGTAGTAATCACGAGTATTAGAAAAATGCGCATTATAATTTCGACGTTTGAAACATGTATATTATTATTCAATATTCAACAGTTCTATTGTTTACATTATTGTTCTGCAATAATCAATGAAAGAGATATTTAAAACAATAAAATAGTTAATAAAGCAGTTCTTAATGTTGCACACATCAAAAATAATTAACATTGTTATTCAGAAAACACTGGGAACCGTAAGCATGAGCTTGTGTCCGAATCCACCGCCGTTATCACGAAAAGAATTAATTATTTTCGAACAAAAACACGAGCATCGGCTAGTAATAGTAATCACGAGTTTTGGAAAAATTCGCACGTTCATTTCAATATTTGGAACATGAATTATATTGTTTACATTATTGTTCTGTAACAATGGAAGAGATTTTTAAAACAATAGAACAGTTAATAAAGTTCTCAATGCTGCATAAGTGTGAACCAATCAATTTTGTCATTTAGAAAGCACTACGGACCGTGCGCACGCGCACCGCTAACATGGAAGTTCGAGCGCCGCGCTGCACGTGCAAACCAAGGGCAGTCGGCCACGTGCGTACTTACTTCCCGGTCCGCCTCCGAAGAGTCCGGCGCCTCGTCCATGTCGGGCCGCGTGGGGTGCGGGCAGGTGCGGCCGTGCAAAGTGGCTCCCGTTAGGCCCAGCGCTCTGCACCCGGCCGACCTGCGCGCGCGGGGGCAGATAATACACTCTCAGCCCAGGACAGCCTGGCGCGCGCCGCGGCCGTCGCGGCCAAGGTCCCGCGCTGCGCCGCAAGCAGACGGCTGCAGATGGCGCCCTCAGTCGGGCATTGGCAGATGCCTGGCCCCCACCCCACGCAAGACCTAGAATTTTCGTTTGTTACCTTGCCTTATTCGTCAATATTTCTCAAAATTGATTTAAATATTTATAAATATTCATTTATGTTAGAATTATAGAATTATTTAAACAAGATTGTATAGTACCATAATAAATACAGTACATAAATAATATATAATATAATTACAAATACGTCTATAATTTAACAAAAACTCTACGTCCCCCCCCCCCACACACACACAGACACCAAAATCATCGACTGGATCCGCCTCTGCCACGAGGCCCAAAAAAATGCCCGACATATTTTTTCTTTTTTTTCTTGGTTACAAAAACATTTCTGGAAGCATTTCGAGGGGGAAAACTTGTTTTTTCTACTAATGTCAATGTAAATAAAATAAAAGCTCCCACCTCACCTATTCCAAGGAAGTCCCCCTTTTGGCTTCCCATCGACTGCACGAATTACTGTGGCTCGGATTCTGATGACCTAAAAATTCTTAGAAAATTGCCTATAAAAAGGATTAAAAATTAAGGGGAAAATGACCTACTTAAAAAAATTTTCAATAGTTCAATTTTAATTCATTTTCAATTTTTCAACAATTCAATTTTAACAAAGTTTTCGCTCCAACGGTTGCCATTCTGTCTGGAAACGGTGCATTATTTAGAACTTTTATCAAGCGAAATAATCACGTCAACGAAATTTATTCCATCCTGCGGACGAAAGCCAGAACGTCCAAAAAGCGCTTGTCGCGGTAAGCAACCTGCCGCGACGTGCATTCCGACGCGGGTAGAGTGACGTATGACGGCTGTACGCAGCAAGAAAAAACCCTTATTCATTATCGATACAAGAGCGAGGGCCTTCAATCCCGTCATCGGCGCGTGCTGTGGGCCCAGGACTGCGCCATTGCAAAGCGAGGCCGCGTCAGCAGCCCTTCGACTTTCGACGCCGCCACTCCTCTAGCAGCATCACCTGGCGTGCGCGATTTGAGCGCTAATCCATAACGGCGACGAACAATTCTCTACAGCGAGGTGACCAAAAATTTACCACCGTAGGCCCAAGTCCAGAATTAAAAGACTAACGCTAGTGGGCAATGAAGGGGATTGCGTAGTCAAGCCCCTTCAAAGCCATTAAATGTCCATGGTATAAAATAGTATCATTTTGAAAAAATGTGAGCCCGCAATTCTGACGGACAACACTTAAACATTCAATTCGAAATGTTTTTACTTAATTAATAAGTTAAAAGCAAGCGCATTATCTCGACCCAGAGCGACTCACCCCGTGAGATCTCCAGATCTGGCAGGGGAAGGTAGGTGTCGCCCTTGTTCGGTACCTCTACGTCACCGGCGTATTCCGACAGGCAGGTCCATATGTTCAGGTCCAGGCAGGTGTGTGTGTGTATGTATACATACATACATACATACATACATATATATATAATGTCTAAACCGGTACGTGTATTAGCCGGAAACCTGCCTTAACCGGAAAAGCACCTTAGCTCGTGAACTTAAATAGTACTTTGCGCAGCATGAAACGGAATCTGTCCAACGCAAAAACGAAAGTTTTCCATGTTCTTCTGGAAAAAAAACTGCATAAAACAAAATTTCTGCGTATATACTGCAATTGGCATATTGACGCGAGATTGTCTTCATGGAATGAACGCATCTGCAAGTCTGTTTTAGTTTCTCTGTCCCAGACATAAGTTTGTCGTGGTAGCTGCACAGTGAAGGCTAGGAGCTTCAGTTGTAAGCGTAGAATTCGACCTTGGGGTCGCTTGTCTCTCAAGGCATAGGCCCTAGGGGAATTCCGTCTCCCCGTCTCTCTGAGCGTGGAAAGAGAATGGGCATGCCTTGTTTTCACGCATCTACCGGCCCCGCGTTGATAATAGAATGGCGGCATACGGGTGTAATCGAACACAGACGAGAGTGGTTTGTAAAACAGTAGATTTATTAACAATCTAGACCGTAGTCTCAATTTAAAAACTACCCTGCTCACAATAAACTAAATAAATAGCCCCTCTACAAGAAGAGATAATTTAAGAACGGCTACCACACCGCAACATACCACCGATGTTCCCTGTATGAAGCCGCTCTACTTTGAGACCATCTACGCGTCTCGCAAGTCACGACAATGAATTGCCGGCCCCTCGCCCCAGTGCACCTACACGCGCAGACACGCGCTTCACCTGTCGCCGACGCCGCTAGAACAAGAAGGCTGGGGCATTGTTCTCCTGGTCTTATATAGGCCCTTTTGGCGCTACACGCCGCCCCCATTGCTTCCTCCCCAAAGCCGCTCTGGGCCCGCTACGACCACGGAAAGTCCCAGTGCGTCATCACTGTGCCCTTTGTTTAACATCCGGGGATGCTCGCCGATTTCCACGTGGTTTTGTTTTGAGGGTGGCACGACGCTGCAATAGTAGCTCGTCGTGTGAATCGAATTGTTCAAGGCCATGCGAGGATATCAGAAAGACACTACTCTGGGTTGTGACGCACTGGGCGTTGAAAGATTGATTCATCGAGCTGAGCGGGTGCAGTCACAGACAGTGAGATGTTGCGCTTTTATGAGTTTCACGACCAGTTTAACAAATGTTTTAAAAAAATTAATTAAATTAATGCCAGATTAAAATTAAAAATTAACTTCCTGGCATTAATGGAAATGGTTACATAGTGTTATAATACTGCAATTTCTTCTCTACTAACACTTCAGCTATCTCTTGATAAATTTAAATTCCCATAACTGTTGCAGTCATTTTCAAAGTAAATTTAAAGTCATAAGTTATTTTAAAGGCAAAAAAGAAGGGGAAAAAATATTTTTTTTAACTACAACCCAACAATCGAAAAATTTTGAAGAAAAAAAAATTCACAGCAACCAGTTTTCAGAGGAAGTTTTCAATTTTTTTCCCCTGTTTGAGTGTTCTAGAACAGTAAAAATTATTTGTTGTTAATTTGTTTCAAATTTTTTTTTCCATTGGAATTTGCGGCTGAGGATATAACAAAAATGTTTTGAAACAATAAATTATTTTCTTCATTTTTATATTTTTTTAACTTAGAAACTTTAATCTTTAGTAGAGAAAAAAATTTAAAAGACAGGATTTTTGACTTTATAGTGGTGGTGGTGGCATAGGGATCATAAAACTGAATACCTTATTTTTGTTTAAGCCATAGTTTAACCATAGACTAAGGAGGTATATATCATTACTCTATGGTTTAATTACTTATTTATTTTATTTATGTCAAAAGCAGTTAAAAACTGTGAATGATGTGCCATGGGGAGAAGTTAATTTGAAATTACATTTATGTCCAGAAGCAAAACAAGGGGCCGTCTCAGCATTTACTTGAGGATCAGAGAAACTGGTCGAGATGGGGGTCATTGACCCAGAAGCTGAAGTACAATACATGCTACAGCTTCTTTAGAATAATGCAATTATGCAATGGTACACAACACATTAAAAGTCATTGTTAAAATTAATATTACTTTCCTTTTGGATGCTCGGTGAAATCTCTAATTATATAGAAACAGCTGTGCAGCAGAAAAGATTTTACTTGAGACTTAAGCTTTTGCATCAAATTTAATCATTTAATGTATTTTGGCAAGGTGTCGTAAAATAATGTACATGTATTATATGTGAATTTTTTGTAGTGAGCTGTTAATACTGTCACCTAATGAATATGATTATTACGTCGAGTGTTGTAGTTATAGACAACGGCATTTGTTGAAAATATATTTCCGCCATTTCCATATTTTTGACAAAAAACACTGATTTGTATATGAAGAGACAAGGTAATGGTAAAATACCTAGATTAATAAAGAGCCGCTTACAAGAATCATGTAGATGGGATTTGCTTATAATTCGTACAATTCTTTTTTGTAATCTAAAAGTCTGGGACCTGTATGATGTATATCCCCAGAATATTATTACATATCTTAGGCACGAATGAACATTCACGAAATATACACAACGAGCAGTGTGGAGGCTAAGTGAATTTGAAAGAATTCTGAAACTGTAGCATAAAGAACTTAATTTAGTGTTCAATTACTCATGGTATAAAGTTCCCTAAAACCTAATGACATCTTATAAGGATATAAAGTTCCTTAATTATTCCTTTATTGATAGATTAGTTATAATGTCTACTAAGGTTTCTTTTCTTCTTTGTTGCTGTTGTTGTTGATGTAGTAGTAAATATTCTTTGTTAAAGAACCCATTCCAAATTTCTACACCACGTTAATACACATTAGTTAAATAAAGAGAAAGGATTGTTCAGGTTTTATTACAATACAAATAAGACATTAAGATTTTTTGAAGAAACTTTAATGAGAGATAAATATTTATGTACAAATTCGCAATTTCTTCCTGGATAACAAAAAGCAGGAAATGGTTCATTTAATCAATTTTTCATTCATCTTCAGCCCAACATAAAATCAAATTAAATGTACATTTCCAGTTAATTTATATATACAATAATATTCAAAAATGTATGATAACTATACAATTTTATTTCCCAGGTCATATTTACACTACCATTTCGATTACAACATAAAATGCTTTCTAACAATCATTGATTTCTTTTTGCTTCTGTCATAATCATTTGTATTTTTCAAATTGTTCAAACAGCAAAAGTTGTTTCCTCAATACAAATTACATCAAACTACATAACATTAATTATACATCAAAAGTAGTATATTCCGAAAACTGGCCATAGATTCCTTTACACAATTTAAGGTAAGGTTTAAAATTGCATTACATACATTCTACATAGTTACATTGAGTCTATCATGACATATGTATTTAGAACACAAAACACTGAAAAAGATTGTCATAATATAAATATTATCATTTAAAAAATGTTAGCAAATATGATAGTGAATCAGGATATTCTCTTTAAAAAATTAGTATCCAGTAAAATTCATATCACTTCATTTTCTTAAGTAGCATACATAATTATATGAAATAAGATTAAAGGCTTATTTTCACAATTTAAACAGACTATCCTTCAGCAAGAAATTAACTTTTTCAAGTTGCACTGAAAGGTATTTTGGTAGTATATTACCATTAACATACACAACCTAAGGTAATTTTATAAAAATAGAATTTTCACACCAACAATTGCTTATGCAGCACAAAAAACATGCACTACGTGTAATCTACAATTAATGCTTTTAATATGCACCATAATAGAATATCACTGTCAAAAACATTTTCTTATTTATATATATAGCACATGAATCCACAAAGTGGAGCAGTGAAATTGATTAGAGTTTATCTAACAGCAAAGACTTCCACAAAGACAGACAAAAGTAATAAAGTTGTATATTATGTAAAGAAAATATTCATGGGGGATAAAAAATACCTATACTTACCTACTACTCAAAAGTGAAAATACCAAGACATCAAAATGATTAAAAATGTGTATTTTCACAGGTACTACAAAACATGTTATAATACCAATGCATAACTGTCAACTGAAATTTCATGAGATTACGTACACTTGAGCCATGTATCTAAATTGTAAACAATGCACACAATTAACCTCAAAATAAAATAAATAAATTACAAAACACAGACCTTCAAGGCACGTAAACAAGACGGCATACTGTTCGATAAATACTCAAAAGCGGTCACTTTTAATGAGATCATTTGGATATTCTTGAGGAAAAGAACCAAGAACCAATTAAATGCCAATTAAAGATTCATTTTTTGGAGAAGCTGATGTGAGCAATATATGTTATAAGAAGATTGTGTTTAAAAAGAGACAACATTACATATTTTTGAAAACCAGATCCAGATGAAGTAGTCGCATTTTGGTTGTAGGGAGTACAACATTGTCTGAAAATATATTATGCAAAATAGCTTTTGTAAGAAACATTTCAGCATCATAAACATCGTACCGTTTTATCTGTTCGGCTTTGGTTTAATACGTATGCTGAATACTATTTCTTTTTCTTGGCATTCGATTTATGTTTTCTAAACACAAACAATTTTAATATTACACAGGTACATGAAGAAATTATAAGTCACTTTCATTCATAAATCAAGTATCACATTCAAATACACTTGATCTGAATGTATATGCAATAATATCACGCATTTAAGTAAATGTTTTCAAACCTTAGGATTTCCTGAAATTGTTAGAAAAGAGTAAAGTTTCATGATTTTTCTTATTTATTCTTGTTTTAGATTAAAAAGCAACAACTATTGTACAAATGCATTCACAGAAGATCTTTATCTCTGCAAAATTTCTGAGCAAAATCACAGTATCCGTAATCACTGAAGTTGTTCACCCAAAAGTTTAACAAATAGGAACATTGCAAGTTACAAGAACTACCACTTGCTTTAACAGTGTACATCATGCAACAAGATTACCAACAAATCTCATTGTTGGTTCTAATGAGTATTACATACTACTTAAAAACTCGTGCAAAACAATTAACTACCACTTGGAGGTGCTTGCAGCCATATTTTATCATACAGTGAGTTGGTTCATTTTGAACTAACATCAAGTGTTACACATTTGGCACAGACAATGCTGTTTAATGAAAAACATCTAGAGCTTGAACGATTCAGACTTCTTACACTTACTCATGAATATATCTAGTAATTTATTATTATTGTAACATTTTCAACACTTGCATGGAGACAGTCAATATTTAATACCCAAAGACAAACTTTTTATATCATTAAAAAAGTGGCACAAACTTCACCTAACTGAAAGCTCTCTACTATTACACATTTTAAATCTATTCAATTGGCACATATTTTGCTACCAAGCAAATTGTGTTAGAGTAGTGAGTTTGGCACATACATCTAAGAAAACATACAAGTGTAAACATTTACCATAAAGAACACCCACTTAGTTAATACATTGTGAAGATTACATCGTATCTGTCAAATGTATTTTAGTGCAAACTATTACCAGAGTACAAATTTGTTAATTAAATATTTATTTATGTTTTATGTTTACCAACACTGTTTCAGACTATCAGCCACTTTTACAAGAGCCACTTGTAAACACAATCAAAACTGTTAAGCAAATGCACAAGAGTTAATTATTATTACATTGTTGGGTACTGAATAATTACTTCAACAGTGCTCTAAAAAACAATGAATTAACACATCATCTTACTTCCATAAACTAGAAAGAAACAAAAACTATAATCAAAATTTGTCTTATACAAAATAAAACACATTAAGGCGACCCTGAATGCATTCATTCAGTAAATGGAGCAGGATGACAGAACAAAACCTAGTAAGAATATCCTAATTTAGAAATTAACATTATTTTTTGGGGAGGAGAGAAAATAAAAGAACATTGAAAAGGAAAGGATAAAGGCACTTTAACAAATAAACAAACCTTGATCTTGTATTTAAAAAACTAAATATAAATTAGACCATCGAACAAAAAACCACAGTTTGAGTATCAGTATTGTATGCCTCCAAACTATTTGGTTTCAAGTTTTAACAACTTGACCTAATGAACACACTAAAATCTCCCTCGTTTTACCGCCAATCGAATTATCAATACAGGTTACTTCAGTATGAGTCACATTATCAACTTGTATTCACACTGTCCAAGTTTTCTCCTTTGTCTCCTCTAAAAAACTCTGTGACCATATTCTATTTTTATCGGCAGTGGACATTTCACGTGTATTTATATTACCTGGAAGGTCGAATCATAACCCACTGGAAACTTTAAAAGTATAGAAATGAGAAGAATAGTTCAGGTCTTTTAGGGAAGGTAATGTTAATGTCAATATGTAGTTATGATAATTGTTCCCTTAGAGAACATTGAATGAATGAACCACTTTCTGAGAACAAATGCTTCCTGGAAATATGTTTTTTTAGGTGAATAATTGAAACAACATAGTAACAACAATTTGTTATAGCAATTTATAGTAATAACAATTTGTATCCCTGACCCTCTATAAAGAAATTCATTTTGATATTAATGTACCCTTCTAGGGTAATTTCATCTTATAGTACACATGGTATTCTGAACTGTGGAGGGCAATAATATAAGTAGATAGCAATACATTAAGTTATTTTTTATAGTTTCTTAGGTTAAACTTCATTTATTACCTCATTTTCAATAGCTTCATACAGGTAAAAATAAATTTCTTCATCATTTTGAAGATAATAAGTGAACGTGAGACTATTTTGACAATTTAGAAATCATGAAAATTAAAGCAAATTTTAGTGATATCATTTAGAATGAAAGTATTGAAAATAAAAATTCGCAGTAATTAGAGATGAAATGATAATTTAAAACAAATATAAGCAAAAAATTATGACAATGGTGGTAACAATGTGATGGTGTTATCTATCAGGTAATAGGTACTCCAATCGGTGGCTCTCTCAGTTCTGTTTGGCAGAAATTGTCTGAAATTGTTTGGCAAAGATTGAACGAATCTCTCACCAACCCTTAATGCCCTTAAATTACAAAAGATATGATGATGTCCATTTGGTTATCCATAAGTCAATGAAATTCCAAATTTTCTATAAACAATCAACTTCTATAACATCTATTCAGTTCACAAAAGAGAGGTCAATCAATGGTGTTACATTATTTAGACATTTCTATCATACTTAACACTGCTCATATATCAATTGCTCAAAACCAATCGGTTTAAAAAATATTGTGCCGCTAGACGCACACTAACATTTTTTTCAATTCACTCCCTTCATTAGAATATTGGTGTGGTCTTTAAAGAGCAATTATTCTTTCCCATCAAAAACATTATGCCACGTATTTGAACATTGTATGTTGTATCCTCACTGAAAACTACCCTTCTAATTGTAAATCACAAAACACGTGGCTATTTAAAAAAATAATAATAATATACAGACATTTGTTAGTCTGACCATGGATTTGTTACGTAAAACTCCTAACAAAGCCACACTATCACCATACAATATGGTCCAAGAATAAATAGTTTAATAATTATTTTTAATTTAAAATTCAACATAAGAATTAGGAATACATAGTTCCTCAAATAAAATCTAATTCGGAATATCAAGGATAAAATGAAGACAAAACATGCATGCAAACAAAGAATAAAAGACCATGTTAATAATATTAAGAAGACTGGCCCTCAAAATCTCAACATCGACATCATTTTGTTAATTCTTCTAATTTTGACAGCCCTAGCATTTTGGATAACGAACCAGGTAATATTGAAGATTAATCTTGGAGACATTACATGTACAGACACACAATACTGTGTTTGAGTTGAATTTATTCACAAAACTTTATGACAATGTTCAGTCTAAAATATGAATATCCTAAAACTTGTTTATACTTTGGGATATATTCCATTTACCTTAATTTTTAGTGTGATTTTTATTTATTTCTTCCCCCTTCCACCTCTATTTATTCTTGTTTTCATTATTGCTTTTACTTGATTTCACTGTTGTCTTTTTAAAATTATAAAGATTTTTTTTTAACGTTTATCTGCTCCCTCTCAATTCAGACTTGTCCTCTTCTTCCTTGAAGACACAATGTGTACATTTACAATGGCAAAGTTTTTCCTTATTTGTGTTTATTTTGGATTCATCTATCAATTTTTAATAATTTTTTATTAATCGTAATAGGTTTTAGTAAGTTTTCTCCCATGTATTTATATATATTTTGTACTTATTACATAGTTTTAACTTATACTTGTTATATACCACAATTTCATCTGTGATTACTGTGTATTTTTATTTTCAATACTTTCATTTTAAACAAATCACCAAAATTTGGTTTCAGTTTCAGACAATTTCTGTTCTCCCCTGTCAATGCATCTAAATATTATGCCAAACATTGTGTTCCAGTATTATATGAAAAATAAAATATTTTTTGAAAATTTGTACATTGACTGAACAAAACAAGGAAATCCAAGTGTTAAATTATAAATAGTATTAGTGTCAATCATACTATTTTTATATGTATTTGACTATAAAAATACTTCAATAAAATCCCCAGGGTAGAGCACTGTTGAATACATCTTAAGTCTTAAGATCAAGAAAAATAATGAGGATAATTTTGCTGAAGATATTGGTTTGTTTGCTTTACTTTCTTTTAATTGTTTACAACATGTGGCCTCTAAACATGGTCACTGGGTTTATGGACAATACGACCTAACTTTGGTCACACTGTCACAATAATACATATTATAAAATTCTAATTATCCTTCCCTTTTGTATTCTGCACCTGCTTCTTCACTACCCTCTTCTTAATCCAAGTTCAGAGGATCGCTCCAGTCTTTAGTTCAATAATTCGAATATAATTTAATATTTATAATGTAATATTTAACAATTCAATATGCATATTATTTGAGTACAGTAATGTAAGTAGGCAAACTCTTTCATATGAACACTTCATAGATAAAATGGAAAATAAATAATTCAAAATATGTATAGGTACTTGTACAGATTTCATTGAATCCAACAAAAGTTCCAGTATGATTACAGAATTTGGATGTTCTACTATACCCAAACTTACAAGGGCATTATTCATTTATACTAGCTAATGATTAGCATGCAACACTTAGAATAAAAAAAATGTATTTTACTCATGCCAATCTCTTTCCATTTTAATGAAGGCTTTGCAAAATTTTGTGAATTGTGAGCAAAATAATATTAACTTTGGGAATAAAAGAAGACAGAACCTAGTAGTTTTAAGAAATTTGTAAGCACCATTGACATCATATTATTCTTTAACATTAAATAATTAGTTAATTAACAACATCAAATCCTTTCGTAGTACTAACATCATTACTGTTAGCAAGAAATGTTTACACATTGAGTACCCAATGAGTAAAACCAATGCACATAATAAAATGCAATTCATCATTTCAATAGTTTCACATGCCATAAAAATGTTCACTACTAATTTTAACGTTTTCTAAAGGAAAGAGCAAAAATCACATTATATTTTTTTGAATTTCTTATAAATAACTAAATTCTACACTTTCACATCAAGAGATAGGTTACAGTGTATTTTTTCATTAAAAGACATCTACAAAATACATTACATTAACTCTATTTATGAGCATTTGCATAAAATGCATACCATAATACTGAATGATAGGCAATACTCTACTATTAAAATGATTTTTTTAAAAGCAATTATATCTACTAGATTTTCTGTTCATTTTTTTCATTGTTTCCTTATACAAGAATTAATCAAGTTGATAAAATGCAAAACAGATTTTGGATATAGCCATAAATTTCCTTCAACAATATACCCATACAATAGAAAATGATATTTTCACAAAGTCCACTTTAAAACAATTTTTTATATACCTTTGGTTACCTAAAATAGCTTAGGTATAACTCAGATTAGACACAACAAAACCTCCATAAATATTATATTTACTTTTACTTAGACCACCCCTCTTCCAATTTTCCTATGTAAAATGTGTAGATTCAAATACATAGATATAGCAAAAACTTGCTAAACTGTAAATACTAATGCAGTTTAGCAGCTTGGAGAACTTGAGCTAATTGCTTTTGTTTTGACGTTTTGAGTTTTGTTCAGCCGTCTGAACCAGGTCAATAATCTGATTCTAACCACTGAAGAAGCCCAATTCATCCAGTGCCAAAATTGTAAGACTCTAATAATAATAAAGATGAATCTCTTAACGACGTGGCACGAATTTCACAGTAACACGAACAAAACTTGGGTCTCGGCAAGGGATTACAATAAAATGGTCATTTATAAAAATCGAATAACTCAAAATTTTATAACATTCTGATTACTTCAGTCCCTTGGAATTCTTGTTAATGAGAATTTACTGCACTCAAATTACATCACTGTAATTTCTGTTTTCTATTTTGACCATCCAAGAGGTGCTCAGTCTTGAAACAAGTCATTCACCATAACATTATTTCTCTTATAAGAATACAATTTTCTACCACCAAGAAAAGCGAAAAATCAATTACCAAACAACTGCAAAGAAAATAAAAGAAATTTTAAACAGCTTCAATTCATAAGAGTGAACCACTTCCCTTCCACAGGACCACGGGTATTCACTTTACACATCTTACTAAACTCTTATTTGAATTTTAAATGGTTCTAGAGGAATGGTATAGAAAGGATCTCAAAGGCCTTATATTCAAATGGGACCCCTTATTACAATTGCCAAAGTAGGTGTTGGATAAGTAGCATAGCTGATTGCAATGTGTAAATATATGGACGAAGCACCAGTTTCACTGGGAATACCCATCTCTCAACCACTGACCCTCCAGAATATTCCTGGTTATAGCTGTTGTTACCGTATCTTGAAATAATTTTCCCTTATTCAATTGCAGTAATAAGACGGAATGACCTTGATTACACATTTTGGTGAGGAGTAATTTATTACATCATCTTTTACCATGAGGTACCTTCAAAATATTTTTGAACAGGAAGGAATCCCACATTTACTGGGTGTTGGTTTTGGGTCATTGGGTGTTGGATCTTCATTAGAGGCCTCTTGGTTTGGGAACACAAGTTGCACTGGCCTAGCTGCACCCTCAACTCTTGAATATACTCAAACTGAGGGATTTTAAGTAAGATTTTATCAATTTAAATCATGTGACAATTATAACAAAGATAAACACGAGTTTTACAAAAAAATAAAAACCCTTTGTGCAAGTGTCAATTGGGACAGATCAATTAAAAACATATTTAGCAATTTGAAACATTTTTTAGAAGGTGTTCCTCCAACTCCCTGATGAGACTAATTTGATAGATGACCCAGGGTACAGAAAAATTATATTTCATAGTTCCAAAATTCCAGAAAAGGTGATAAATTAAAAAAGCAAGTGGGTCCTTAATGATGTAGCAACGCAATCATCAACAATGCCAAGCATGGGCCAGATGACCACCAGCCATCTCTTCTAAGGAAAACCATTTATTTCTTAATAACAACAAAAGGTTTTTATTACTTTGGTTGTAGTACATCTAATACTTATGGTTATATTCAGAAAACTATCCACAGCTATTAGGGATCTGAGAAGCAGGTCCAAATGTGAAGCCAGATCACTTCGACCTCTCAAAGCGTCCTGCTTATTTATTTTGTTCCCCAGCAACTTCTCCTGTTGCTAGGCAGGACATATGACTAAAGAAGTGAACGTAGTGCATGTTGTAGCTGGGAGGGGGTGGTGTTCTTGCCCCACTGGGATAAGCGATGTAGAGCTGACGTACATGTCAGCTTGAAACCCTCCTCAAGGTATTTCCACCATTAGAGCAACACCCCAGCCAGGGCAAGCTCTAAGTTCTTGACTGGTCTACAAATAAAGTAATGTTGCCAATTGAAAAGCGCCAATACTTTCCAAAATAACTAGAAACTTCAGTTTAAAAATTCCATTTTAACAGTTTCAAGAACAAAGAGAAATAAGTAATTTATTGATATAAATTTTCTACGCAATATTACTGTACCTCAATTAATAAGAAGCAAATGAAGTTGTGGGAAAACAAAATTATTCTCTCTTGAACAAAAGAAGATTTCTACGTTGTGACAGCATTCAAGAAAAGCATAATTTACTGTTTTACATCAGGAATAACATAATATAATGGACAATTCAGAATTTCAATCTAATTTGTTTTTTTACAAAATAGAAAAGGAAATCAGATGATTAGCAGTGCAAGGATTCGCAAATTTGCAATCACTTGACTTTTGCACAATAAATGTTTGATAAATACCTACTTCATCCTCTATGAAGGCTTTATATGTCTTTTGAGTTATTTCTGACGATTTCATTTTGAGTTTACTTATGTAGAATCCCAAGAGTTCCAAGAGTCGTCAATTACGGTACACACAAATGGTGAATTTCCCGAGCACCTCCCACCCCTCAATTAACAAATAGGATTGACACCTACAAACACGTTATCACAAAATGTGACTTGCATAAATTCCCTCTACACAATTGAAATGTTTATTTCAGAAATACGTCAAATGCCAAAATCTAAAACACGCATTAGCAGTGGATTATTGTTTCCTGAGGATAGACAGAGCATTTAGTGCATATTTAAATGAAAAATATTCATTTATCAACTGCTTTAAAAAATAAAAATATTTTGGAAATGGAAAAATTGGGAGATTTTTTCTGAGGTTTTTCAAAATGAGGAATTAGTCATTTGATGGGTTTCTGAAATAAACAATTCAATTAAGGTGTTCATAAATATTTTGAAGGAAATTTCATTAATTTTTGAAGATAATTAATGAACTATACAAAGTTGTTTGGTAGTACCATTAATAAAACATCCAAGATACTTGCCAAACCATTTTTCTCATTCTAAACTATATGGGTTACTACAAAAGGCATTGTAAATCCTCCCAATATAATGTGGATCAGGCACCCTATAAAATATCCAAGAGGAAGGTCATAATTTTCATTAAAGTTTGACATATATTGAACATGAATTTTGAACACGGAGATCTTATCTGGTTAGAGAAAAGACATAGAAAAACCTCAATCGTTCATGTTAAATACGTTATCATATATCGCATATGGTTTATTAAAAATTTCTTGCCTGATCTGCATTATTATGAAAATAAAAGTGGACAGCACTTTTTACTAACACTTGCACAACTTACTGAAATTTTCAGGATTGTTTAAGATTAAAATGGGCAGAAGTACCCTGAAGATAAAGTTTGAAAATTATTTTGTATTGTTTTACACTTCTTCTGATGGCTCTTCCTTTCAGCATTTATAAAAATCTTCATTTTTAATATTTGTAACATAAGAAAGATAATTATCCAAAAATAAAATTCAACAAGATGTTTTAACTGGCATTGATATTTCAAATAAATTAATGTATGTATTAGAACACAAACTGTCAACACTACATCTTGACTCATAAAAAGTTAGCTCAAGTCTCGCATTTGATAAGTTATAATTAAGTCACACAATTTTAAATGAAAGCTTAAATGGTAATATGTTTCAGAGAAGATACTTACGAAGGTTTCGATCATGCAACACCTGTTGTTGGAAGTCTTCCTATAGGTTTTCCCAACACATTATCTTGAAAATGTGATTTATATAAAATTGCAAGTCCCACCACAACCACGGGTAGCCCCAATATTGAACAAATAAGTTCACCAGTAACAGATGGTGACCACTGCAGGAGATCTAATAGAAAAAATTATTTACATTTATAAAATGTCAAATTATCTTGAAATTTTATTTACAGTTTACTTGCAACTTTCTCACAAAGAAAGCCTCACACTAAAGCCTAATTCTTCATAAAATAAGTAACATTATTATCCAAAACTTAAATACCAATAAACACTACTTCCACTCAAAAGCAATTATATTTTGTTTCCATTTTCATTTCAGAAATATTTCATATTTGATATACAGAAAATTACAAACAAATGGCAAAAATAACAGATAACAAAAACTGACAAATGTTTCAATTATACTAATTTGAAAGATTCATCATAAAAATACCCTATTTACCTGAATATAAGTTCACTCTGAACATAAGATGACCCTTTAATTTTGAAAGGCCTTCTGATTTTTTTCTTCTTTTTTTAAACTAATTATTACTATTTAGTCAAAATAAAATTGCAAATTGTATATTTGGGTAGAAAATTGTCTTATCGCCAAGAAATGTTAAAACTTAGTATTGCCTGAGCTATTCCTATTTTCTTGTTTCTTAAAATCATCTATCATGGTTTTTGTCACTACTACTTCACTTTTCTCACTACTCTTCACATATATCATTGTTTCTTTAATTTTGTTCCTTGTCCCACACTGGATCATCCTCCGCATTTTTATGGCACGTTTTTAATTCATTTTCTCATTATGTTTCACTTACTACACTACATTCATTTGAGATTTTCTCTTTATTGGCCCATTCAAAACTACTTTTATAAATAGACTGGCAAATTCACGATGGATATGAACACGAAATCTGCAAATATAAGTAGGTATAGATACAAGAGATGTTTATTGCCTTTGCAGCTCATAGTTTTGTCAGCAGTTGAGTTTCTTCTTGGCATGGAAAGGTAGTGTCCTAACCGACAAGACTTAATCTGCAAATATAAGACAACCCCATATTTTTTCTAATGAGAAATTTAGGGGGGAAAACTTTTCTTCTATCCAGGTAAACACGGTACTTCAGTTGCATCAATTACATTAATTTTATCTTTAAATCAATATCAATAGAATAATACAATAATTTAATAACACTAATAACACAATTTATTAACACTAATAACTAAAGGATAAATCTGTCCATAAACATTTCATTTTTCACAACCAAACTACGCTCTATGCATTAAAATAAGTTTCAGATAACAAGAAGAGAATACATGAAGTTTTATTTTTTGCGTATATTGACAACAGGTGCGCATTTTAAGAAATTGTGCATAACGATGCATTTTGATATTATTGATTCTTCAAACACTTTTCCTTAGCTAATGATAGCAAAAGAAGTAAGTATTCTTCCAGTAGTTTGTGAGAGTATCAAGGAATAAAATAGGGTGCTGGATGGAGGCAGTAATTTTAAGAAATAGCATTGTTAAATAGCACCAAATTATCAACTTGAGTACTTGGAAGCTGATGGCTGTAGTATCTGGTAAACAATCCGGAGCCATTAACCGAATTGCTTCACTACCTCTGTGATGTCATGAAGTTAAGCAATTTGAGACACCCAGGATTCCTAGATAGGTGACTGTCTGGGAATCCTGGTTTTGAATGGCACCATGCCCCTAGTCAAAGAGATTAAAGGAATTGACTGACTGTAACATGATGAGACAAGAACTTCCCGGACAATTAACTCCATGCTCAATGCCCAAGGAGGGCTGAGACAGTTAATTTAAAAAAAAACAGCGGTATTATAATTTGTTTATCAAAAGGATTGGGCAGCAAAGGAGTTAAATTGAAGCCGTAAGAAAAGGAAGGGGAAATTTAGCAAAGCCTTGATGCAGGAAACATGAAATTAATCATTGATTCAGTTCATAGTAATGAAAATGCAATTTTTAGAGTAATGCAGGCAATAGTAGTTGGAAGATTCAGAATGGTGGCAATCTTATATAATTGTTTTCCAACAAAAATAGTGTGCAATGTTTCTGCTAACATTCCTTTAAAAAAATTTGAGTAACAGCATTTACAAAATTTCCTAGAGAAATATTGTCACAGATTCCAAATGAACCTACACTGAGCAAGAGATGTCTCATACCTGTATGCAATGAATTAGTACTAAACGAGTCTACAGAGGAGATATAAGTAATTGAAGTAGCTTCCTTTTGTAATTTATTGATAATACATTTCTGTTATAAGGCTTATTTCACCGATTTTAAGTGAATAAATGTCTTCATATTTTGAAGATTTTTAAGTGCTAATAAGACTATTAGTAAGGCTCTTAACATCTCGTCAATAACTTCCTCTTCATTTCACTCTACCCCACCTAAGTTTGGAGCACAAAAGTTTAAGACAGAAATCCTACATTTAAGGGGTGTCGAAGAAGTAAGAGAATCAGCAGAGGGGAGGTAGGTCATATTTCCAAACTATTGAACACATACAATATTAATAACAATGACATTTAATGCAATATTAATAACAATGACAAAATTTTGAAATAACACAGACCAGAAGCGTATTTACCATTTTTGACACCCTAAGCTAAAATATTTTTGAGGTCTCCCTCTTTACTGACATCAATAACAGTTTTAATATTGGAGATTTTACCCTTCTTACTCAAAATTACATATCCTAATTACTCCTCCTACTCCTAAAAATTATACAATTTTTACAAAAATTATTCAATAAAAACATGCCTTCAAATACTAATTTTATTCAAATTTTAAATTTAAAAATTGATAATCATCTATAACACAATAATATCTATATGTAAAAATACCTGCAATATAATTCAACACTATATTTATCATAAATAAAAACAAAGCAATCTAAAACTGCAATTTGCATGATTTTTTGTCCACAAAATCAGAAATAGTATTGATGCAAGACCTCAGAGCTTAACATATTGACTAAACATTATTGTTAGTTAATTAAGTTTAACTTGTCCTATAGAAGCTTGACGCTAGTTTTAAACCCTTTTTATTTTACTAAATGATATTTTACCTGTACAATTTGTAATCATTTAAGTTAAAAAGTGTCGAAAGGTAACCTCAATATGTCACTCAAAATTCAAAGTTTGCACTCAAGTAAGTCAAACATCAGGTATAAGAAAAGAGACCATTTCAATCAGTCAATCAGAATGTTGTGACAAATTTTGTTAAGCACTCAACAAGTTCAAAAGGTAATACATGAGAACGAAAATGTCGATCTCAGAATACATTTGTTTTTAACTCTAATAGCATGTTTATAAAATGTATTTTATTTTCATTTCTTTACAGGAACTAATTAATAATTTGTATACATATATATTCATTATTATTTTTTCTTTTTACAAAATTTGCAATTTTCTTTAATAGTTTTTTTAGGCCTATTGAACTCTGAAGCCCCAAGCTGTAGCATATTTAATTTAACTGTAAATCCGCCACTGACACAGACTTGCATAACATATAACATCTATTTATGATATTGCTATAGCTCTAAACATAATGAAAATTGAATTTGTTCAAGGCAGTGCCCCATATATTTTAATTGTATTTTAGAATCACAACTGATCCCTCCTCTCTCTAGCATATCTGCTGCCACCTTCGTAGGCTGACACAAAATGTCTTCACAGTTTTCTTTTAGCCCACTCCAGAAATGCCCATTGACTTAATGTAGAATGCCACATTAACTGAAATTGTAGGCACAACTTTAAAATCTAATGATGAACACTTACTTTTGGATATTTTGATTCTTTACTCAAAAGTAAACTTCAAGAGTTATATTTCCTAATATAAAAGTGTAGTTAGAGAGTGAAAAAGCATTGGTTTGAAACAGAATAGGGTCTGGCGAACAATTGAACAGGAAATATGTGCATTTAGAAGTTAAATACAAAAGTGAAGAAGGTGATGGACAAAATATAAATTGAAAATTATTTTCACTTAACCAAATTTTCAATTTAAACCCTTTAGATTTCTGAACTTATTAAACAATTGAATCTATATTATTTCAAATCAATTTAATGAAGGAAAAGTTTCCTTTCCCTGGTTAATCTCTTATTTCTTTATGATCTTCAATATTTATTTGTATTCTTAAAAACTGTACATAAAACTTTCCTAAGCTAGATTCAAAAATAAATATCTGAAAATCTTTCTTTAAAAAGAATACTTACTTTGTAGGTTGGTACTCTCAAGAGGAGCCATTCTAAAGATGGACCACCAAATGCTGCCGAGAGGCAATGCAGCGGTAGTCATGGCCACAGTGAAAACCGATGATTCACTAATTATCAAAAATTGCACAAATGAGAGAGAAAATACTGTGTATGATATTATGAAAGGCCAAGCATACAATGCCATTTGTTTACACGTCTCAGTTTCTAATGAAATCATATTTGTGCCATTGTGAGCATTATTAGATTGTACTCCAAAATGACACAAAAATCCAGATGTAAAAAATGACCAAAATTCAGAGGCAGAAGAACCCTGAAAATTATTATATTTTCCATAGAAATTAACTTCCTCAAAACTGAATAATACAAATAATTTCAACTTACAGTACCTTCCCAAATGAGGGTATCATGTCAGTCCAACACAAAGCAATAAGCAACTGAAGCGAGACAATATGTATCCACAGAGCAATTGATATTGCAGATGGTCTGGATCCTGTGATAACAAGAGGTTTCATATAGGCAACCTGCCTATGCTGGTCGAGTACTGCAGTGTTTCGCTCTGACTGACTCTGTGGCAAAGAGGAGAAGTCCCCGTCCTCCTCAGTGGCCTGTAATAATGGACGTGAATGTCGGACGGTGGAAGAACTACTATCACGAGTGGAGACCAAGCGTGAAACAGTGCTTAATAAAGAGCTCCCAGGACCCATGTAGAGAATTCCCTAAAAAGGCAGAAGTTAGGAGGCTACTAAAGTATACAGAAGTCAAACAACAGAAGACATATAGACTGGCACATAAGCAAATTAAGAATAGTAAGAAAGGAGTAACATGCTCTGTATTTTATTCTTGCCAAGTGACAAAGACTGTGTAGAAAATCCCATGATAGAGAGAACAAGACTAAGAAACAGACATTCCTCTAAAATAGAAAATGTACAGACTTAAGAAAATAGAAATACACACTTAGAACTGATTACTACTAAAAGCATGTAAAGTAATTATGTTTGAGCCATCCACATGTGTCCAAGCAAAATTCGCGCTAGATTTTTTAAGTTCTACAAGTTACTCACTTGCTGCATCACCAAGAAACCCTCAAGAAGTGTGCTGTGAAGGGTCCAGAGAGCAAGAGCCACAATGTAAAGCACTGTCCACAGGGAATGCACTTGCCAACTCCATGGACCAGCATCTTCACTTCGATGTTCTCGTTCATTTCCTCGACATCTAAATTCATCACATAAACCATAGTCTACACTGACAAACAAACCAACAACGATGGTTGTGGAACAAAATATTTGTTGGAGGCCCATCACTGCAACAAGGACATAATATCTAGTAAATTAAAAACAAAACACATTTTACTTCACATCAATAAAAATATTCTTACTTTTTTTGCAGAAGAAAAAATAGTACACAAGAGAAAATACTAAAACAATCCCTTTAATCGGATCCTGAAGATGACACATCACTCTTTTTCGGTCCACGGCATACAAAAGTAAAAATCCACCAAGACCATATGCCAAACCAAAGCGATAGACTCTGGACAAGGAGAAAGGGATTGACAACATAACTTTCAATTGATTCAGTAATCTTCCCAATAAACAGCCCATAAGAAGTATAATGACAGTGGTAACAAAACAAATAAACACCAGCATTGTATATGCATCACTGTAAACATTGACTGTCTCCAAATAAAGAGGAAGGAGAATTAAAAGGGCAGTTGAAGACAAGACGAGTACAATTCCCAAACAAATAAATTTTATACGCTCGAAACACAAGCTGTACAAATTTTCGTGTTGCAGATAACTTCGCCTCGAAGAAGCGAAAGCATCTTCATTGTCTGTAAAATCTTCGTTGTCACTACTCGCACGAATTAATAAATCTTCATGTTCTTCGTCTTCCATTTTTACGGATTTAGAAGAAAATTGCAAATAATCGGCAGCAACAAAGAGCGTTCCTTTTAGACTAGAATATCAATCAATTCTCAGAAGTACGTTATTTGTCAAAAAGTATACAAACGCAGTCTTTTCATTTGATATTAATTAATCCTAATCTTCTGACACAAGATATCCATGGTTGACAAGGCACGAAACGAGTTATCAGTCACATGTTCTTATATTCGTATCATAACGAAATTGCTAGCCAAACACCCGGCTTTGCAGATTTTTGACAGGTCGCTGTGCTGTCGTCACGATGTAAGCAGAGGTGTGTCACCTCTCAGTAAAGCTTAAACATTTTCGGTTAGTTCTGGCAATTCTCGCCCACGGCGCTGAGAAAGACCTGGATCTTTTTTGGCAAAGTGGCGGACAATCTAAACGCTGGTGAGCAGCTGTGCACGCGGTATATCGATGTAATAATATTAGAAAAGCAACTAAATCAAAATCCGTAGAGAACATGTATCACCCAAGAGATGGTGTGGGCAACGATATAGCGTGTACATAGTACACGATGTCAACAATGCTCTCGTGGCTCAGTGGGGAAGTGGCCTTGCCTTTCACCACTGAGGTTCAGGGCTCGATTCCCGTTGAATCCCGGTAGAATCTTATGTGAAAATTGTTGCGACTAAACGAGTTTACACGCTTCACAGGGACTGGTCCAACCCCTGTGAAGTATCCTAAACCCTACCCCATCCTGATTCCCTTACCGATTCTGGCCGCTGAGTAGTGACGCAGGGGCGCGTAGTAGGATGTGCTTACGCAGAGATGCTTCTTGGACTTACTGCGACGAGACGACGGATATGATAATGAAATATTAATGGAGTCCGAATTCACAAAGCGCTCAACGCCCCCTGGGGCTTGGAAACGCGTTGCGTCAATTGAAGACACAATTTTTTTTTTAAATAAAAGAAAACATTAACATAGAAACTTCTCCAGTCATAATTTAGTCTGATTAATCGTTTGTATCTTTGAATAGATGTATGTTTGGTATATTTTCAGAAATTATGTTCAGTATCAATTGGTACAATGAATTTGGCTGACATCCGAATCGTTCATTGAATACACCTGTTGCCCGCCAGAGCACAAGAGACTCGTCAAATTCAACATCAGATTACATTACACGAGAGAGTACTTTCCTTTCAGAAATTACATTTATTTCAGCCACAAATTACGCAAAAACGACTCGCTTTTCCAGCGAATTGTACGCAACCTTTTTTAAAGAGCTGATTTTTTAGAACAGATTTTGTTTCAGGCAAAAATGTTTATCTTTAATTTTAGTTTTGAACGGCTAAATTTTTGCAATATTTGAAAACACAGAATTCATCTGAAATGAGTATAGCACCACCTTTATTACCGTCTTTTGATACATACGAGACGAAAATTTAAAGAAAAAAATTGGAGCCATTTTTTCGAAACCACTTCGAAAAAATGTACACACCCTTAATGAAATAACAATTTATGGAAAACGAATTTTATTTGAAGGAAAAATATCGTTTTGAATTTTGCAGTTGTGGGAAGACGCGGACATTTTTCGAACCTCAAAAGTGTAGATATAGAACTATACAAATACAGTTAACAATGAAAATCGGACATACATATACCATTTACAAGTGTATTTCACTCTATTATTGCAAGAAATTTAAAGAAAATAGTTGTGATATAACATCACATACTTTCTCGCGATATTGTTAATGGCTGTGTAATATTAATATGACAAATTCTGTCTTACACTTTAACTACCTTTAAAAATTCTTAAATAAACAAAGAAAAATTAATTTTTTTTAAATCAAATATTTAAACGAATTTGAACTGCCATTGAATTCAGGTATTCCCGTTGTTCATAAATGTACCAACGACACGTGATGAGTATTTTAGCCGTAAATAAAATAATTAGTTTGTATTAACGCGAACAACAGTCGTCATTATCGCCTTCTGTTATCAGTGCATTACGACAATGGGTTGCAAGCAACAATAACAGCAAATGTGTTTGGGAAACACATTTAGCAAATTAGCATGGTTGATACCGCTAACAAGAAAATGAAAATGGATAGAAAAATATAACATGAAATTGTTTTATTCATCAAAACTACTCGGTTTTTACACATTACTCATCATTTCCACATCTTATTAGGCAAAGCGAAATCATCTGTTTGTTTTCACATTCAACTCAATTAAAGGACGTAATTTAAAATAGATTTAATGATTAAATAATATTAAACGTTATCTTTCTTTTCGAGATTCGAATGAACTGCCTAAATATCAGTTCAATGTTGAACAAAGAGAAGAAATCAAGACACTTCATTATCTTATCTTCTTGCCGTTCAACAATGAACTTCTCAAATTTCCAAGACATTGTTTCACTGGACAGAGGGTGATATATGACATTAAAGTTAAAATGTTCGTACAAATTTATGGTACAATTTTAATTTTTCTTTCACGTGAAGTCCATCGTTTTTATTCAATTTTGTTGTTGGAAAGTGTAAAGAAAGTTTAAGAGAATGATGCAGGTCGCATTTTCATTAAAAACGCTGATTTTTCGAAAATTACAAAATTTTTAATTGTTTTTTTTCGGCGTCTTCCTACAACTACAATAATAAAGATAGAGTTTTCCCTTATTAAAATCTGTTCCTAAGTTTTTCTTTGGTTATATATTACAAACACATCAAAAAGGGCACATCACACTTTTCAGAAAGAAATAAAACAATAATATGAAATTATAATGCTTTAATTTTAAAAGAGTATGTTAAACAGTTACATTCAGAATGTTGAATCAAGGTATAAAATTGAAGAAAAATTTAACAAATTAGAAACTAAAGACATTTTTTTGTATTGCAATAATTTGTAACACAGTATTTTTATTTTCAACACTATTTCATGTTTAAATGTTTCACAAAAATATATGTAATAAAATGTATTACTAAATAAATTGTTATGTGTACTGATTCTTTGCTCTCAATATGAGAGAAAATTCAATGCTGACATCTTGACAGACCACAGGGACAACACAAATTATTAGACAATCTAAGTCAACAGGAATGGAATATGAATATATGAAATATCAAATGACATGAAATCCTGATTACATATATATATTAATGATACACGGCCTTCAACAGTCAACAGAGTTTTCACTTTGAGATTTGTAGGTTATGAAATGTCGAGGATGGTACACTTAAATTACAGGGTTCAAAATAGAACAGAAAGGAGGAAAAGAACACTAGAAACATTCTGAAACTGTACAAAGATTGGTTATAATCCCTGATATTGGGGAAAGAAACAAAAGAGAAAATTGTTCACCATACTCTCATTTCCCTTTTGACAGCAACAAATGAAATTTGCAAGAGGATTAATAACTATTGTCAAAAGATTTGTATTTCTAGCCGATTACTGCAAGGAGTTGATTATATGGTCACGTTAATCCAAACAGGGCCAACTACAATAATAACGAAAGGACAATTATGTCCAGATAAAATATTTCTCACTGGCAATCACTGGAATTCACCAATACGAAAGAAGTTTACAGTGTAAATTACAAATACTAAAAGAAAACAATCTTTCTTAACATTTTCATTTACTTTTGCTAGTGAACAAAATATTATAATTTTAATAATTCCAATTTTCTTTACTTTTAAAGAATAAATTGCTTTCACCAATATTCTAGAACTAAAAATATTTCAATTATATTTTAGACCATCGCAATAATTTCTGAACTCATAATAAAACAAAACATTATTGTTTCAAGTGAACTAGGTAATTTCTGGATAAGAACTCATGACTTCAAATTCCGAAGCAAATTAAAACAAACAAAAATTGTTTGAATAGGCAAATAATCTCACCCAAAAGAAGTCAAAAAAATGAGTACTGAAATTTTTATTCTTCTCTACTTCAAAACTGATGACTTTATTCCTTTCATGCCATGGCTTCTTAAGTATATGCCTTTAATCAAATGTTAGGCGACATGTACAGTAGAACAAAACATACCAGAAGATCATGTGGGCTAAAGTGTACAGATCAAAATTGAAAAGTATTTTTTATTCGCAACATAATTTATGAACCTCTTGATTAATGATTCTTTGTTTACTAAAAATTTAAATACATTGAATAGATATTAAATTTGTTACATGGTGTTAATTTTAATACAATTTATATCTTTCTTATGATAGTAAATATGCCAAGCTGAATCATACTCCGTAAGGCAATATTTATTAAACAATGCACTGCAAACAAGCAAAAAATAAAGGAAAATTTAGAAGGATGGAAAAAAAACAACAATTCAGCTCAGTTTTCCTGTCATTTGAAGGACTCACATGAAGAAAAATAGCAAATCCCCAATTCCTGCCAATCAACATTTTTGTTGGGGAGAATACATGCTGATAAGCGAATACTAGGTCGTATTTCTACTGATGTTGAATATAAATTGTTTCTTTATACATCCAAATTCTTTACCATAACCCTACCAAATGTCCTGTAATATACTGCAGAGTTGCTATGTTTTCAAAATACATTTTCAAATGCCAAGCATTAAACAAGGAATATAAAATTTATTCACAAATTTTCCAAAAAGAGATTTAATAAAAAATATAGTAACTTTGCACTAAGACTCATTGAGTTCAATTATAGATAAAGGAGAAATAAATGAAACAATCATATTAGGTTAATCTAATCAATGGTCAGTACCATAAAAAAGCGAAGATTTTAGAAACGAGAAGACACATCAGAATGTTGGTAAATCTACATGGTAACTTTTCTTTCTTACTGGCAAAAATCTTTTATTGTATCGTCCATATTTGCTTAGACCTGAATAACAGGAAAGGAATCGTTAAGAAAATTGGGGCAAATATGTCTTAAGTCTGAATTGGTATACAAAATTATTTTCAGAATTAATATTCACTTGTCACTCCAAAACATTCTTGACGGCCATGATTCTTCATACATATCACTTTCAACAATATTCACAGCACACTTCAACAGGAATTAATGTCTATTTTCCGCACAACCCAGTTGTTTACCAACAACTAAACTGCAGGCTGTCGTCACTTCTTTTTTAACTGACTAACAATCCACTCAAGGCCTTGGTAGAGACTAGAAAAGAAACAGACAATTAATATATATATTCTTAAAACAACAACAACAACCCTTATTGTATCTTCAGTGATCTTGAAACCTACCCTTCTCCAGTAAGAGCACAACAGGACTGTATTTGCCACTGATGTTTCTTTATGGAAGTAAGATCTAATTGTTTACTAATCTCAGCTGCTGTCATAGAGCCCTTTAAATCTTGTTTATTAGCGTATATAAGTACAGCAGCTTTAGACAATTCTTCATGAGCTAACATTCGATACAGTTCTTCTTTTGTCACAGCTAAACGCTCTCGATCAGTTGAGTCAATAACCACAATTACAAACTGAAATTAATACTAAATGTTAAATATAAAATCAAAACATGCATTACAAATGCTAATCCAAAAAAAACATCCCCATATCTCTCTTTTAGGTTACATCACTCTTTGCAATAGATAAAGTAACATAAGACTTTATGTATATGACATATGACAACAAAATTAATACTTTTAAGACTTACCAGAAGGAAATTATGAAATAATGACATATTTTATTCATTTATTTTAGCACTCACGCTTCCAGCTCTACTTCACCCCCATTCCTCACACCAAAAAGTTTACTAAATAGCAAACGAACTTGAAGATCTGTACAAACTACTACCCAAGCTAAAAATGTTTTAAGTACATAGCACTCAGATGAACACATTAATCACACATACATGAAGAGAAATTATTGAAAATAGAAAATTATTAATATTGTTTGTTTCAGGCTTCACGATGGTCTATTGTAGATACTTGTTCAAAAAGATTCCTGCAAGCCACCTCTATTTCATAATACCAAATCTGTACATTTTCTCAACAGTTCTGTTAACACTATGCTTCGAAACTACATACACGTAAATTCTTCATTTAGCAGAATTCTCCAAACCTGATAAACATTGGTTGATAATATTTGCTAAGAAACTAATGTTATCTTGGAAAATATAATTCCAATGTTTTCCTCATTCAATTGCTCCTTAATAGTACTTAGATCGTCACTTTTGAGAATCTCTCCAAGTGAAAACCTGTTGTTGAGGTCGTGCACACCGTCATTCTTCCAACTACTTCCATACGATTTCATTCTACTACTTCATTCTGCATTGGTTTTTCTTATTTTTGACATTTATGTTTTTATTTGTTTCTTTGAGTTATTTCTATTTTGTGATCAATTAAAATCCTCCCACCAGGATCTCCATCTGTACTGAGAGCCCAAGCCCCCCTCCCCCTGCTTGGATACAGGATTTTCATCTTGGTGATAATCTAGATCGAAAATTGATTAAAATATCTCTCCATATAAAAGAAATATAATATATTATATTAAGAAATTAGAGTAGTAAATCCTAAATATACTTTACTTTTCATTAAAATAGTTCTTGTGGTTCAGATCAGATGTAATTATAAATACTACTCAACAACTGAGATAATTAATTGAATGTAAATGGTACTTAGTAGCAAAACATTGTGTTGTCTGTAACCATTTAGTTTAAATCTTAACTCACACCAAAACATTCAATTAATAATTAAAGAGATGGGAAAATTAAATGGTTTGGTATAGCAAATTACTGTAGTCTGTATTCTTGAGCATATTTTTTTAATGAATAATTCTGCACTGAGCTGCCATAATTAAATAATAAGTAATATTTTAAAAACCTAGTTAATTAGGCCTTTTGCATAAAAATATAATTTCAGAGCATGTTTGGAATGAAATTTTATTCTAATTGAAATTCCAAGTTCTTCCTGAAGATATATTTTTACAGCAGACTTCACTAGATACATTCAACACCCCATTTAAAACCAAAATATAACAGACGTAAACAAACATTTGGTAAAGTATGGCTATGTAGAATATGGGATAGGAAACAAAAAATTTCAGAACAAAAATTGCAGAAGTGTCAGTCTGTCAGAATCTGTCAGAAGAGAAAAAATGAGCAAAAAGAGTATTCACAGAGGAAAGGACAAGAGTGATCCAGATAATGGAGTAATGGAGAAAGAAGCATAAGAAGATTGTGATGGTAGGATGTAGGCCCATAGTAGGATGAAACAAAATTAATTAATATGATATCCAAAGAGTTAAAACATAAACAAACCTTAAAAATAGTTAACATATAAACTCATATGAATGGTCTAAACAATGACAATAAAATATTAATGAATCTTAGTGTCGTTTGTTTATCACTTTCCCATTTTTTCCCTAATTTCCCTACTTTATTTTACAAAAAACATCAATTCACCACCAGCATAACTTGTGTATCAATCCCAAAATAATACATTATAGTAAAGGGTCAAGGTCCATATTTATAGACAGATGAATTTTTTGTAATTTTAATATATTTTAGAATCTTTCTGAGCAACAGTTTCGAGGATTATTGACCCCACCATCAAGCTGTAAAATTGATAGTTGAAATTATAAAGTACAAAATTTAAAATTATTATCAATGCAATATTATAATGGAGAAATTATGACCGGTAAAAACTTACCAGACACATAAGAGCTCACAAAACAGATGGTTTGAACATTTACGTTATTGAACAGTTAATTGTCACTAGACTGACAAAATCAACTTTATTACGTTAGTGAGAACAGTTGAAAGAATGAGTTCTGAGAGTCAGATGATTTTAACACAAGAAAGGGGAGGGGGAAGGTTTTGAAAGTGGCAGAAAGAAGGGGGGACTATTTTTTTCAATGTTTGTTATCTATACAGCAAAGCATCATACATTTTTGTAAAATGATTATTCTCAAGGGCAGAATTAATAGAATTATTTATTTTAATCTGTAAAGTTACAGAAACTAAACATGGATATCTCTGGGTCTCAATATCAAAGATTCTGGAATTTTGAAAATTGAAATAGTGGTTGAACTTTATCCAATGATCGGATACCAAGTATTGTCTTTGAGGAATTTCTCTGATGTTTCTGTCATGTTCTTTCACTCCAGTTAGAACTTTACAACTAGTTTGTCCTTCACAATCATTGCATTCAATACCATATACAGCATTAGCTTTACTGAAAGGAGAAGTATACTCTTTGACATTCCTGGTATACTGGTACTTCTCTTGAAAAATCTGTTTTCATTTGTAATTAATTGTGGGACCAAAAGGCAATGATAAACATTTATTTTCATTCTTTGACATTGGTTTGAAATTTGACTCAAGAAACTTCATTTTTTTAAAGATAAATTTATCAACAACAGTAATGGATAATTATCAGTTGTTTCTTAAAATAGCTTGAACTATTTGGTATAAAGATGGACCCTAACCCTTTACCATACCTGATTAAAAGACACACTGAAATGTGGAAATAAGAAATTCAAAATAACACATACCTCTGTGTTACTGTAGTAAGTACTCCATGCAGCCCTCAAGGACTGCTGACCTCCTAAGTCCCACATTATGAAATGTATGTTTTTCCATACAACTTCTTCCACATTGGAACCAATAGTGGGAGACGTATGCACAACTTCATTCATAAGGTACTGGTAGAGTATAGTAGTCTTTCCAGCATTATCAAGGCCAACCATTACAATTTTATGTTCTGAAATCCAATTTCTTACATTAATTCCTTATTTAATGAAATTAAATTTAAAAAAATCATCAAACATGAGCAGTGATCATTCTTACGATTTTGAATAAATTATCTTACCTTCATTACCAAATAAACTCCAAATTTTTGTGAATAACAACCCCATGTTTTGTCCTTGGTTATGAGAACACAATATGTTACACTTATTTTAATTCAGAAAGCCAACTAATGAGCTCGAGGAAATATTTGAGACTGAATACTACTGGAAAGTTTAATTATTTGACATCACTTTCACTTTTACAGTGTTTCAGTGGAGTGTGAAGAGTAATTTCACTACCATTTCATAAATTAATTCATTAGAGTAATGTTACACATCTCGTGTGTAACAGATACACAAAATCTGATTCGAGATTTTTCACTATTGTAACACGGTCTAAATAGCATTTACTAAACAAATCATTAAATAAAAGAAACAGATTCATGTAATAAGTAGGCCATTTGTTAAACTCCGATTACCTCGGGTATAACACTATTACAAAGTGAACAACATTCAATCAGCGCGGTTCACAAATTTCACCTCGCAATCATAACGTAACGAGTGCTTATTCACGCTGGACACATCTAAATTGGATAGAAATTTGTCACAAAAACATCAATATTTACTTTCAAGTACACGTCAATCACAAAATCAGATCACCTTCCTTTCTCTGTTGCAGTCTGACGTCACAAGAACGACATATGTTGCTCTGAACAAATTTAAATCGATAGAACAAGAAATCGACTGAGCTCGAATGGAAAGTCGATGAAACAGTTCGATTCTCTACATTCGACGCGATCTATCACCCTACGTGGTCACAGGCACGTTTCGTTATAGTAGCCTATTATTTATGGTGAAACATTTAGAAATATATTTTTTGTAAATGATGTAATATTCTACCATACGTGTTTAATTTTTACCATGAGTTTATGACTAAGGCCAACAAAATAGACATTCATGTTAGTTTCATAACCACATAAAAGTTCGAAGAAGGTTAACCAAATAATTTATTTAGTTTAAAAGGTGCGCAGAAATGAAGTTAACAATACAAGACCAAAAACAACGATAATACTTCATTAGTTTTTTTGTGTGTTAACTGTTTATTTAAGTTAAATACATTACTGAATTTGTAAGCATTGAGTGTGAGAAATATTTACCATACGGGGAAAGTAGAAGGGTGAACATGGCAAGTGATGGATTGTACGAAGTGTATCCTTGATTTTACATTCTGAACAGCATTATGTACTTTGGGGTCCTTCCTTGAATGTTAAAATTGCCAATCAAGTTGATTTATGAGGTAGGCATTTGTAAATGCATTAATTTTATTGAAAACACTTTATTACAGCAGTTTTTGGGCAATTTACTTCCAGAAATTGTTATAAATATTGAACATCTTTATGTATTGAAATACATAATTATATTTGTAGAATGTTTCCATTTTGTTAAGTCCATATAACCTTGACTTAAACTGCAGCAATTTGTGTGTCCCCGTTACTTCAAAGAGAGAAGCTCAAATTTGTTATGATGTTTTGAGGGTTGATAGTGAACCACCAAGGAGCAAAGTTACGAAGAGTGTCAGTTATGATAACAATATATTATCTGTGTGAGTACTTTATTTGGTTCATGATACTTAATGAAATTCAAGTGACAATATTTCAATTAATTTTATTTTAATTATTTCAGTAAATTATCTTCAGGGGATCTCCGCCAATTGAGAGTATCTCTTACATCATTTATGGAACACCTTCAGCTTGTTATTGAGACTTTACATGAATTTGGTCCTCCTTTTAGTGACCAGTACGACTTCTACAAAGGAGTGACAAACCATCAATAATGCCTGAACATACTCCTGCTCCTACACCAAGTCGGTCCGTGTATGGATTTGTGTTATATTTATCATCATGGACAGCTTTCATTTTGTATGTCATTTGGGCATTTGTCCCTGATAATGTTTTACACCTTGTAGGGGTGTCCTATCTGCCTCAGAAGTATTGGGCTGTAGCACTTCCCATTTATGTAGGAGTCAGTGTGGCTGTTTTTGTCTTTATTTATCCTGCTTTAAATTTGATGCTGACTCCTCCCTTTAATGATCTTAGAACCATTTGTGATTCCCACGCTGTTGATGTTAGTGTCAAGCCCAAGCAAACTGGCATCCCACCAGTTTCTGACATTCCCATTTCTGATGTATGCAAGCATTTGTATTTAAATAACTACTGAATTCATTGCGAAAATCAAATAAGTTTTGTTATAATTGAATATTTGTATCAATTTTTTTTCAATAAACTTTTAAAATTAATTGTGTATTACTGGGAAGGGAACACAATGAAGAGAAGTCATGTATTTGTTTATACTTTAATTTCAATTGTAAGCAAAGTCTTCAAGAACCAATAAGTGTTCAAGAAAAGTTAAGCAGCTTTTGTAGTTTCTTGTTGTTCAAATTTGGGATATTTTTCTTCTACTTCTGCCCACGTTGTTTTGCCAAATGAAAGATTTCTTACTACATCTGGTAATTCATCCAACTGCAACAAAAATAAAATTTTATTAAAACTGAGGCTGAAACTTCATAGGAGGAAGTAATAGCTCTAACTCCACATTGAACATAAAAGGTTTCACAACTGTGTGATTTTGAAATGTGAAAAGTTGCTGCAAAATTTATAACATCCCTTGTATTCTGGTATATTTATTAGAAATTTACAATAAGTGAATGTTAGTTGTTATGATATAGGGGGAAGAGAGCACAGCAAATTTGTAATGGCTTTGTGGAAAGGTGCCTTATTTAGTTTCTGATTAATCTGAATGGATATCATGTAAAATTTCATTGTCAGGCTCAATCTTTAGACTAGATAAATGAGCTATTTTTTAAAAAAAAATTATATTTTATGCAATTAAGCCTAAAGCTAATCAGGTTCATAGTTCATATGTGTACATCAGGCACTACACTTTCGTCTAGTGGTATCAACATAGTATTCTCATAAGATTTCTAAGTTATGTAAAATGATAATTATATTGGATCTATTTCCTGGTGTAGTAAAACTCATTGGTACATTTTGCTATCCATGAGCTGGTTGGCCAGACAATTGGCTAATGTGGAGGGAGCAGCAATAGTGAACCTTGTTCTATATAAACCTGTGCGCAGTACATCTCCACACGTTTTGCCCTGGGCCCTGGGCCCGTTTTGCCCAGCATGACACCCTAAATTTTGGCATTGTGCCTAGAACACTGTATCCAGGACAGCCAAGTACATATTAATTGCGCAACTGATGACAACATTCCAAATACATTTTTACTGGTGTGAAATATTAACTGTTGAAGACGAGAACTTCTGTCCATGATTTTCTCAAAAAAATCCAAAGAAATGACCAAAGGAGATGAAGATCCACACAGAAGATACCTCGAATCCCTGAGAAAGTTGCGAAGACACGACTTATTCTCCAGAGATTGCATCATAAAATGCATCATAAAATCTTTGCATCATAAAATCTAGTGGCTGATTTCAGAACTAATACCCCCACTCTACTTGCATTTCTTCAATCCATCGTTCAAGAAAAGTTGCACAAGTAATCAGAATAACTTCAGCCATGGAAGCCTACACTTTCATTTATGGAAGAGCATATAGGAGACTATATGCCAGTTTTAAGAAAGGGAAAGGTTCAACAAACCAGATATTTACATTTAAAAACATACTTGAAAAATACAAAAATATTGATTTCATTGTCCAATATCGATTTACACCTTCTTTTCATAGATTTTAAGCAAACCTATGATAAAAGTTAAAAGTGGAAGTCTGTAGACAACTATGAAGTTGTTTGGAGCACCAAATAAATTGGTAAAGCTAAGCCAAATGTTGCAAATGCAAAGGAGAGGTAACAATTCAAAGGAAAAATATCTGAAAGCTTCGAGATAGGAATTGGCTAAAGAGATGAATTATCTACTATTCTATTCAACCAAAAATTTTTAGAGGAATAAAGAAAACCTCAAAAGGAACAATATATGACAGAATGGTACAAATTTTATCCTATGTAGCTCATATGGCGTTAGTGGGAATAGCAACTAGAAATTATTAGAACGATTTCTAATTTTGGAGGGAGGAGCACCAGCAATGGGGTTAGAGATTAACAAAAAAAAGACAAAGTGTATGATACACATCCAAAATAAAGAAAGATGGGAAGCAATTAGACTGCTCACTATAAAAGAATGTAGTTTTGAAAGTTTAGAAGTTCGAATATCTAGATTCCATCATCACCAAAGGAAAAATATAACAACAGAAATTTTGGCAACGAAAGCGAAGGGAGACAAATGCAATTATTTAATACTAATGAACCTGAAGAATTAATCTCTCTCAAGGGAAAATAAAAAGATTTACAAGTCAGTTACATGGTCAGTGGTCACCAATGGGTCAGAAACTTGGATCTTAACAGCAAAAGACAGCAATATGTTGAGAATATGGGAAAGATTTTTGGTTCTAAAAAAGATGGTGATGAGTGGAAAATTACAAATAATGTGTTGTAGAACAACTTTATAAAGCACTAAATATTGTTACAGATATAAAAATGAGATTAAGGTGGTAAGGCCACATTGAGAGAAAGGATGCTGAAAGGGTAGACAAACGGATATTAAAACAAGAACCAGGTGGAAGGAGGGTGCGATGACTGGGTGATGCTGAGGAGGCTCTAAGAGAAGTGGGTGTAAGAAGACAGACAGAAAGAGTGGAAAACAGAAGAATGGAGGAATGTTGTGTAAGAGACTTTGGTTCTTAATGGACAACACAAAGGTCAAAGGAATGTTGGAAACTAAGAATTCAGAGGAACAAAGTTGTTCATGATATTCCTGTTAGAAACAGTAGTCTCAAAATGTGAATAAAATGCATGATTAATAAGAATATTGTCTTGTGTTCTGCCTCGGTTGTCAACCTTCAAACCTTTCTTTCGAAATCACCACTGCCAAGCCAAGAGTGCTCAAAGGGCATTGCAAAGTAGCTGCGATGCCAGTGAGGAGACTCGAGCTACAATCCCAAGGCACCCAGGCAATGAATGACATTAATGTACACATTAACACATGGAGATCAGGCATATGTTATCTCAATTAGAGTGTGAAAAGTATATTGAATGGGGGAGAGGGGTATGTTTTTCCAAAAATTGAAAATTCCTTTAAAAATGTAACCAAACTGCTTAAGGTTTAAAAGAACGTTCCATGATAATCTTGTTTCTTTTCTTTCTTTTCTCCTCCTAAATTTTTAAATTCAAACAAATTCCATAGCTAACCAACTTCCTAGAGACTTTACCAAAATATCCTAAATTGTCCTGACCTTGTCATAAAAAAATACATTTTGAATAGGAAACTTAGTTCTCTGGGTTCCATATTGTAAAAAGGACAGTACTTCACTCATTGTTAACTATGGAATTTTCCAGCCTGAATGTTTCTTCACAACAAGTTTTCAAACCAAGATGAGATGCAAACTCATCAAGCCACAGACACACAGAATATTTTCATGATGCGTTTTGCCAACATACTTGGTGAAGATGTTAGCATGATGTACTTACAGAAATTCGCACTTGTCCCATGGTATCTCTTTCTCGCAAAGTGGCTGAGTTGGGAGCTTTTAAGGAATCAAAGTCTATAGTTATTCCAAAGGGAATTGCAATTTCATCTGTCCGTGCATAGCGCCTTCCTATTGAACCACTTGAATCGTCAACTTTGTGAGATACATCACATCGAGTTAATTCTTGAGCTGGAAACATTCAATTCATCAAAACTTCAACAATTCAAATACAAACTTGTGTGCACTTATATACAGCAAGCCATTAACATGCACTTACATAGTTTTTTGACGAAGGGTTGAAATTCTGGATTGCCACTCAGGGGAAGTACAGAACATTTCAAAGGCGCCACTACAGGAGGCAGAGAGAAGAACTACAAAGACCAAAATAAAATCATAAGAACAAAGAATACATCATTATCTACTGTATATACTCTAATACAACTCACATATTTTTTTCAACAATTGCTAGTTGAAAATTGAGGTGAGGGTAATATTCGAGTCAATGTTAGTATCACGAACTTGAAGCGTGTTGCACGTTGTCACATGGCGGTGTGGGTCATACTTCGGCTTTTATAACGTGGCGAGTCTGAGCCTATCTTCACAATGGAATGTCTCACGGTATTTCACGTCTAGCAACACGAAAGAGAGACTCGAAATGCCTGATAATGCCACTGTGAAGACGGGACTTGAGGCGCAGCTTTATATCATTCACACTCTAACCAGTGTTAATCGGCAGGCCTTTTAAGGGCAGACATTTTTGCAATAAAAGTGAAAAAAATGTGAAAAAAGTTGTTTTTTTCCAATATTCCTTACCGGAAATTAGAGCGCGGGTAATATTCGAGAGCGGGTTATATTTGAGTATATATGGAATATTAATAATTCTCAATGCTTGCATAAATTTAAAGAAAACTGTGCAGCTTCGGGCCATATGAGAGGGGTTTTGTTAGATACAGCAAGATTTCTGGTGGGAAAATCGAAAAACACTGAAACAGTCTTCATTTGGTCTGAAAAATGCAAATACTATTTAATTATCTTACTAGTCACTCGGGCACTCACACACTTTACACATAGAGTTACATCCATTTATTCATGTAGCGTTTGCTCCAGATTTTTTAGCATCTATTTATTGGCAGGTTATATTCCGTTAAAATCAAGGAGATTTCAAACACCTGTTCATATGAAGTTGCATAAATAGCAGGGGCAAAAATCACATGTAAAATGCTTATGATTTGTTACACAAATTCCCACTACAGGGCAAAATGTGATAATCTTGGACCTCTCTACCTGCCACAGAAGTTTTTAACATGTATTCTCACACACCATTACCAATAAATAACACATATTATTGTGATATTTGTGAAACATTTTTTGTTAAAATATTTAATTTATTATGGTGTTATATAAAAGCATTTATTTGTTGTTCTTGATCACTGTTGTGCTAATTTTTGGAAAACCATTTTAAATGGTTTAATTGAGCAGCATTTTTGTTGCCACAGGCCACATGCAGACTAAAATACTTAAAATATCAACTTACTGTTCTTTGTTCATCCCCTTCCCGCATCTTGAAATTGTGTTCAAATAAGGCATACATTATCCGGCCAATGCCAAAAGATGGCTCGATGACACTTGGGATGATTTCTTCGACATGGACAGTTTTTTGGTGTGTTTGAACCATCACCATATCTTTTGTTAATGTATAATCTGCACCATTCAGTGACACTGTGTGCTCTCTGAAAGTACACAAACAGAAACTAGAGGTGTAAAGAATGGCACAGACTTTCCCACATTATTTATATTTCCTATTTCCATTGGTCTCTGCTAGCTATTCAGAGGTGCCAGCTGACACCTATTGTAGCCCAAAGTACATTTTTTTTAATGTTCTTATTTTTTTGGCTTCCTAATAATAGAACGGAAATATTATTTTATGAATATTGAAGAACAATAAAACTTGGAGCTGCTAATATTTGGAGCCGTTTTTAAGAAAATAGCAATTAAGTACTACTGTAAATTAGAAATTAGATCATCTTTTCCCAGAAAACTATTGGGTTTTTGAAAAACTTCATTTGACATCATTTCAAGCACTTCAACCACACACAAATGCAATAGTATTTACAAATCGCTCAAAACAAGCATACTATAGGCGTAAGAGATCTTTAAAAAAAAATACATTTGTGTACTTTTTGAAAAAAAATCAAAGCATACAGCACAATTAATTCTACATCATCGTAAACAGTTACTGCTATTACAGAAGTTACAGCAATTACTACTATCTGTTGGAAAAGTTTGATCAAAAAATTTCAAGCTGTTTCTGAGAAAATGGCGTTTCTGAAAATGCTGAATTTGGGAACTCATTTTCACGGAAAATTGGGTTTGTGGGAAATTTATCTTTCATTATTTAAAGCACATGTATTCATAAATACATAAATGTAAAAAAATTACTGCTCATGTAAATAACAACCTGAGAGAAGTCAAAAATATTATAATTTTGTAATTTTTGAAAAAACAAAAGAATAGAGTGATAAGGCATTTATATCATCTTATAGAGTGAATTTAGTACTATTTCTAACAAAAGTTTAAAAAAAAATTTGGAGCCATTCTTGAGAAAATCTTGTTTTGTAATTTTTTAAATTTCAATTTCATGTAACATTGCGCGAAAACTACTAAATTTTTCAAAAATATTTACTGACTAATGAAAAAAACTCACCATGGAGAACAAATTTTATTTTAAGGAAACATCTCCATCTTTAATTTTGTAGTTGTAGGAAGACAGAAAAAAATTCATATTTTTGAAATTTTCGAAAATACAGTGTTAACTGTGAAAATCAGACCTATGCCACTTTTATAAGTAAATGTTACTCTATTACAAGAAATTTAAAGAAAAAATTTGAAGTCGTCATTGAGAAAATTTTGAAAACATCCGGGGGACTTTATGTAAAGTATGTCCAAATTTTGAAGAACGTTTTTCAAAATCTCAAAGTTTCGACTTGAGCCAGATGGAAAGGGGTTTCTTGAATTTGGAAAAATCCTATGCATGGTTTACACACTGGTAGTGTTTACAGACATCAGATGGATGGATGTTTTGAAAAAGTCACTTGAAATTGATTTTCCGCAGCATTACATAACATTCCCTATACTATGTGTATTACTCCTTATATACATAGGTACATAGGAAAGTAAAAAGGAATTTTAGACATTTGGGTTTCCTACTTCCAATGTGGAAATTATTGTTATTATTTGACTTAGTACAATAAATATTTTTACTTTCTCACATACAGCTTTCACAGCATAAAGTATTGTAACGCTTCAGAGAAAACCAGCAATTTTTCAATAAAAAAATTTTTTGGCATACATCTTACTTTGGCAGGTCATTTGTTTGTCTGCTTGCCACCCGATTGCAAAATTCAAACTTTTTCAGTGTCTTCTTACAATTACGATATTGAAGATAGTAATATTTTTCCTAAAGTAAATTTGTTCTTCAAAAACCGATCTTGAAAAAAGGTCAAACACTCTTTTTGGAAATTTGAGAAGTTTTTGCAAGAAATATAGGCAATTTTTAAACAATTATTTTCTAAAAAACGACACAAATATAATTTTTTCCTCTTATTTGGCACAGAATGGTAGAGAAAATGATACTTGCCCTATTTTGGCAAACACACTATTCTTGAGCAAAGTTTCAATACTGATGATGGGGATATTTTGTTAAATGAAATCTGTTCTGAAAAATTGTTTCTTTTAAGGTTGTGTACAATTTTTTATAGCATTAGTAGTTCAAAATAATTTTGCAAATTTTTGAATTTGCCAATTCAAATTTCCTGCGCTTCTTTTGCTAAAATCCTTCAGGAGTTTTCACATTGCAATACAACAATGGGAACGTCACAAAAAGGCAATCCTCAATTCTCAGAATAACTTCTGTGTTGCGCCTCTGGGTGTATGAAATGGGAGTTTTGGATTGTTGAATTGATGTTGATGTTTTACCTTCAAATACTTCAATTTTCATGCCTAACACACTACAATTGATAATGTGTTTTACAAGGAGCTGAGCTAAGTTGTGTGATAATATGGGCAGAAATTGTGGTATTATAAGTTAACATAACCATTACTGACACATGAAAGTATGTGATGTTGTAGTTTTCTTGGCAGTGTAATTCTAAATAAAGAATAAATCCCTATTAACCAGCCCTTTTTTCTTGCACAAAATATAAAAGGAAGTACAGAAATAAAAAAAATTGTCACACTGAATATTACTGGCTTATGAGCGATCTTGACTGTGATTGATTCAAAATAAAATCAATTTTGTAATATAATGCCTACTGAGAGATAAAACATTAATATGGGTGAAACTGTGCTATTGTGTGCAGTATGATTGTTTATGTGTGCCAAATGAGTGTGTTTGTATATAAATAAATAAATTGATGCATCAATTTTGCAGAGATTGCATTTTGAGTCTTACTGTGAATAGTTTGTCAATTTTCCTTTTTATCACTGAATGTATTGCAAAAACAACATTTTCAAATCCATAATTCTAGAATGAATTGTTACCCTTTGCTTGCCAAATCTTCTTCGAGTTGACCCACAGTCACAGGATCCATAGCAGACAAAACTTCCATGATCCCTTTGGCCTCTTTCTTAAAAGCTTTCCCAATAGCAGCTTTATTGGGCACTGGCTCTGCAAGAGAAAAAAGTAAACAAACAAACTCAAATTAGAATTGCACCCAACGATGAAGGCAGTTTTAGTTCTCTTTTGGGCTAAGTTGTAATTTAATTTCTATGAGCAAGATCTACAGATTTCTTGAACATTTAGCTTCCTTCCACAGCATAATTTTCTGTTTCTACCTATCTCTTTCATTAGCAAAATTATCATTCTACCATAGAATAGGATATTCTATAATACTACTGTATCAGTAGTTAAAAAGAAAATCTCAATTTCTGAAGTTACGAATATTGGCAAATCCGTAAACCTTGCTCTGAAATCAACGGATATTAAAAATCTTTCTATGAAATGACAATGATAAACTTCATTTAAATTAATCTTATTTTCTGTTTTTGTCTTAGGTTGTGTAATATGATGAGATTAAGAATAATTTCTACCAATTACTCTCGCGTATTTATTCAATGAGACAATGTACCTAATAAATTTTGGTTGATTTATTGAGTTCCAAAACATTATAATTATAAAAAAAAACAGCTTAATTAACATCTGATCAACCGAGTGTTTTCATTATTTAGAATTTTAGCTACTTATTGCTCTACAGATACAATTCGGAATGTGGTAATTATTAACTTACCAGTAATGTTTACAATTTTCGGTTCAGCGAGTTTCTTCTCTGCCGCTAATCGTACACCAGTAGCTTTGGTGTGCTGAGTCAGATCAAAAGCTGATCTGTCAGCACAGCCAACACATTCTATCCAGCCCTAAATCATACAAAATCACACAAATCAAACAAGGCTTGTTGTATTTAATGAACACAATTCAATTGTTAACTAATGATTTGTGGGTCATAAAAACATTACAACAGCACAATATAAAATTAGTGGCTGCCCTTTTTAGTTTTGGCAGAAGCCAATATACAGAGGGTGTGAATTTAAAACCTACCTACAGCATGAGTGTTTTCATCATGTGATTATGGAGAGGGAGCCATTTAGTATAAAACATCAATATACATACGTAAATATGTAATGAATATGAAAAATCTGATATAATATGTAATATTAAAATACTCAAAACACATTTACATAATACGAAATTACATTTATAAAAAAAATCCTAAATAAATTTTTAAAATAGTATAAATATTTTAAAAATCACTTTGGGAGTACAAGCTGATGCACACTTTGCACCAAAAAACTTTCCTGTCAGTAGTAAAAGCACTGTTATCATGAACCATAGTTAAGCCAGACCATGGTGCATACAGGCAAGGTTATACACACCTTGAGGCAGACTAGATGCAATAGGAACAATTGTAGAAATTGGCAACATCTATGACCAGCAAACAATCATTGCTGCATGCAACATTCTCATCAAAGTGTTACACGTTGGCGATTGCCAAAGTTTCTCAGAAATTAATGTTGAAGGCAATGAAACGTGGCAACAATGATTCTTTTCACCCATAGATTTCACCAATAATGTAGGGGAAAATACAGATTGTTTTAAAAACTCCTTTCCATAAAAAATAATTAATAAAATTAACGAAAAATGATTGAATAAAAAAATATTTTGTGAAAAAAGCAAAATATGTAATATAGTACTAAATATGTAAAAATATGTAACGTTGTATGTAAAATATGTAAAATTGGATATTGTGTTAGGGGAGTGACGATTCACCGAGATTATAGTTTTGAAAAAGATAAGTAGAAACACAAAAAATATGTAATTACATACAAATCTGGTCTCTAGAGATTACTATAATAAGGCACCACTTAGACAGCTACTGCTTAGCTATTGCTGGCAACATAATGGAAGGTTATGTTTATGCACTCATTTTGTCAGTGCATTCTTTTATAGCTAGCGCTTTTGAAAATTGCTTCTTCACCATCCCTTGCAAAGACATCGCCCTGCATGACGTTCATTTGTTTCCCGACCTGTCAAAGTGGTCACTTCTTAGAATAACTCTTTTATACCAAAGAACAGAAGGTTGCTTTAAGAGGGATAAGAAGTTCCTGGGATCATTGAATTTAAGGGAAGAATTATACTTCAATTGGAAATTGAAGATGATTTTTTAAGGACAATTTTTTTCAAAAGTGAATGAACTAATAAGTTGAATGGCATATCTTGACTAAATTTATGAAAACTTGAATCCATTTGTAGTGAAGAATCAACAGAGTTCTGTCCTTCTCAAAATTTTTCACCTTCAATCGGTCACCTGTATATTTTCATCTTAATTATTTAACCTTTCAGGAGTGTGCGACAAAAATCTTGTCCTGAATGAAACTACTACTTAGCATGTGTGACCTCATGCAGTTTTCTAATGCGATTTCGAAAGAGGTGGAAGTCATTGAGGCTTCCTAGAATAGATAGGATATTTTCTAACTCTTAACTATCTGATTTTGTAACGGTACTGTGTAAGTGCGATTACATATGGCATATGAGATTTTGTATTTGAAGAGATGCATGTGAAATTTGGCAGTTTTAATTTTCTAGTATTGTGTTTTGTACCATATAGGGCCCTAAAGATATTGAAATTGATGTGCTACTGTAACACTGTAATTTACATTCTCCAAAATGGTGAATCAATGGACTATTTTGAATTGTTATTCAACAATAATACTGCTAATTTAATAATCTAACACTAACATTTTTGAAGTTTATACTTAGTAAATATATAACTTATGTGAGCAAAGTAGAGACAAACCGACGTGAATTTTAGAAAAGTTTCATTGACACGGGAGTTCAGCCACAGTGGTTCATCATGCTTGAAGGGTTAATATCATAAAACTTACATAAGATGTAAGGAGTTCAGCATCCCAGCAGTCACAAGCATAATGAGCCATTTCATTGCTCATGTGTTGACGAAAGCGTAATTTTTTCTCATCAACACCAATGCGTATCAAGAACAACTGAATGCGAGCCATGAAATATCCCAAAGTTTGATTGGCAATCAGGTTCTGCAACAAATCAAAAAGGAAGCAATACTTAGTTAGAATTACCATGAAAATAATAAAGTAATAAGCACCGCTTATGCATATATATGGATTCCTTCAAGGATATTTTATCAATACAACAGCAATTTTCAGTTTTTGCATCCAACACCCTACATTTTTGTAAAAGAGATCTCCATTATGCGGATTTTACTTCTATTATTTAAATAAAAAAAAACTTAATGTAGGATAACCATCGTTTGTTAATTAGTTTTTAAGATCTAGTCCTTTACTTTTAAACTTGTGATGCTACAATACTTCTTGTATTACTTGTAATGGTTGTATAATATGATACCACTTCTACTTGAACTCTCAAACATATTTTCAAAATTCGAAAGTTATAATGAAAATGGGACTTATTTTATTTGCAGAACATGTTTTGAAATACTACAGGAAAAGGCACAATAACCAGCAAGATCATAATGTCAAATTATATAGACAGTTTAACAAGAAATACTACAAGAAAAGGTACTATAAAGAGCAAGATTATATTGTCAAGTTATAAAGACACATTAATGTATTGTATAATAGATAGAGTGCACTCGCACACTTGAGGGTGAACATTAATACAGTCTATTAATATACTTGGCTAATTGTGTAATTGGCTGTGTCAATATTTTGAATAATATTAATGTCAAGATTCTAAATGTAAAAATGTATTACTACATTTCTAGCCAGAAATTTCCTCTCTACAACAATCAATTGATCAATTACAAAAAAAGACAATGGATCCATGAAGAAAATGTGCTTTTGTTTTCACAATTATTTGGGAGATATCCCATCAGATTTTTATCATCATCTATTATTACTATTTTAATACTATGAAATAATACAGACAATAACAACAACACTCCTCAAACAAGGAAATTATCTGTAAATTCTATCCTCCTAAGAGAAGTACATACTGAATCAACTGCTTCTCCAATAGTTGTGAGTGATGCAGATTTTCCATCCATTTGATTGCAAGCTGAATAGAGTAAAACAGGAGTGGTTCTAACAGAATCAAATTTTGGATGATTTTTGTTCGAAGGGTCACAAAAATGCTCTATTTCCGCCATTGTAAATTCTCTATAAAATAGTATACAACATAAAATTAATTACAACATCAAGACAATTATCAAAGTAATTTTTGTTTTCTTTAAACAACAGTATTATATTAATATTTACATGAAAGAACTCACCTCACTCTAATAAGCCCAGATCTGGGTGAAATTTCATTTCTAAAAGCATTACCAATTTGAGCTGCAGCAAAAGGAAGTCGCCCTTGATTGAATTCTAAGAGTCTCTTAAAATTCACAAAAATACCTTGGGCGGTTTCAGGACGTAGAAAGCTAAAAGAAAAAAAAAAATTCTGGTTACGAACAGCAATGATTGTCATAATCTTAAGATAATATTATATGGTATTCTTTTTTATTACACACAAACAAAAACAATGGAAAAACAATAACTGTAATTTTTTTGCACATTTGGAGTTAGCAGGTTTGCATATCAAGACTTTGCACGTCTTTTCTGGTGTCACTAATAGCTGCAATTATTAAAATTACAGGTTGAAATTATAAGACACTGTTTAAAAAAAATTAAAATGGCAGTTTTTTCTACATTGGTAATTATGCACAAAATGACACAAAACAATGATAAACTTTTCATGATTATTCAAGAATAGGAAATATTACATTTTTTATATACTTTTAATTCATGTAATCCTTTTATATAATTTACATTAGAACAAGAAAAAGATGGAATTTTAACTGAAACAAATTAATAACATATGATATCAAAAGAAATTCTCACATTGAACCTATTTTTCAGAACATCCCTTACCACACAGAACAGGTGTCATATACAGCCTGGAAATATGAACAATTAAATTATAACTTCAATCACTATCTCGCATCGTGTATCATATACAGAAGGTCTGCAAGATGTTACTTGAAAATAAAATTCCCCTTCCTTTTGTTACAAAGACTATAAAGAAATGACCAACTACAGAATACAACAACAATTAGTTTCTAATTCAATTCTGTTCAAGACAATCTCTAAAACAGCTTCAAACATAATTAAGTTTACCCTATATTCCAGTTATTTTATTAAAATGTTCCAATTACATTAAAAAAGATGTTCTCATCTTAAATTGGCTGCTAAAATAAGAATAAAATGACAATGAAATATGTCAGATATATGTCAGAAATGTTTCTTACACAAGATCTCCTTACATAAGAATTAAAATTGTACAGTATATTGCATACTCTGCATAGATTGACCAGCCACCTATGTTGGTCAGACTAAAAGAGTCGCTAAGAGAATATCAAAACAATATCAAAGAAATTGACATTTCCAACCTTACGTTACCTGTCATAGGTTACATTTCTCAAGAACATTTGATTTTCACAATATTGTCATATTGGATAAAAACAGGAAAATATAGATTTACATCAGAAATCATTCATATTATCCTATAATATAATGGACTATGTATTAATGAAACAAAAATTCTACAATACAACAATTAGTTCAATGACTCAGAAGTTAATATCATTTTTATCATTTCAAATAATTGTTCTTACCCAATTATATCCTTCTCTTTCTGTTGTTTTGGCTTTCAAGAATTTAGAAATTATTTAATCCCCCCCTCATTCACCTCTTTCTCAATACCCCCCCCCCCTCCCCAACAAATTCTCATGTAATTACATCATTTGAGTTTTTCACTGTCACCGCAGAGAGAGATGTGGTCGTGCAAGGGTGGAATTCACTTCTCATTTTAAATTTTTTGCATTGAATTGGATATTTTCAGCAAACATACTCCCTTGCATTACAGTTCTTTTGCCCAAGCCTGATCTGATTGACTTAAGCATTGTTTTGCTTTGATATTTTCAGTTTTATATTTGACTGTTTTGAAAAATGAAATTTAAAAAAATTACATTCACAGTAAGTTCCTCTCCTTGTTTGGTTGAATTTTGTGTCTCCTCACTAACATATACAAATCTTTATTTTTTTAAAAATAATATATTTTCTTATTATATTGATCTGCATTGTAACTGTTTGTATTTCCATTAACTGTAACTGTTAGTAACAAGTTTTGCTCCTGCCAAATTTCAAATACATTATGGTTATTGTTTCTCCATCACATACAATTGTCTATAACAATACATATAATTGTCACCATTCCTGTCACCTTGTTGGACGCAATTACGCTCTGAGAATATATTCCGCAGTTGTAAATATATCCAAATTGTGACTATGTTACTGAGTAACAATCCATTTTAATAATTATATTTGTTCAAAGAATTGGTTGCACTAACACAAAATACTTAATGGTTACACATTGGTAATACAAAAAAAAACAAAAAAACATATTATTCCCTTAATAATAATAATAATATAACAATGGTGTTGATGATGATGATGATGGATGTTAGGACATACCCTTTAACTAAACCTGAAGGTCCTATCTGCGTGCCAAACATTAGGTTGAATTCTATGGGCTCTGTCAGTTCATTGCCAGTGAGTGGAGAGCGAATGTTGAACTTTTGAAGAATCTGGCTCATTTCTTCTTTTTTCATTCCATCCAACTATTTTAGGAAGAAATAAAAAATTTAACAATTAATGTAATAAAGTATCAGAGTTGTACATGGTATTACCTAATCATACATGAGTGATTACAGTACTTAACATCAAGCTACATTTACCTTTACAACGATGTCTTTGCATTCCTCTTTTGTTGCTTCAGATGTTTTCTTATCTAAAGCCACTTTCTCTAAATGAGCTTTTATTAGATGATCCAATCTAAAGCATTCACCTGTTCCTATATCTTTCACCATTAAATCTGCAAATCTGTCTACATGTCCAGATGCTCTGCAAAATTTATATTTTATTAGCCCTTTGCAGTAAAAGCCTTTGTATCTTGTTTTCATTTATTAACTCATGCATTATTTAAGGCTTTATTATTTATGTATGCAGGTATTATTATTCATGGTTTGAATGATCTTCAAGATATTCGTGGAATACACGGAATTGTAAATCAAATACCTTCGACTTTTGTTTGTTTTTTAATTTCAAGTTTGGCTTTATGTGGTATACCTTTTTTGTCTGGATTTTATTCAAAGGACTTAATTTATTCAATCAACCCTATCCATTAAACAATTAAAATTAGACACCCAATCAACCAACTGAAACTGATAACTAATTTTTTTCCATCATTTGATCCAACATCAAATATTATAAATATTCCTATAAATTGATTAAGAACTCTTTTAGGATTAATAATCATTCCATCTTGTTATTGATTAATTCCTAACTGAAGATTATTAATATGAAATTTATTAATTAATAAATTATATTCAGAATTTAAAACACTATTAATCAGAAATAAAAATATAGGAAGATCTTTCCTATTCATTTCCTTATTTCCATGTATCTTCACAAGATCAAGCCATTTAACATTTACATTATCCTTAGCATTACCATTTTGATTATCATTTATATTAAATGGATGAATTAATAATACCCAACATTTGCTCATGTAACACATCTATTGAAAAATATCATACCCATCAGTCAAATCACATTTAAATTCCTGCAGCACTGATATTTATTATGATTATTACTCGCTGTAAAGATGCTCTAAAGAGGTTGCAAATTTTAGTAAATATAATTCTAAATAAAATTAGTATTGCAACTTTACATTATTTATAAATTGCGGAATGTAATATTTGAATGGTCAGACCATTAAACAATGATACACAGTCTTTAAACTATGAGTAGAACTGGTTTTAATGTTGGTTACAGATGTAGTTCTATTAATGGGAAATCTGGGTTGAAGTGGAGAATATATTACCACTCAAGGAAGACCTTTAAACCAACAGTCTTACATGCCAAACCTCAGATGACATTGGGGTATGTCATCATCAGGGCCATCATTTATAGGGACTAACATGTACCTACATGTGTACATACCTTTAGATGAAAAATATTCAAAATATGGGATAACTTATGGACTAAAAATTCAATTAAAATTTATAAAATGAAGAAATAATGTACATGCACATTGTGTTAATTAAATGGCCAAATCAGTTTTTTTATATTAGTCATAGTACAAGATATAATAATTTCTTGTATGAAAACAGAGTAGGTATTTCCGTGACACAAAGTCAGATCTTTAATCCTTTTCTCACATGCGAGTATTTACCTAGTGGTGGGATTGATAAGACTTATACATTTTCAAATATGAAATTGCTACTGCTTCTTGCTTTGTACTAGCTAACACTCCATTCAACATCACAAGTAATTGGGTCCATCTTTAACCACTCAATATCTTGTCAAGTTAATATAGATCTATTTTAAATTGCTTAAAATTAAACTAAACGTTTAAAATAATTTTCCAATAATATAATACAGAGCATATTGCAAATAAAATAATGAATATCCAACAAAATGATATTTCAAGTCCTAGCACTGGTCATCACTAGGCATTAGATCTTCAGGAAAATGACTATTTCATTCTAGTGGACTTATTTATGTATTATTTTAATATGCAATGCTAAGATATCAGAAAATTGGACATGTTCAAACGTTACTACCCATTATGAAACTTTCAATTCACATATTTGTATTTTAAAATATGAGAGAATTTCTAAAAGTATACCACTAGATTTCTTTCCATTTCCCTGTTTCATAAATACCAGTCATGTTCTAAGAACATGGTCGATTGACAATACACAGAGTGCACTGAAATTTTAAGTGGAAATAAATCTAAATTCTCAGGAGGTTTCAGTGATGGTAATGTTGGACTGCTAAAATATATGCCAGTCACATCAGTAGATGTTAAGAGATCCTTCTCCACATCCAAACTGATTTTGTCTCCAATTGTTGCTAATTGGAAAACATGATCCTTGAAAAATTACTGGTAACATATTGCAATGAAAACTATTTGGAATCAAATGTGAAAGAGTTGTAAATATGTGAATCTTGTTTTACATTAAAACGTACTTTTCAATTCTATTGCGCATTTAAGTTTACAAAATAATATAGACAAAAATTACAAACAATTTTTCAATTTATTGTGTATGTAACTTATGACAGTGACTTTTTTCTCCTTATTCTTGACATTTTCAATGTCTTTTTAGACGCCTCAGAGACTATTTTTAGTGCCTAAACATCTGATGTCTAGTCATTACTAATATGCCCTCCAAGTGCAAAGAATTAATCAATGTGTTTGTAAATAAAGGGAAAGAATATTTACAAATGAAAAGATTGTGAACATACTTCAGTACTGGTTCCGGTGTAAGTACCGAACAATCTACTTCTAACATTTGCTCTTCGAGGACAAAGAAACTACGCCAAGCATGTAGAAGATTAGCTTTCAGGGCACAACCCATCGGCCCAAAGTCATACTGCCCAGTTATTCCTGGAAAAAAGGAAAATATTCTTTAACCTATTGTCCGATAATATTTCTGTCTACATGAACAGCATGCGGCTGACAGAGATGAAGGGGTTCCGTTTTCCAATCAGAGACATCAAACTCTGATGATTCCACTGCAGAGTAGCCAATGCTTAATAAAGGGGGGTAAAAATGAAATTTTACAATACGAAGAAACTGAAAATTGAAGAGTGCTATTACTTCTTTGGTTATGTATCATGGGTTTGCTTCTATGCCATCTACTGTAATGAGCTCTTATTGCAATTAGTTTCTTACTACTGTTTTGATCTGATGTAAGTAAACCCAACTCTGCTGCCTGAGTAAGTGGCAACATCGCTCTACCCCACCCCCAGCTGTCAATTATACAGAAATATTTTCGGACAATAGCACAAGACATATTAGCAATGAAAGCAGATGTGATGAGATTATCCTCACCCCATTTTAAATTGGTCTATAAAGTTAATTTTTTTAAAGGTGTCCTTTATCTATTCTCATAGGAATCGCAAGTTTGGTTTCAAAAATAAATTATTTTTATTCTAGTCTAACACAGTCAACAATAAAAAATTATCATAAAACTGCTGCATTTACTACTCATCATGCCCTAATTCCAAGTATGTGCTTACAATTTCTCTAGCACGTATCATATTTGTGGTAAGATGGTTTTAATTTTATGAATGCATGAATTATCCACAAAATAATTACTTACCTAGTCAACAATGAAAAATCATCAGAAAACAAAATATGGGAGATTTACCAAGTGTTACACCCTGATTCCAAATACTGCTTACATATTCTCTAACATGAATAGTTTCTGAAGTAGGACAAGTACACAAGAGAGTTGGGAGATCAACACATTTCTAAGTAAGCTATTTATAAGGAAATGGAATAGGCCAATTTTTAATGTATTAAATGGATTAGCTATTGAAGAAAAATGGGGGAAGATGGTGCAAATCTGAATTCAAAAACACAATCTGTGTTAAAAACTGGCTGAGAAAAATATGCTTATGTTCCTGATGACTACAAGCTTCATTTCATAGATGCGTGAAATTCATTATTACAGAATGAAAATTTCATCTTGAGAGAGTACACAAAATTAACAAAGAATCTAAGAAAAGTAGAATTTACTTTTCTTAGTTTTATTCATTTCAGACAAAGGTTTTTGTAATATGTTACCCATCACGGTCTTCATATTAAGCAAACGTAAAGCAACACAGCTCTGGAGAAAACACAATGATCAATGGCAACATTGCATCATTGACAACAATAAGCCTCCACCAACAAGCACCTAACACATAACACAGAAAATTGTGAACTTAAAAAACTCAAAAAAGATAAAAATGTGCACACAACCATTGCATAAATTAATAAAAGAAAGAAAGGAATGGAGGATAATCTAATCACCTGCCCACACCAGAATTAATAAATATTTTAACAGCACTCATTTCAAATGTCAATAATCCAAAGGATAAAATCCAAACAATAATACCTCCATATATAGCGAACGATTGGTCAATAAAAAACCTTCTCTTCAATAAATCTTCCATTTTAGCTCTATCAAACATTGTTGCTGCCGGGGCCAGAGAAAGTTCTTTCTCTTCAAGAACCTTCTTTCGTAACTTGAGTTCTGCAACGGCTTTTTTCACATCCAAATCAGGGGCACCAGCAGCTTTTAAATTCCTCACAATGTCACCCTACAAAGCACAAAAAATATTATCATTATATAAACATTACAACAAACATTTATATGTTAATTTCAATCACTGATGACCGGTATGGAGATTATTAGTAGTAGCTGTAAATGTAATTACAGTTCTTCCGGAATAGAAAAGAAGAAAAAAATCGGTCAAATTAATTAAATGAATAGATCCAGATTTAGAAAAATAATTTGGATCCATCAAGTTAAAATGGTGTAACAATAGTTTGACATTATCCTGCTCCATAGAACAAAATTGGTAAAAATGCCTTCATTTTCACCCCAATTACACATACAAATTATATTAGTAATATTACCTGTTCTTTAACAGCTGCCCGCAAAGGCGCCAATATTTCTTCCGTTTTAGGATCTGCCATTGTTTCCCAATGTAAGCGAAGTTTCAAATTTCTGTGCTGTTTTTTCGACCCCCAAACTGCCTTTTCTTTCAAATGCCAAGTGCTCGTAAATGTTGAACGTGCTGTTTTCGGAGGTGACCGAGGAAAAAATACTACACTAAAAAATAAATTAAAAAGTGGCCTCATTCAATGACATATAAAGGTTCTCTTGATTTCACGCTGCATCCAAGTTCTATGAATTCAGTGGAATCCAAAAGACACCGGATTCCACACTTCTCACACTACCGCATGTCCCGCATGCGCCACTACCCAAAGTTCCGAACACGCGAACACACATACGAACACTGCCTGACAGCTCACGACTTTTGCCAACTCCTTGCTGACGTAATTCTGAGCGCGACTCTGACTTCAATTGTTAACACTATGCAGAGAAGGGGTATAGAAAGCTGCCATTTTACCTCATCGTGTAGCGCGGGAACTCAAAGAACCAAGGGATCAATACGCATATCTGGTATATGGATTACATTCCAGGATTCCACATTCCAATGTGTGAAACTTTGAAACTGTTGCACTATCCTAAAACATTATGGCATATATCAGCGATCTGCCTTTATCTTTTGTCAACTTCACCTAGTCATTAGTTGAAAGAAAATGTACCAACTGACACCTTTTTGATCTTCGACAATAGCATTACACGCATTCAGTATTATTAGTTTGTGCATGTATCTTGCCCCGTAGATAGTTGATAAATTGAAGAGAGTAATAGAAAAGCTTCCCAGAGGTTTGGTCAAAGAGTCCATGCACAGTTTTGTTTGGATTTCATTTAATTTTTATTTTTGAGACCAACTGACTAGAAGGTTAAGATATAACTTCTTTTTTTAAGTTGAGTTATAGTCTGTTTTAATGAATGGCAGGATTGCAGATTGCAGTGTCATTGGCAAACTGCGCTATTCTTATTGAGTTGAGTTTGAGTAAGTCTGCCGTGTACAGATAGAATAACGTTGGTGAGAGCGGTGATCCGTGTGGTAATCCTGCTTTTGCAGTTTGAGGGTTTGATCGGTGGTCGTGATCGCGAAGATTATATCTTGTAGGAAGTTGGTGATTATTTGGATAAGATAAAAAGGTGTGCATATTTCTTTGAGTTTGGGGATAATACCACGTGTCAGATCCGGCCGAATGCTTAAGCAACATCTAGAAAGATGGCCATTGTAGTGTGTTTTCTCGGAAAGGCGGAGTAGGTGTGTTCTGACATGCGAAGTAATTGGTGGTGTGCGGCGATGTATTACGTAAATTCGATATGTTTTATGGGAATTGCGTTGGTGGCTTAAATATGCGTTTTTAAACTTTTAAGATATTTTTTCTGGAATTTTAGAAAGCGTGGAGAGTAAACTGATTCGTCTATAATTTTCTACGGGACTAGCTTTTTTATTTGGCTTGAGAACTGGGAAAATAATTGTTTGTGAAAATATCCTATTCGTAAACACAGTTATGGATCAGAGAGATTTTTTCAGGAATAATTATTAATATTATCGTTGCCATTGACCTTTTTAGGTAATGCGTTTATAATGGCTTTGATTTCTTTTTGGGAGGTATATTCTATCTTTGGGTGGGGGTCATACTTTAATAATAATAATAATAATAATAATAATAATAATAATATTTATTGAGTCACATATACAATTACAATCGTGTATGACGAGTCAAATATGATATACATACATCTTGGGAGCAGCGAGTGAAGTTACATTTATTTTTATTGTCCAGTCATTGTTATGACATTTGATTTAGTAATTGTTATGTGTGAAGGATGCGAGTTTGTCGCATTTGTTGTGAATGACGGGGCGAAAAAATTGTCTAGTTCTGCTTTCTGGTCTGGTTTGAACACTTTCCCTGCGTTTGTGTCTAATGAAGGAAGTTGGCTTTTTTCCTAAGTATTTTTTTCTCGTCATAAGCGATAACGAATTGTTGTTAGTGCTTCAGGAATAAACTACGTTGAATTATTGTTAATCTTTGTAGTTTTTTTAGTACTTTTCTAGTTATATTAGTTATTAGATTTAGTTCAGCTTTCGGTGCTGGTGTTCTTAGGCGGGCCCAAAGTCTTCATGTTTTATTTTTAGTGTTTATTAGTTTTATTATTTCACTCGGTAGTTTATCATTATAATTTTTGTTTGTGTGTTTAGTTATTATTTTTGAGTTTTTAGTGCAATTTTACTAGAGAATTTAAATATGTTATTATCTAATCTACCTCTGGTGCGTTTGGTAACTTTTTATCCGAAAAACGTATGTATATACAGAGTAATATACGTACTGTAGGGAAAATTATGTGATGCTGCATAAAATCGATTTCGAGATTTCAACGGAAATACACATTTTGGGATCCCCTGATACCGAAAAAGTGTTTTTTCAAAACGTCCTTCTGTCAGTCTGTGAACACCACTAGCGCCTTAAACCAATCGTACATTTTTTTCCAAAATTGATATTCTCAGGTCAATCTGGCTCCACTAGAGGTGTCACGATTTTGATAATCTTTCTTCAAACTTTTAGGGTACTTTTACGTGAAGCCTTTCGGACATTTTCAAATTTTTCTCAAAAACGCTTCCATTTTTTTTCTTTGAATTTCTTATAAAAAAGGGCGGCACGGATCCGATTTTCACGGTTAACTCCGAATTTTCAAAAATTACGAAGGTTTGATTTTTGCGGCGCCTTCCTTCATAAAATTTGTTCTCCATAGTGAGTTCTCTCATTAAGGTCAGGTAATTGTCATTGAAAAGTCTGGTAATATTGATAATTGATGGGTAGCGTTGCTTTCGATGTTGGAATACGTCTTCGTCGGAAAATGACTGAAGCAAATTTTTAATAGCACGGAAAAGTTCTTGTTGGAGGGAAAGAATGAATGGAAGCTCCGATGGGTCTCCACAACTTACTATTAAAAGGAAGTCAGTAGAGGTATTCGCACTGAGTTTCACACTACTGAGCTTAAGGTCTGTTACGAAGTTAGTTGTCACCTTGGTTTTTATTTCTCTTGGGAAGATATTTACGTTGAGGATTCAGGCAACAAAAATGGGTGGGATTTTCCGTGGAGTGTCTGTTGTTTCATTGGTCTGTCTGTTGATTCATTGATTCATTTCGTTTCAGTACTTAAATCTGTTACTTTCTATCTGTTTTCTAGTTTCGATAAAAATTCGTCTCTAGTATTATTGGTCCTAGGGACGGATCCAGAGAATAATTTTGTGAGGGGAAATTTAAATGGTTTCATCGAATTTGTCATATTACAGATTTAATAAAATGTCGCAGGCTATACTCAGCACATGCCGCGATTCGATTTTATTCGTTTTAATGATAATCCGAAAATATTTTTCTTGAAAGTCTCGTGACAAGTTAAAATTAATAGTTACTGAAGAATGTAGGGGGGCATTTCTCTTCCCGTGGATCTGCACCTGTTGGAAGTAACATTATAATGAATGTTCTGGTGATCGCCTATGAATTGTCATAGTTTTTTTTTCCGCCACTAGTTAAGTCTACGTGACTCAAACCTTTTTCTACTGAAGGCTGCTGCATTGTTGTTTGTACATTCCTTGATTTGCGCCGATAGCCACGCCTTCGGGAGAATCTTGATTGATTGCAGCTGGTTCGTCGATCCCTTCCGTGTGTTCGGTATCAGGCGAAGTGTGATTGTGAGGGCTTACGCTATTTGGATTAGCAGGAGCTGCTTCGCCTTTATGTAAGACGAGCAAGGCTGAGGTAAACACTTCTCTGGTTGGGATTATATGCCATAACTACAGGGTAGAATTGATGCATTGCACTCAGAAAAACTTAATAGTCACTGTGATAAACTTCACATTTATGTCGATTTGTCTGTAGGATCAATTAAATATTTTGTGCACTCTGGCTGAATACCGCTTTGTCGAAAAACTCACTGGGCGGTAAGGTTGGCTTATGCCTAACACTGTAAACTGCGCGGTAAACTGTTTTTTAATTACTACATCACGTTGATATTTAACTCTGCATCAGTGGCGTAAAGTTTGAGCCCGAGTAAAAGAGGGCCCTATTTTTATTATTTAAGGTACAAACTCTACTTGTGTTTGCTACAATATTTTATAAAGGGGCTATAAAATTTATAAATTTTATAAATAAACGCTTTGCACTCATTTCGTTACGCTTCTGCCTTGTAGAATGTAAATTTTATAATGTTATCACCGATTCGCCGGTTTATCATGTAGACAGGTATCTAGGAGCCCACGGCAAGCACAGAATTTGCTCCCCTCTCAGAATACTTCAAATAGGAGTTTTTGTGATTAGTTTAAGCCGATATACTCTAAATAGGGCCCTTTGTGAGGGGTGCCCATGGCATGGGACATGTCTGTCATACCGAATATTCGCCACTATCATCACATTATTTTTTTCCCTTGAGTCTACAACGACAATATTTAGAACTAGCGTACCCATGAGAGAATTCTCGCATGTTAAATCCCACCTTCTTCCCTTTCCTTGTTAAACGTGTTTATTTGTTTAAGAAATGTATAAAGATAACTTCCAATGTACTTACAGACTATTAAATGTAAATAAAACTAGTGGTGCCAGAGAATGGCGCAGACTTTCCCGTATTAGTTTTCTATTCCCATTGATCTCGGCAAGCTATTCGGACTTGCCACATACTCTTGCAAACTGTCATCTACTACCGCCCAAAGTACGTTGTTTTAAAATTGTCTTAATTTTTCAGCTTCCTAATAGTAGAACGGAAATATTATTTTAAGGATATTAAAGAACAGTAAAGTCTTGTCCCAAATTGCAATTTTCTTTGAAAAATTTGAAGCCGTTTTTAAGAAAACGGCGTTTGAGCGTTTCTAAAAATGCGGAATTTTTAGCTAGTTTTCACAGAAAATGGTTGAGCTTTCGAGAAACAATATATGACATTGTTTAGTGCAAATGTACTAATAAATATAATAATGTGAACAAATTGCCGCTGATATAAATATTAACGACGTGAGAGACAAGTCAAAAAATTGCATTTTTGTAATTAAAAAAACAAAAAATAGAGCAAAATGGAGTTTATGTCATCTATAGACTATATTTAGCACTATTCCTACCAACAGTTTAAAGAAAAAATTTGGAGCTATTTTTGAGACAATTTTGTTTTTGTAATTTTTTAAAATTACAAATATTGCATGATCAAATTGCCGCTGATATAAATATTAACGACGTGAGAGACAAGTCAAAAAATTGCATTTTTGTAATTAAAAAAACAAAAAATAGAGCAAAATGGCGTTTATGTCATCTATAGACTATATTTAGCACTATTCCTACCAACAGTTTAAAGAAAAAATTTGGAGCTATTTTTGAGACAATTTTGTTTTTGTAATTTTTTAAAATTACATATATTGCACTCAATATTGCGAAAACTACCAAGTTTCAAAAAAATGTTCTTTACCTGAATGAAAGCAATAATTATGGATAACAAATTTAATTTGAAGGAAAAACCTCTATCTTCAATTTTGTAGTTGTGGGAAGACAATGAAAAAAAATTATACTTTTGAAATTTTCGAAAGTTGCTTTATCTGCAAGGTACATTGCAGGCACTCTTGGGTTAATATAAAAATAACTATTTACAATACATTCTTTACTCAATTACTTCATCTGATTTGACTTACTTCAATTTGATAGTGATGATTTTCAATATCATGCTGTTTTAATGGTGATTGCTGAAATGCAAAGAACTTTCTTTGCATTTCTTTGCAGAGATTCAACTGAATGAAACATTTTAGTCACATTTATTTGGAGCACTTGTTAGGGTTAAGGAACTTAACATATCCTATATTAGTCACAAAGAAATAATCTAGAAGGACATATGTTCTTTGGGTATATTTATTTTCAACTGTCACAAGTCTTTAATTTGCAATGAAGTTTACAAGAACAATTTTTTTTGTTATTTCTGTACAGACAATGGAATCTGTTTAAAAACAGATTCATTTAGAGAAAATATTATTTTTTTTTACAAAAACTCTTCGGTAAGTAAAACTTTTAAATGAGTATAATATACAAGTGTATATAGAAGCCCTGGAGAAGACTATGTATTTGTATCCCTTACAAACATACACCATTCATTCAACAGTCATAAAACTAACGTCTGCAAGCTCTCCCCAGGAGATGGTTGCTCATTCATAAACCAAGTACAAGTGAAGAAATCTGCATAGAACACTGATGAATGTTCATTGAGATGTCTTCTGACCAGAGTCACTACGTGTCAAATATACAATGGAAAACTATCTTCACTTTCCCTATATTTCACAATGTAACTAATTCAGTCATCATTCATCAACATATAAACTCCTTCTAACTGCATTCATAAAACTGTTAGTTTGCCGATATACTCAATTAGCACCAATATTCGTTTCAGTTCACATAACTGTTCATTATATTGGAGCATTGCTCAGAACCAATGCTGTTCGTTGAAGTATCATAATATTCTGCAGGCATTTCGCAGCACGTTCTTCTTTTTGTGACTCTTTTGCTTCGTTGATTGTAAAACAATTGTCTCATTACCATAATGATTCTTGCCATTCTGGCTCATTGGGCTAAATGAACCTGAAACATTACCAAAAAAACATGTTTTAAATATTGCATAAATTAATAATTTTTGACATTTTATATTACACTACATTTTATGGATGTATTTAAAAGGTTTGTGAATGATTTTGGAAGAGGAATCTATGTTCTTTTTCTATATGTTTGTTTCTATGTCATGAAAGTTTCTATTCTATACTATTGTTTCTAAGGAACTAGATGTTAAAATCACATTCACACTCAAAGATGGAAAAGGAAAGAGATGAAAACATCAAGTGACAGTTTTAAAAGTGAAGAAGGTAATATTCAAACCTAAGAATACCACCACACAGAATTATTTGATAAAGAATATTAAATAATTCCAATTTCCCCTACTCAATGCCTGTAGAGCAATGAGACTTTGAATAAGAAGTGGTGACAAGCACAAAGGAGTTTAAAAATAATTACAAGATAAAATTTAATCCTTTCATCACAATTATTAAATAAATGTAATTAATTAATTAATGCAGATACCATTCTATCTTTTTTGGGCAAAAAATTTTTTGATAAAAAACTTACAATTTATTATTATGATAAAAGATGATTCTGTTTATGGGAATATATCTTTGACCCCAGTGAATAAGCTGATAAGTCATCAATGCTTAAATTTTACAGGAGAGGTAAAAAAACACCTTTCAGACGGTGCTGTAAATCAGGGATTAATAATTTCAAACGAAACCTACACCCAAATAGTTTAGTTTGAATATCATCTTCATTTGAATATCATTAATCCCTGATTTATTTCAGTTGAAAGATGTTTTTGCTCTCCTGTAAAATTGAAGCATTCATGACTTATCAGCTTATTCACAGGGGTCAAAGGAATTAGAGAGCCTTCAGTGTATCTGAAAATGTGGTAATGAGATCAATGAAGGTGTTGAAGCAAAATTGGTTTAATGGCAGTATTAGCAACCAACATACATTCAACTAAACATTATTTTTCACAATATTAAAATAATAAAAAATACTGATTTTATTGTTTTTAAAATGTGTACTCAAACACAGGTAAATTGATAAAGAAATTCATTTGAAATCATGACATGTCATTTTAAGAACTTAAATCTTAAAAAGATTAAAAAGTGATTTTGTTTGGTTTTGGGTAGGGTTACCAGATGTCCGTACTTAGCAGGACATGTCCATATATTTAGCGTTTGAGCTGGCGTCCGTACTTATTTTCCAAAATCAGCAAATTGTCCAAACTTTGTGTTAAAAATAGTGATAATCTTTTCAAGAACCATAAACGTATGATGTTTTTTTTCTAAAATTACGTTTGCTTACTTTCTTTACTGCCATCTTTTAAACATTAAGTTAGTGTACTGTGTGTCAAGGTTGCATTGTGGTTCTTAGCATGTTAAAAAAAAAAAGATTCTATTTGATTGAGCTATGTATCACACCCCTTATCTAGTAAGCTGTGAGCGTTCCTGTCTACGAGAATTTTAGAGCTCACAGTTGGACTGGTAGAAATAAACAGGAAGAAACAAGTCACCACTTCCAGGCATGGCTTGAACAAAAGTGTGTAAATTTCAGCATAGTTTATGCATTAATGAAACAGTGTTTGGTATTCCCAATATGGTAAAATGAAAAAAATAATAGGTGTACTTTTACTGCTGTGTTGGAGATGAAATACAAAAACTTCAAAAAAGGTTGCACTGCTGAGGATGCTCAGTGTTTAGTTTGCAAATCCGGAACATATGTATCTGTTACTGGCCCTTGTTTGTATCCTGCTTTTGTCCTGTATTTTAAACAAATTTGTAGAGCTCACTGATAGAGCCCCTTGAATATGTTATTTATTTTTTATATATTCTCCGTGTACATTCATGAAACTCTTTTAATCTAAATCTTTTCGTCAAAAAAATCAGTATTGAAAGAGTTATTTCGTATTTTCTCAAAAAGCAAAGCAACTGCTGTGAAAGAGTAGCAATGTGTTTTTTTTTCATAGGTAAAATTTAATAATACTTTTTCTTCATTTTGCTAAAATAATAATTTTAATAAATAATAATTTTAATAAATTTAATCAAAAATAAATACTTTTTAGAAAGTTCTTTCATTTAATTATTAAGGATATCTTGGAGTGGAAAAGCCGATATGGATCGCTGAGATGTTTAGAGTGTGCTGAGTCAGCACCTCAGTCTGAAGGGTCGTGGGTTCGAATCCCACCATGGGCATGGTTGTTTGTCCCTTGTTTTTCATGTATGTGTATTGATGCGTAAGGCTTCACGAGTCTGCTGTCCACAGACCAAGGTGTCACACTGGCTTGGTTAGCCAAATTAGCATTCCCTAACAGCTGGAAAAAGCCCCCAGAAGAAAACAAAAAAATCTTGGAGTGGAAAGGTATCACTTACTGATGGTAAGAGGCATGAATCCACCGCCTGACATACTATACTCTTCTTCTTGCTCATGTAACTCAGCCAGACAACTGGCAGCCAAGTGATGGAAAACAGCATTCACATTGATATCTTCCTTCACTGAGGTACGCAACAGTCGACAGCCCAGGGCACGCGCTAATAGATCTGCTTCTTCTCTGAAGAATACAAAAACAAACAGATCTATCAAGGCAAGAAGCAAGTTTCAAATTCCACTACACAAATTTACATTAGAGGTTTACAAAGCCACTGCTGACTTTGTAGCAAAATAAACAAGAAATCATTATTTCCTAACTCCTTGAATAATCTGCACAATGTTCTATAGTATATTATGTTATAAATAAAATGTTACATGAGAGTGTTATATCACTATTCAATTTATGAAGTAATAAATCATTCCAATAGAAATGTTATAATCAGAAACACTAATGCATTATTGTATACGCTTTAAAAAATAGGCAGGTTTGATTTTCATTTAATTCTCTGAATTTTGGAAAATTGTAAAAGTTAAACATTTCTGTGATCCACATCTAGAACTACATTACTGAAAATATATGGTTTTTTGTCAATAAAATCTGTTCTTGAAAATAAGATCTTTAATTAATGTCATGCATATCTTTTCAAATGTTAGTAGATTTTGGTAATTTTGGGTAATATTTTTTGTGGGGTGATATTAATAATTATATTTAATACAGTGGGATGTTGATTATTTGAACGTTAATCATCCAAAATATCTTGATCTGAATCCAAAATGAGCGATCCTTGATATGATTGACAGTGATCAAATATTAATGAGATACTATACTATAGTCAAGGTTCAGTTATCCGAATTACCAAATATCTAAACTATACCCAGTCCCAATTAGTTTGGATAATTGACGTCTTACTGTAGTTATCAATAACTTGAGAAAGTATATGCTGTTGTAGTGCCATTGGTTTGTGAAATATTTCAGGTAATATGAGGAAATCCATCAAAGAATATTAAACACTTTTGAAAGTCCATATAATTTCCTACTTCTTTGCTACTTTTTAAATCATTCTGATTGCATCATTACGGTTTGAGTTAAAAAAAAAAAAGGTAGTAAATCATCTCTGGTTGACAATTTGGAGGAATGAGACTAGAGAGGATTAAGATGGGCCAAAAAAGTGTCTAGGTAGTTCCAAAGGGTGCTTATTCTTTTTGGGATTTGTTTTCCTGGTTGGATGTGGAACTGAAGGGATTTTGTGATAAAGTTTAAGGACGGATTATATGATGCAAGTCACTGGTGGATTCAGATATGGGGAAGGGGGGGGCATGGGGGCCATGTTCCCTCTCCCAAAGGCCTAGTTTTCGCTTACCTTCCTTTATTTGGCAAAATTGATATAATTATTTATTTATGTTCAAAATATGTAATTATTTAAATAATAATACTGTATTGTATTATATCTACAGTACATAAATAATAAACAATATAATAAGAAATATATTTATTATTTAACAAACATCTATGAAAGCTCCCCCAAAATGATTGACTGGATCTGTCCTTGATGTGAGTAGTGAGTATTATACCAAGCTCATGTTGGTCATTGGTTATGAATCAGGGTGCTTAGGTAAAGAGCCTGAGGAATCAATTTTGGGAGGTCTCAAGGCTTTGGATGTGAGATTTGGTTGTTGAACCCCAGACTGGACTTGCGTAAGTGAGCATGGGTCTGTTCTTTGTAGAGATGGCTTCCGGCACAGATTTGAAGGGAAGAAGGGTTGATATAGAAGTTGGGAAGAACTGCTGGGAAGAGCTCCTTGTGGGGCTAGGGCAACTTTATGGTGTATGTGAGGTTTCCAGGTAAAGCAATGATCAAAGAGGACTCTAAGGTATCGGACTGGAGTTGAATGACAACTACGGGATGGATATCAAGTTGTATGCTAACAGAGGATGGATAAAAAGGAAGGGGGGTCTGGTTAGGGACAAGAGTTTGACTTGACACTTTTAGGGTTGAATTTGATTCACAATATGCTGGCTCAATCAGAGATTTGATCCAGGTGATTTTGATCATCAAAGACTCCAGTACTTGTTTAGTTGAGTATTGATGTCAGTGACGATGGCTGGAGCAGCTTTTGGAGAGGTCGACGAGTCATATGTGAAGTTATTAGACACGTTGGAACTAAGACAGAACCTGCCAAGGTAGGAGAAGGAAGCGCACCTAGTAACTGTATGGAGAAGGACAGTAGCGTAGCGTAGTGTAGTGAGGGCAGTAGGGATGACCCGCCTCAGGTGGCACTGTCAGGGGGTGGAAAAATTTCACAATAAATAGTAATATCATGTAAAACTTTGTACCATTTCATTTCATATTTTTGTCGCACCTATGATTCGGACCAATTGAAATGAGCACAGTTTCATTACTTTTTCTGTGATGACTGCTTTAAATAAATGTGTCATAATGATATTTGCTCATTGTAGTGTCGAGCAACACTGCCTGTACTGACTTATAGGGACTCCCCATATTTTGTTTTGTGTTTGGATTATTTATGACTAACATCCAGTGAGATTGACTTCGATCATAAAAAGAATTGTGTTCAATATAGTATAATAACATCTGCAAATTACTCGTAGAATAAAGTACGGGTAAGTCCCTTCAGGGAAGTCTGTGACTGATGCTTTAAGGCTTTCCAATCCGGCTATCTTGTCTATTGAGCAAGAGGTATGTGGTGCTATAGACATTGTTAGTGCAATTAAAGACTTTCCTATTAAAAAAGTAGACAAATAAAGTTTTAGTAAAAGATAGTTCTTTTGAAAAATTCTAACAATTATATTATTTTTCAATAAAACTATAAATAGTAACAGTATCATTCCAGTTCTAATTGGAAGTTGATTTGTGTTTTCATTTTCAATTTGCTAATAACTTATTATCGTCGATCGTCAAAGTATAATAAGTAGAGGTGAATTTTAATGGCCTAAAACATTGCCAAAAATGATCAACAAAATGCTCTAAAATGCTCTAAAACCAAAGAAAAATGACTTAAAAAAATTTTATTCAAACCACTTCAGATGAACAAATTAAGCTGTTGGGTACGTTACAGATGTCGAGGCTTCTTCCTTTTGCTCTCGTGAACTCTGCTTGCAAGCCATGGGTTTGCACTGTTCTGAATAAGAAAATCTCTGACTTTATTTATCGTGAAATTGGCCAAACTGACAATGGCACCGATAAGCGTCACAAGAACTTTAGATTATGTAGCTGAAATAACAATGTATGAGTGTAGAAATCGAATAGGCTACATAGGAATTCTGTGGTGAACATTTTTGTTGCCCCTCATAACTATTGTTTGAAGCAAGTATCATTAAAAAAATATATTAAAATTGATGAAATCAGTGAAAAACCCAGTAAAAATGACCTAAAATGGTAAAAAATTACTTAATAGTTGTAATCGACGAAAAATGCAAAAAAAAAAATGACATAAAATGGGTCAATTTGTTTCATTATAACATAAAATGAATTTCTAATGAATAAATGGCATTGTTCTAAAGTGAAAAGAAAAAAAAAAGACATGTTATTAAAATCCACCTCCTAATCATAAGTGTTCTATACCTGTTATATCAATGTAAATAGCTTATGTATAAGACTTTTTGTAATTATTTTGTAAATGTTAATTATTTTGTAAATGTTATTATTATATTGTAAAACTTACATACATGATTTTTTTATTTGTAACCTGTACAATACACAATAATGATGTTTGTTCTTGCCTAAAGCTCTTCAGAATTATTGTATATTTTAGTCTTTTAAATTGAAGTACCTAAATAGAGGCCGACAAAATTTTTCTCGGCCCCTGGGCAGCTGACACCCATGCTACGCCACTGGATAAGGTCCTAATAGTGATGAACCTTTTAGTTAGGAGACTAATTGTACTGGACAAATGATACTAAATACGCTTTAAGTACTGCAGGATGCCGAGTTTTATGAGTTTGGATTATGTGCAGGGCAGACCAGACCAGGCCAGAATATCCTTTTTGATGAAATATGTACATGTTCAATTTAGGTGCTAGTGTTGTCCACGGATGTGATGGATGTTGAAGGATAGATGTTTTCAGAAAACCGTCTATTGCGGTATCAAGGACCCTCCAAAAGTGAATTTTGACATTCTACATATATTCCTTTCCTAACATATACTACATTTGTGATAAAGGAATATACTAGATTTAGGAGGAAGAAAAAACTACTTTGAGGAATCTGGGACCACCCACAAAACATGTTTTTCTTTTGAAAATTCCGCTCATTTCTCTGCAGCAGTACATCCTTCCCTGTACAATGTAGGAGTACAAGAGAAAGTCAAAATAATTTGAGAACCTCTATTCTAGTCCAATGAAAATACAATGTCACTTACAGTGGCACTCATTCCACACATACCTATATTATAATAAAGAGAACACACTCAAAATTTTAGGCATATTTTTGAATCATTCTTGAAATGTGCATAACTACTATGCAATAATGAAATACAGTACTGAGAGATTAAGTATATAGAATTTTTTCCTTATCAGGTAAAATGCAAAAATCAGTTATGAAGTAATTAGATGAACTTTATTCACTGTTTCAGTGAAAAGATAAAATTTCCAAAGGGTAGACTTACAAGTGTACCCAAAACCATATGTGTGACTTTTAATATTTTGGGGAACATTTTTCTGTAATGAACATAAGGGGAAATTAATTGCAGTTAACTTACGGGTCAACAACACTTTGGTCCACCAAATCAATTTTGTTCTGTACCAGGACTGTAGGAATTTCTCCACATTCATCTTCAACCTGCAAAAGAATAAATAAATTCTTGGTAAATAATGATTAAAATGAGAAACAAAAGTAGACCAACATTTTTAAGAATTTGACGTCTTTATCCTAAATACAGGGCATTGTAGGATATCAAGAAAAAGAGTGAAATCAGAAGATTCAACCCTTGTGCTTTAAGAACAATTTTCATAGCTTACCCTCTGCCTTCAGACGTTGTGTTGATGACATTACAATAACGTGGCTAAGCCTGCGAATGCGTACCTTCTTTGAAGGGGAGAATGGGGAGGGGGAAGTCATGGATTGATTGGTGATTCCGGGCACGCCAACTGTCAAGGTCGTTAGTCCCGTGGGTGTAGTGCACGTTTTTGTCGTATTGTCACGGAAGGGGGCGGCGAACTTTCCCCGTTGGAAGACGAGATTCGACATCGGCTTACGGGGTTCTTCCCAACTAGGTATCTCCCTGCGGCGGGGCTCCGCACCAGCCGGGACAAGCCCAAGTTCCTAACTGACCTCCTGGTATGTGTTATAGTGCCAGGGTGTAAGTAAGGGGCGGATAGGGCAAGGAAGTGGAAGGAAAGATAGCTCGAGGACCGTGGCCCTTTGACTAGGGTACTTCTCTGGCATTCGTCTGCTTTTGATCGGAGAAACTAAGGACAACTACTGAACAGAGCAGACGGCTGCTAGAATTCTCCTCCAGACAGGAGCTGAATTCGATCTAGCTAGTGTTGAAAATCCTGCCTCCGTCTCGAACTCCAGGCCTCCTGGTCAGAGGCTCTGCAGTTACATAAGTTGATGTAGTGCGCCACGTAGTAAGTTAGTTAATGTCTTATTTTACGAGGCAAGACTCTGACCATCAAGCCCGCTCTTCCGTCTGACCACGCACATTTCGCTACTATCCTTTCACCATCTAGAGGAGAAAGAAGGTATTACTCGGGCGACGAAGCAGGGGACTTTAATTTAGCTCAGAGACATGCCCGGCGGATAATGTGGGAATGATGGGTTGCTATGCCCTTACGAAACATTCTGAGTGAGAATATATATTCCCCAAAAGTCAAATTCCAGAAGTGAACGAAGTTTCGAACGGTATTACGTCGACTCAAAATGCGATGAACAATATTGCAAGATCGGCTCAACAATATAGCAATTTTACATATTTATAGCGACTTAATCGACAAAACAGATTTGCAAAAAATTTTAAATGAGTTTTTATAACAAATCGTAAAACGCCGCGCTGTTTCTGCATTACAAAAATTAACTGCTGAAGTTACATAAAATAAATGTGATAATTTGATGATAATTTAATATAAACATGACAACATGAAAAATTCTTTTTTTGTTTTTTTCTCTTCATAAATATTATCTTGGGTGATGGAGGGGGGACCCTCGCCGGGGCCAACTACCCACTCGGACTTATCACTAGTCGTTGGTCCTTCTTTCGGGCTTCTTTCGGGCGTATCTTTAACACAAGTGAATCTACAACATGGGACAGCCGGCTTTACTTCCCTTCCGCAGGACGGCGGAGTTCGAGGGGGCCATTACCTTCATTTTCCACGAGTGCGCCGCCTCGAAGGAGTCCCTGTCGGTGGTGGAGAAGGCCAGCACGCACGCCTGCGCGCCGCGGTAGTAGGACTTGGTGATGGCGTCGAACTCCTCCTGGCCGGCCGTGTCCCACAGCATCAGCCGCACCTCCTCGCCGTCCAGCCTGCAACATAGCGCACTCAGCATCAACGCAAAATCAGGGTTGGAGGTCGGTGCCCTGACACGAAAGCACCCAGATTAACACTTATTAAATAGATTTTTTTACTTTCGCGCTACGGAGTAGAGAGAAAGTTACGGAAAACTGTGCGAAAAAACGGCGAATTTTCGGCAGAAAATCGCTCATTACATGGCTCTGATAACGAAAACGTAGATAAATCCAGTTGGTAAATTTAGGGGGGGGGGGATTCTCTCACACGTGATGTAGCCAGAATCTATGTTTTGTGGGTCCTTAATACCGACAAATTGAATGTCGGAAAAACATCTGTCTGTCAGTCCTTCCGTCTTCCCGTCTGTCCGTCCATCTGTGAACAATGCTAGCGGCTAAACCGTTCTGTCTATTTACTCTAAAATCGATATTACTCAATCGATCTGGTTGATGTCGCGGCCCCTTGATTTTGAAACAAATATTTTAATTTTGTGGGGTACTTTACACAAAGCCCCTGGGACATTTTCCAAAAAATAAAAAAAAAGGTTCAATGGTTTTTTGTTACATTTTGTTGTTGGATAGTGCGAAGGACGTTTAAGAGAATGGTGCAAGTCCAATGTTCGTTAAAAAAAACGATTTTTCGAAAATTGGAAAACTTCAAATAGGTATTTTGGGGCATATTCCTACAACTAAAATATTAAAGATAAGGATTTTTTCCATTAATGGAATATGTTCCTTGAAGATATATTTTGAAACAAGGCCATGCACAGTTTTCGAAAATTTGAGTATTTTTCGCATACTTTTGCCTGAAAATACGGGCGAGAAAATACGTGTTGTTTTAGCATCACTAGTTTTGTAGTAATGCAAATGGGTTAAGACTTCGTGCTTAGCATAGTAGAGTTTAGAGAACATTTAAAGACGTATACTGACGCGAAAGATCAATCTGTAAAGACGACACGCTTATTCGCAAGCGACTAAGTCTCGTGGATATAGAGATCGCAGAATTCGGAACTTCAAATCAATAAGAAACTCATCATATAAAAACATTAAAATATTGTAACCATAGGCTTAGATATCACCCGTCTGTACTTCCTTTACCATTTGAGTTTACAATTTCCGTGCTGCGCAGCGGTGTACAGGCAACCAGTCTGCCCGGGGACCTAAATGGCACAGATAAAGCAAACCAACACCACGGCTTTATCTCCCATCCAAAGTAGGAAGGTCACTGCCACACCCCGCGCTAAAACATGCACTACACTTATAGGAATAGTAATCTTCGGAGTTGTCGCGCCCGGAAATGCTAATCAATCAATCAACTAGTAGCTCTGCTCGTTGATTAATGTTCTCGATTAAAATTCTAGCAACCCCCGCGTTCGCCTTTGTTCGCTTGGCGGCGCCAAGGGACGAGCGCTAGCCCAGCCGTCTCCGCTGCAGTGGGCAGCCTAAATCTGGAGCAGGCGCGCGGAGGGGGTGGAGGCGGGGCGGGGGCGGGGCCAGGTCAGGCAAGGCGCGAGGCGACGGCCCCTTGACTCCTTCTCCCTGACCGCCCGCCCGCCCGCCCGCCCGCCCGCCCGCCCGCCCGCCCGCCCGCCCGCCCGTTCAGTGACCCACAACCTCGCACACCGTCCGCTGATAGCCATCTTAATACATGCAGCCCCCTCACCAACTGCCCACAGCCCCTGCGCGCCGCCGCCCCGCTCGCGTTCGGGCTGCGCCGACGTCCTCTCCGCTCCGCCCACCCCACTGCGCCTCTGGCCACGTCTCTTCAGTCTGTGTCCTCGCTTCCGCTCACGCAGTAGAGAGAAAGTTACGCAATGCCGCTGAAAAAACGGCGACATTTCGGCCTTACAGACAGACGTTTTGACATCATTTGAGTTTTCGGAATCAAGGACACACAAAAAATGGATTTTCGCTATACCACGTGTTAGGGGACTTTTTTCTAAATTTAGCGGATTTATCAACTTTTTCGTTACCAAGGCCCAGTAATAAGAGATTTTCTGCCGAAAATTCGTCGCTTTTTTCGCGCAGCATTACATAACTCCCTCCCTACTCCGTAGCGAGAAAGTAAAAACCAGGCTCTTTGAAATTGGGTATTACAGGTCCTGTCCGTTTACATCCATTTGATGACTACCTTCACATGCATACCTACACTCATCTGCTTTTTGGAATGATTAGTCTCAATTCCTACAATATCCTTTTTAGTTACGATTTTGGAACAATGTAAATCACCCGTGACTACTTTAACTAACTTATCGCTCTAAACGGATTCTCTGAGGCAATAACTGCTATGGCTCCTGCCCGTATGTCTGGAGGAAGTACACACTACGCAGGGCGATGAGGCCTTTGGCGATGCGCGATTGTTTTAGAACCGCTAGAAGAATCGCTGACTGGCCTGAACGAGACATACAAATTGGTTGCCTGGATTGCCAGAAAGGAAATCAGTTCCCGTGGCCCGTCTAACAGTCGGGCAAGGGACGCTCGCGATCTTCACTTCCTCATCCATGTCTTTTGTCTCCCCCTACGTGCATTATACTACGATTTTTCTAGTGGCTGACAGCATTAGGTTATTGTTGCACTTCCTGCCTTATAAAATTCATGTTTGTAATTCATTCGACAACATCTTTTGAGCGCGGCTTTTATGTGCTTATCACTGTTAAAAAGATTCATTTTAATACGCGGCAGGAGGTGTAACAATGTCATCGGCATCGGACTACAGAAAAATCGATCACCACACCTGCTGGGACCCCAGTCGAGGGCTTGTGCCGACTGCGGTGATGCACCGCTGGCGGAGATACCTGCGGGAGAAACCCATGAAGCTTTCGTGAAGATCGGCGTCGGACCTCGCGCACAAGGGGAGGGGGGAGATACTGCCTTCTCCCGAGATGTAACACTCACATTTAAGGGTACTAAGATCATAACAGGTAACGCATCCGGACACCAATCAATGAACCAATCCAGCCCATGAACACCCACCACCTGCCCATTCTCCCACCCATTCATTCACCCATCAGCACTCTCACTCGCTCATTAGCCCACTCGTCTGCTTATCAGCCCATTCACTTGCCCATCCTAACACCGGGAGAGATGGCTCAGGCAGGTCACTGGGACCGAGAGGACCTAGGCTCGAGTCCCGACGAAGGCAGGATTTTCGACACTGGCTTGTCAGCTAGGTCGAATTCAGTCGCTGTCTGGACGAGAATTCTAGCGTCCCCGCTGCTCTGATCGGTACTTTTCCGTGGTTTCCGGGGCTTCTCCGATCAACACCAGGCGAATGTCGGAGCAGTCCCCTAACAATCTTTACTTTCCTTAGGTCGGCGCCGGATTTCGCCATCCAGCGCGAAACATGCACTACACTTACGGGACCAATGGCCTTAGAAGTTGACGCGCCCGGAATCACTATCAATCAGCCCATCCCAACCTCCACTCACCGACTCGCCGTCCACCCTGCTTCTTTATCCTACCCCCTTCCCCCCTCCACTTTCGCTGCTCACCCACCCGCCCTCCCGCCTGCGCCGCGCCGCGCCGCGTCTTACCATATTAATGCGATCGCATGACGGCCTCTGCGATCGCCGGCGATACGCCCTCCAGGCCACGGCCCCGACCCCAACCCCAACCCCGGCCGCGCGGGCTCCGCCACTCCCCGTCCCTGCGAGCGCTCGCGCACGCGGCCAGGGGCGCGCTCAGGGCCGGGGGAGGGGAGGGGCAGAGGATGCAAGAGAGACTGGGAAAGGTAGAGAAAGGAGACAAGAGAGTCCGAAAGAGAGGGAGAGGAGACGAGCGAGAGTAAGAGATAAGACAAGAGAGAGAGAGAGAGAGAGAGAGAGAGAGAGAGGAGACGAGTGAGAGTAAGAGATAAGACGAGAGAGAGAGAGAGAGAGAGAGGAGACGAGTGAGAGTAAGAGATAAGACGAGAGAGAGAGAGGAGACGAGTGAGAGTAAGAGATAAGACAGAGAGAGAGAGAGAGAGAGAGAGAGAGAGAGAGAGAGAGAGGTGGGTGGGAGGGAGGGAGGGAGGGAGGGACAAGAGAGAAGAGAGATAAAGAGGGCGAGCATTTAAATGCGCGAGTTGCTTGCCCCCTCGGCCCATGTATCCCGCTCTTAGTGGTACCGCTCCCCTCGCTGCACACAGCTATCATTGGCGCGCTGAAGAGCTGAGGCAGCGGGTAACTCGAGGGGAATCGAACACGATGCGAAACAATTCTGTAGCATATATTGTTTATAAAATATCACTATAATTTTAATGCTGAATTTAAGCTTAACTACATCAAATGAAATTAATTCCTCCCCAAAGTTCAGAACACGTATTATTGGAAGAATACATGCAAATATTTACTGTATTCCTAATTTTCACAAAATGTTCAGAGACACCACAATGATTAGGGAGGATATTACAGGAATATAATTTATCTCCGCATTAAATACACGATATATATTCATATAAGGTTATATATTCACATTTTCAGAGATTATACTTGGTGTAAGTGGTCCTTTAATCTACGTATTTCGGTCCCTGATTCAGTGTCGTTTCTTGCCTTCCCATTACAAGTAGGAGTCCTAAATATGTCACCAAGAAACGAAGTGCTGTTTCCTGCCACGAAGAATGATTACAATGTTCTGCAAGAAAAGGGAATAGGGCAGGTCAACCGACTTTCTCTGTAAAACTTCAGGAGTCCAACGCACGGTAAGAATATTTAAGTCTTCAGCTGCACTTATATGCTCCCGCCTCTTTATATTTGCGATAAGAACAAATTAAAAAGCGAGCATAAATTGAAATGAAATCTCTATTGTAAAGTTTACTAACAACATCGAGAGTAGGGGAGGGAAGTTCAGGGGACATAAAATTTGATGAGTTTGTAAATGTTATAAAGAAAACTGGATCTTAAAATGAGTTTTCATGGACAAAACAATCGAAAGAGCTAAAGAGCAAAATATGCAATCTAATGCTAAAGAAAGCAGAGGTGAGTGATTATAATTAACCTAGAAGGAAACGAAACAGAGTTAAAGCAAAACACCACACTCAAGTTGGCGTATTTAGAATTTTATAACTCTCACTTCAGCTCATTTCATTTCGCGAGGTTAAGGGACCATTGCGGAATTCATAGTTTGTTGGTAGTGACAGAATTTGTTAGGCAAGCTATCCACGAATCGAAGTGTACACAATACAAATCATTTTTCAGATAATACTCATATTGCATTTACCTTCGACCTTTGTTGGTTTCTATGATCCCATCACCTAAGCTTTATGGCCATGCCTGTAATGGATGAATGATTTGGTGTATTGGTAAGTAATAATTAATTTTTTGTGCACCAGCATTATAAACGACCTTTTTCTGATGCAAGAAATTGTTCATAAAGGGGCATTTTACGACTCAAATGATGACGTATTAGCATTTACGGCAGGGATGATTGCGCCATCACACGTTCAGCCAACCGCAGCAAGAGAATCGTGGGGGGGGGGGCAGCGGAGGCCGTCGACCACAGCCGAACACAGTCTCCTCGCAAAGACGTCAAATACCCGAGACGCCACAAGAAAGTTGTTGCGCAAAACTAAGTTTGAATCTCTTATAAGTTTACAATGCTGTTATACAAAAAATAGTGTATGCAACTCGTTTATAATGTTGCTTCATTGCATCGTACAAATTTGAAAACTCGCCCTTAACGTCACTCGTTTTGAAAACATGTACTCATGCAAATAAAGTTTAACAGTATGAACCGATTGCATAAACTACTATTATTTAATGTGACTGTAAGTCAAGGAATGGAGGATTCGAAGTTAGAGGAATCGGAAAATCCCCGGAAAATCTGCCGCATACCCTCTCCGTACACCACATTTTCAGAAAACGCCGATTTTAACCACAGTACACAGAGGACTACGTATGTATCTGAAAACTGAATGCAGTTAGTATTAATTAGCATATTGTGCAATGTGCAAGCAGGTTGGTATTGAATAGTAGTACTGTAGTGATAACAATTAACCTCTTAAAGACTGGTTCACCATAAGAACCACCCCTGTGTTCTGACAGAAGGCCCCTGCCCTTTAGGGATTCAATGGGTTTATAACATCATCACCCAGAGGAGAGCTGCTAAGGCACAGTCTACTGCACTAGAAGTAGCCCCACTTACCTACGACCGCGAGAAAATACGATTAGTAGAAGACCAACGAACGCTTTATGTAAATATTCACACATAAATTGCTTCAAGATAAAAATCTCACTCTCACTTGTACATGAGCGCAGGTTGAGTCGAGTAATAAGCTAACAATCAACTGCTGTGTCGTGATCGGTCGGGATTATACTGCATGCATGGTACCAACTACTATCAAACAACATGTGAAATTCGGAAGAAACGAATACATTACACAGTAAATACAGAGAAGGGTTCTTCATTTAACTACTTTCTAAATTACCCAAGATAAATTCACAGTGCGATTCCTGGTATATGCAATTTCGTTTCGTGGCTAGTGGAAATCACCTAGGGAGCAAGAAAGAGTTGTTACGGACTTTGGGGTCAATGGAGGTCAATGGCAATGGCGAGTGAATGACGGCCATGCAAATGTGAAGGACGAGAGACAGTGATAAACGAAAATGGCAATTCAGGAGCGGGGATGATACGAAAAAAATGCAAGGAGAGCCGGAGCTTCTATCTGCGCCCGTTTTCATGCTACGGAAGCCTCACTCCCTCTTTTTACTACACTTGGTTCAATTACGAATATTGGAAGTATTTATTGTTTTCGGAAGAGTCATGACAAGGGTAGTCCATGGTCAAACTATAATGATTTTTTCAAGAAAATATTGGTGTTATGGATTTATATAGTGGTTCAAATTGGGCGCACTTACAGCGGGACAAGGCGCGCGGCGTAGGCTTGAGTGGCGGCAAAAGCAGCCACCGCCCCAGAGGCAGGAGCGAGGCATTGTTGGTGACGACGTGTAAGGGGCGACGGGCGACGGAGCAGTAGTAGAGTATTGATACAGAGCTCCGTGTTGTAAGTGTCTGTTATTGTGATTGTGCCTACGCTGCCCGTGCCTCGTTATGTTGTTGGTTCTAATTGGATATTGATTTCTTTGGAGTGCACTGGTAAATCTCCTTACCGTGCTTCTGTTCTTAGACATCTTCTGGTATACACGGTTGTGAGCATTATATTGCTACGATTTGGAATTTGGCTTGTAATAAGTGATTAATGAACTTTTGTTGTTGAATTACGTTTTGGTGCATTTTTTTGGTGGTTTATGGTTGGTAACGAGATTTGCTTTACGTATGTTTTACTTAGGAAAAGACGAAAATAAGAGGTTAAGATTTGTGAAGTTGATGCGAAGGCAAAAGAGTTTGTGATCGAGAGATGGCGGATACATTAAAGAGCGGATGTTGAACGGGGAAGGCATAGAGAGATAGAGATCATCGAATTCGCAGGGGCAGATCGATCGGAGAATATCAAATTTGGAGATATTCGAATGAACGGTTTAGGCTCTGGTGTAGTCCACAAATGACAGTCTGTGTTTCGGAAATCAATTTTTCGGTGTGGAGCACCATCGAAACGTAGATTCTGGCAACACGACAAATTAGACGATGTAATTTACTACAGGAGCAAGAATTATCCACATATTCGATTTCAGGACCCACGATACGAGTTTTCCTGTCGGAAAATAGCCACTTTCCTCTGCAGCATTACAATACTTTCTTTTAGTATGCGTAGTACGAGAAAGTAAAAAATAAATAATCTTAGAAAGAATGGGATGAAAGAGTGTACGGGTGTTAGACGCTGTGGAGAGCGAATGCGAGCGGAGGATGGGGAAACCGAATCGACGCCGAAGGTGCTTTGATTGATTGTTAGTGATTCTGGGCGCATCAACGGCTAAGTCATTAGTCCCATAAATGTAGTGCATGTTTATTCTTCGCGAGGTGGCAGTAACCTTCCCATGCTGGATGGCGAGATCGGGGTTTTCCACAACCACATATCTCCCACAGGCGGGGCACCGCCCCAGCCGGGACAAGCTCTAACTTCCCGCCCCGTCTTCCGGCGTGTGTGGTAGTGTAGTACATGATAATGGAAGTGTATGTAAAGGAGTGCGGATAGGACAAGGAAGAGGAAGGAAAGATCGCGCGCGGTCCGTGGCCAGTTTATTAAGGTTCTGCTCCGGCATTCGCCTGGTATTCATCGGAGAAACCACGGGAAACTACAAATCAGAGCAGTCGGCTAGACTTCTCCTCCAGACAGAGACTGACAGTAGCTGACAAGCTAGTGTCGAAAATCCTGCCACCGTGGGAAGTGCAGCCCTAAGACCTCCCGATCGTAGGCACTGCAGTTGATGCCCTGAGCAACCTCTCCCGGTTCGTTCTGCAAGAGAGGGCGGCGGGGAGGTGAGGAAGGAAGGAAGGGAAGAGGGGGCAAGGCGGGAGGAGGGCGGGCGCGGGGCGGTGACCGCAGGACGGGCAGGCGCGGCGCGCGGGCGTGGGAGGCAGCAGTCGCCCCGGGCGCTCGCTGGGTGTGCCGGCCATCGCCCAGCGCCGGCCCGCCCTCGCCCTCGCCCTCGCCCCCGCCCCGCCACGCCCCGCCGCTGCCCCCGGTTGACCCGAGCCGTCCGCGAATAGCCTCCGCCGTCACGAACCGCAGCGGGCTCGCCCCCGCCCCCGCCTCCGCCCCCGCCCCCGCCCCGCGGGCGGTGGCCACTGCGGGCAGCGCTCACGCGCCGCGCCCTCCTGCTCCGCCCTTCGATTGTTCCGCCTCTGACTCGGCAACTACCAGCGCGCTCCGGCCGCGGCTCTCTTTGGGCGACGGAATTTAACCACACTGTCAGAAATGTCATTAAATTTAATGTACATTAACGTAATGCACATGAAACTTAATGTACTATTGTACATTAAGAAGATATCTATATATTTGTACATTAAATTATTAATGTACCAGTTAAATAAACCAGCATAAGTTAAAACCAGTGTAGATTTTATGTAAAGGTTCTCCCGTTTCCCCTGCCTCTCATCAACTATATATATATATATATATATATATATATATATATATATATATATATATATATATATATATATATATAAAGTCGGCTTAGTTACATCGTTATGGCAAGATTTTTGACTCAAGAATAGATGGAACAATTTTAATGATCTATGATTAGTTGGTTTAATCTCCGTCCCGAATAGCAGAATAACTATTAAAATATCAGAAAAATTCACGAAAAAAAAGAACAAAGAACGAAACTATTCATGCCAAATGCAATCCGCAACACACGGAAAGCTTTTTACTCTATATCGTTAAATAACTCCTAAACGAAGCGTTCTAGGAAATTAAAAACTAAATTTTGAGGCCAAATGTATCAATGAAATGTTTTCCACACCGTATGGATCCCCACCAGGATGAGATCTTCTGGAGTATTGTAATACATTTTTGCTTGTTCGTCGCTTCTCGATATTACCGCACTTGCTCAGAGACATGCAGAATCTGCTACTAAAGGTGTGTGAGAGGAACAGAGAGAGGCATTGAGAGAGACTCAAAGGGAGAGAGAGAGAGAGAGAGAGAGAGAGAGAGAGAGAGAGAGAGGGGGGGAGAGAGTGGGAGATGAAGGGCAGAACTGGCGAGTTCCACTAGTTCATATCATTTTTTTCAGAACCACTAGTGCTTTAAGTTCGTTCATTCGGTCATTCCTTGCAGGTGTGACCACAAAGCTTTGACTACTGCATCATGCACATGTGTACATTGAATGTAATGTGCGAACACGACAATTACTTTAATGTACATTTCATTAAAGTAATGCGGAAATTTCGACATTGCATACACGAAGTTAACAGCAGGCGAGCACTTCGCAAAATCCTAACATGACAAGAATATCAATATCATACGCAATTACAGTTTGTGAATCGATATATTCACACCAGAAATTTATTTCATCGATAAAACACTATTTTTCTGAGTTGTTTCATGATAATAAGTGGAATATCTTTATTATACTACTATTTTGTTCTATTGTTCTATAGAGGCATCGTCTCGTCAGTCTATTCTTCTGTGAATAGTCTCTTTTTCCTGGTTCCGGCTTTTTCAATACACCTTTCATATGTTTTCTTAGCATCTTTTTGTCCCCATTATTGATCAATTCTTTCCTATTAAATGTTTCTTGTATCGATTGGGCTCCGAGACAGAAGAAGAGCGTCCCAAAGAGAGGAGGGACAGCCGGCTCTCTCTTACCAGTTCTTCCCCTAACCCGTGCACACTTCCGACGGTTCTTTCGGGCGACCATTCGGATGGCATGCCAACTAAGGTGGCTCAGGGCACCAGTTGATGTCCCAGCAGTGTCTCTAACCGGGAGGTCCTAGGGTTCGACACCCGACTGTGGCAGGACTTTTGACGCAATAGCTTGGTCGAATTCATCCATCGCCCGAGGAGAATTCTAGCGGCCAGCTGCTCTGTTTAGTAGTTTTCCGTGGCTTCTCCCACCTCAGAAGATCAACTCCAGTACCGTAACTACTACCATTGGCCAAGGACCGCGCGCGATCTTTCCTTCCTCTGCCTTGCCTTATCCTCAAAATTTATGTGTACTCACACTTCCATGCTCTGCTCTACCACACACGCACGGGGACCAGTCGGGGGATACCTGGTTGGCGGGTCGGCTCCGGAGCGCGCTATTTAATGGGGGAAATCACCGCCATCTGACGGGGCTGAGGACCTCAGCAGTTGACGCGCCCGAAATCACTGATCAATCAGTGTAGGTGACAAGAGCTTACACTTGCAAGATAAAAGCTGAAACACGTGAAGCGTGATAAAAGTGGCAAATTTCAATTCTCATTATTCGGAATGGTTCTACTCTATGGCGGGAAGAGAGTATTTTTTAGATCGCGTGAATTGAGAATAGAATTTGAACTACTATACACAAATACAAAGGGATACGCATATAAAGTACTTGTCTAACTGCCTGTCTGTTCCCGGCGCGACAGCCCGCGAACGGGCCATGGCCTAAGCGCAGCGTCCCGACCTCGCGGCCATGGGTCAAGGTACGTGAGGTTAGCACGAAGACATCCCTAAGCAGTATTCTGGTCTTCTCAACATGAGAAATGTTTTCTTATCGTCACACAACAACATATACTGGAACATTGTAAGGAAAACGCACACTATAATCTTGCCCGACAGGGAATCGAACCCCGGGGTCGCGTCGTGGGAAGCGAGCGCGCTGACCAATGAGCTACACCGCGAAGGCATCAAAAACTTAGAATTCTTAATAGCCAAATAGGTTGTCGCCTATATAAAAATTCGCCTTTAACAACAGAATGATTTTTCATTTAGAAAATAAAGAAGATATCTACAAATATTTTCACAAAAACTATTGTAAAATGGTAAAAAAATGTGGTTAGAAATTTTGAATTTTTGGAGAAAATAAACATGTTTGTTCACAGTTTTGTTTATTTTGTACAAATTTTTCCATGTCCCTTTTCGGCCACATCTTTTCACCGCAATGTTGAAATATTAAACAAAGAAAATATCAGTCTTAGATTTTTTCTAAAAGGTAATTTTATACGTTATTTCATTATGTGTGTTTTAAATGATCTCTTTCTGTTGAAGATACCCACCAGAAGACTAAAAAAGAAAACAATTTGCAGCTTTTTATCAACTCAACTTTCACAAAACTCCTTGAATTACAACTCGTCAAATAAGATTAACAGAAACTATTCAAGAAATAATTTGTCCCATTACTTAGACACTTGTCAGTCTATTCATAAAAGCGGTAACACTTAAAATTTACGAAAGTACTTTCGGCAGATGTGGCAAATAACAATCAATACTGAATGAAAACTTATAAAATCCAAAGGTTAAAAGAACTCTTCATTCCAACCTATTAGTGGCAAGTGAAAACCTGTAATTTTACGTTCTTTCAATAATTCACTCTCGCCGGCGGAGTCCGAGAGATATGGAAGAAGTCACGCGACTGGGCGTTGGAGGTGATTTGTTCTGGGTGAAGTGGGTCGGCGGTGGGCGGTGGGCGGTGGGCGGTGGGCAGTGCGAGCATTTGACCTGGCCGCGGGTGAATTGAGTGAACTGTAGCACAAGCCATTGGCAAAAAATGAAATGACTTCTGATTCAGGCAAGGTGGGAAGTAATGAGATCATAAAGCAAAGAAACGTATGAGAATATAAGCACAACCTTTGTTAAACTCGATTAATTAATTACAACATGTTTTCGGGAATTAAAATGAACAATACAAAAAGGTAACTTGTAACAAAGATAATTTACAGTATAAATACCGATACTCCTTATCTTGAGAACTTAAGGTGACTTGCAAAACATCAAATAAAAGGTAGTAACCTTCAAATTTGTTCACCTTATTCGCTCGCATTTTACATAATTTACGTCGATATTTGTATAAAATTCCAGACTTGAGGGGGCGAGGGAGGGAATCTGATCGCGATAGGCATGATTGGGGAAGGGGGAAAGGAAACAATACGAGTATATTACGCGGTAGCGGAGACCGGTAAGGCGGTGTTCGCCTCCGAATAGTCGTGGATTTCAGTTTGAACTTGATGGTTACACTTTCACTTATTCATTTACCTTGGATAAATTCCCTCTATATACTACGCTCCCTGGAAAACGATGGTTTTGTAGCACTTATACCAGGGTTGTCCAACTGGCGGTCCGCGGTGGCATTTATCGTGGCCCGCGAAAGGGCACAAGACAAGCGTGAAAGTCCCACTATCCACGTCGGGTGAGAATATTGCGCTAAGCGCACTGCTTTAATACAAAAATAGGTTGAGTTTAGATTCAAGGAATTTGTTATCTAGTAAATTCAGAAATTGAAAATCATCCCAACGTGTTTCACTGCATTTTGCATGGTAAAGACAGATATCACACATGTTTCCATCCCATCCCCTCGTTTCAGAACAGCAGGATAAACTGACGAGATCAACAATATGGGGTCACATGTTGACAGCAGGAGTAATGATAATATGGTCCGCAAACATATCAAAGGTTTTAATTGTGTGCCGTAAGGCCTTGCAAGTTGGACACCCCTGATTTATAAGAAACCATCGACATAAAATACGGTAAGAGAAAAAAATCCCACAAGAGATACTGCTGGGCGGTGAATTACTGCAAAGGCCCAAAACATTGAAGGCAAAAAGAGGTTCAGACTACAACAAGAAGACATAGAAGACGCAAAGGCGCAGTGGCAACCCGCAACACACGTGTCACCGCCAGACGTCACTCTGAAGCTTCTGGAAAAGGACCACAAAGTTAGAAACATTATAAATGTTCGCCACAGACTAACTAAAACACCTCTGCCTCTATTTTTTGTAGACCTTGAGCCCAAACCTAACAACAAAGAAGTGTTCAAAATTAACCGACTGTTAAATTGTGTTGTTGCTTTCGAACCACCACGCCTGAAACGCGAGATAGTACAATGCAAAAACTGTCAGAGATATGAACATACCAGATCGTACTGTGCATACCCGTATAGGTGTGTTAAATGTGGAAAAGAACACGACCCAGATAAGTGTTTAAAAGAAAAGCAAAGTCAACCAACTTGTGCTCTGTGTGAAGGCAATCATCCCGCCAACTACAAAGGTTGCAAAGTATACCAAGAAATACTAAAAAGGAAAGGGTACAGCAACTCAAGTAAACACAGAATGTTTCAACAAGAGACGCATGTGCAGACACAAAACAGTAACATTGAAACTACTTATTCTCACGAAAACTCAAGAAGCAGACATGTAAATGCAGGAACATGGGCCGATGTTGCGCGATCAAAGCCTGTAGAAAGACATGAACACAACGACAATAGCCATTCCATTATGAATATTATACAGCACTCCTTTGAGAGGTTTGAAAACATACTAATGCAGCAAAGTCAACAAATAAACTCTCTCATCAACCTCATAACGTCGCTTGTCTCCAAACTATCTAATGCCTAAATTCCTTCGCATTGCAGCTTGGAACGCCAACGGCTTGGCAAATCATCGCCAAGAAATCGAAATATTTCTCAACGAAAACAAAATAGACATGCTACTCATCTCTGAATCTCACTTCACAGAAAGAAGCTACTTTAAACTGAAGAACTACACTTTATACGATACTAAACACCCCAGTGGCAATGCTCATGGTGGCACAGCAATATTAATAAAAAGCACTATAAAACATCAAGAACAGGAAGCTGTACAGGAACAGGATATTCAAGCAACAACTGTACAAATTATGGACTGGAGTGGACCAATTACCATCAGTGCCATTTACTGCCCTCCAAGATTCAAAATAGACAAACAACGATTTGAAACCTATTTTAAGTCTCTAGGAAATAGGTACATGGTGGGAGGAGACTACAATGCCAAACACACGCAATGGGGATCCAGGCTCATCACCCCAAGAGGGAGAGAACTGCTGAAAGCAGTTACCTCACTTCAGCTAGAAACCATTTCTACAGGAGAACCTACCTACTGGCCTACCGACCTAACCAAAACCCCAGATGTAATTGATATATTCATAACAAAAGGAATCCCATCCACTAACTGTATAATAGAATCTTCCCACGAACTGTCCTCTGACCACACTCCAATAATTATCACAGTCGGCAACAAAATTATTCTACAATCCCCTCCCGCGTCACTAACGAACAGAAAGACAAACTGGAACTTGTATAGAAAACAGATATCTATGAAAACAAACATCCGATTCCCACTAAAATCAGCTGACCACATAGACGAAGCGACTGAGTATTTAATACAAAATATTCAAGAAGCAGCTTGGACCGCTACACCGCAACTTCACTACACCCAAGGCTGCGTGAAATATCCAAAAGTTCTTTTGAACAAAATAGCCGAGAAAAGAAGACTAAGAAGAATCTGGCATACTTCAAAATATCCTGAAGACCGTACCAACTACAACAGAGCAACTAGGCAACTAAAACGCCTCCTAAACGAATTCAACAACAACAGGTTTCAAGATTTCATAACCAACCTTACCCCAACAGAAGATACCAATTACTCCTTATTTAAAGCCACAGGGAAGCTAAAAAAAAACCGACCAAATCAAATCCCCCAATCAGGGACGAAAACAAGTGTTGGGCAAGAAACCCCACAGAAAAAGTGTCTACCTTTGCCAAATTCTTTGCTAATGTATTCCAGACTCATCCCATTATAAATACTAACCAAGAGCAACAAATCAGAGATTATCTTAACTCCCCAAACCAAATGACTCTTCCAATCCCGCACTTCACTCCCAGAGAAATTACCAAAACCATAAACGCCTTATCAAACAAAAAAGCTCCTGGCTATGACTTAATTACAACACCTCTTCTCAAAGAACTACCACGAAAAGGCAAGACTATAATTACTGCATTGTTCAACAGCATTATAAGAACAGGGCACTACCCGGAGCAATGGAAAGTAGCCCAAATTCAAGTTTTTCTCAAGCCTGGGAAACCTCCACATGAACCCTCATCCTACCGTCCCATCAGTATACTTCCCATTCTATCCAAAGTATTTGAGAAACTTCTTCTATCAAGATTACGTCCTCACATTGCAACCAATAACCTAGTCCCTGATCATCAATTTGGTTTTAGACAACAGCATTCTACCGTCGAACAAGTTAATAGAATCACCAACTACATTGAGAATTGCTTCCAAGAAAAGAAATACTGTTCAGCCGCCTTTCTAGACATTGCCCAAGCGTTTGATAAAGTCTGGCACGATGGACTCTTATTTAAACTCAAGAATTTTCTACCGTATCCCTTCTTCAACATTATCAGATCTTTTCTATCCCACCGCACCTTCCAAATCAAATATCAAAATGAATTATCTGAATTCCATCCAATCAAGGCCGGAGTACCACAAGGTAGTGTACTCGGCCCTATCCTATACCAGCTCTATACTACTGATATACCAAAATCAGATAAAACAACCATAGCCACTTTTGCAGATGATACGGCCATATTAGCTTCGGATGACGACCCTAATGACGCATCAAGACATTTACAAGAACATCTCACAATGATTGAAGATTGGGCCAAAAAGTGGAAAATAAAAATCAACGAAAATAAATCAGTCCATATAACCTTTACCCTGAGAAAAAACAAATGTCCTATTGTCCACATCAACAACAATCCAATAGTACAGGTGGAAAGTGTAAAATACTTGGGAATACATCTAGACAAACGGCTAACGTGGAAGCATCACATCTTAGCCAAAAAAAAGCCCCTACAACTTCAAACAAGAAAACTATACTGGTTACTAGGATACCACTCAAAACTATCACTGGAAAATAAACTGTTGATTTATAAAGCTATCATAATTCCAATATGGACCTACGGCATCCAAATCTGGGGCACAGCAAGCAAGAGTAATCTCTCGATCATACAGAGATTTCAATCCAAGACCCTAAGAATGATCGCGGCAGCACCATGGTTCATCACAAATGCAGCACTGCACAAGGACTTAAAAATGCCTACTGTCTTGGAAAGAATAGAATTTATCAGCTCAAACTATCTCCAGCGCCTTGAAAACCATCCAAACCACTTAGCCCTCAACATCCTAGACAATAGTGCAGATATCCATCGACTAACCAGAACCTCACCCCTACAACTCCCATATAGATTTTCAACAAATAACTGAAACATTACCCTCAGCTAATAAACTATCCCACTTGCAGCCAACCCAAAATAATACTTGCTTTTTGTTATAGTATGAAGAAATAGATGAAGAGTACCGATGGGATACCTTCACTGGAAATCAATCATTGTCATAACAAGTCTACAACAACATATTTACTTATTATTTTGTAAAAAATAGATTGTAAATTTCTTGTAATAATAAAAAAAAAAAAAACAACTCTGAAGCTATTCTCCCAATACCTTCAAAATTAGGTTTTCATGTCCCCGACAGAACACATATTTCACATGCCCAATCTAATAAATGAGACAGATCTGGACGTTCTATTACATTTTTGGCACAATAACACTCCATGGAAGGGATCGACAGAAACGTTCGCAATTTGCTCATTGTACGGAGTTATTTTCACTCTTAAAATAATGATTCATAAAGTGAGCATTGCTGCACTGGTTCAATGATATATTTACCTTCACTGTCTTAAAACGGAACAGAATACATACAACGGCTGAAATTAAAATTTATGAGCGTAGAAATCGAATAGGCTACTGTGTAATTCTGTGTTTGTTGCATCTCGTAAATATTATTTATAGCAAGTATCATTAAAACATGAAAATAAATAAAAACAGTAGAAAATGCTTTAAAATGACGGAAAAGGTAAAAAAATGACTTATTAAACGAAATCGAAGAAAAATGCAAAAACTACCATATAAAAAAGGATCATTTCCTTTTGTCATAACATAAAATTAACACTTGCACTGTCCTGTATGAGGTTCACAACACGTAACAATCTGTGGCTTTGATCCGTCCGCGAACCCCATGTGCGTCACTGACGGTTACAACGTCTACGGCAAATATTTTTACGGAAGTCACCGAAACTGCACAGTTTGTGGTTAGGACTTGCTAGGACGGTCATATACTTTAGAAACACACCGGTACGCGCAGAAAAATATTTTTTTGTTGTGAATATTGCAATGAAATTATAATTATAAAGTCGTTTGGACGTGCGGATTTATTTTAATGGAGCCAGGGAACGTGTTTTTCCTGCACTGCAAGGCATTTTCTTCCCCGTAACCGTCCGTATGCAAACCGGCTGCGCGGGGCGTGCAGGGGTCGAAGGCGAACCCGGTGAGTCGGTGAACAGTAGGGGGGGGGGGAGGGGGCGAGGAGGCGGTGTCCGGCCGCCGACCGCTGGCTCCTTAACGATCGCGCCTTCGCGCCCCTGCCCCGCCACGCCACGCCACGCCCCCTCTCACGGCCCTGCGGGGCCACTGCGCGCGAGGAAATCAATGGGCAAATTGGGCCTCCTCCTCCTCCTCCTCCTCCTCCTCCTCCTCCTCCTCTTCTTCTTCTTCTTCTTCTTCTTCTTCTCCTTGTGAATCTTCTTCTTCTTCTCCTTGTGAATCTTCTTCTTCTTCTCCTTGTGAATCTTCTTCTTCTTCTTCTTCTTCTTCTCCTTGTGAATCTTCTTCTTCTTCTTCTTCTTCTTCTTCTCCTTGTGAATCTTCTTCTTCTTCTTCTTCTCCTTGTGAATCTTCTTCTTCTTCTTCTCCTTGTGAATCTTCTTCTTCTTCTTCTCCTTGTGAATCTTCTTCTTCTTCTCCTTGTGAATCTTCTTCTTCTTCTTCTCCTTGTGAATCTTCTTCTTCTTCTCCTTGTGAATCTTCTTCTTCTTCTCCTTGTGAATCTTCTTCTTCTTCTCCTTGTGAATCTTCTTCTTCTTCTCCTTGTGAATCTCCGTCTTCTTCTCCTTGTGAATCTTCTTCTTCTTCTTCTTCTCCACCTAGTCAATATTCTTCTTTTTCTTCTTCTTCTTCTCCTCCTTGTTAATGTTCTTCTCCACAATCTTGCTGTTAATTTCCTTGTTGTTAATCTTCATGTTCTGTATCGTCATTGTCATAATTTGACATCCTGTGGCTCTAGATGTGAATTCTCGCCTTTGCATAACATTCGCGTGAACCGGCAGTAATGTGAACAAAAGTCTTCGGCGATCGGGGTATGAGCTACACTTCCGTATAAACGCTGCAGATCAGCCAATTGACCGTTCCTAGGGAAGAGCAGGACGGAAGGACCGTGCGCAGACCTCGGCGGCAAGGAACTGCTGCGGGAAAATTACCGATCAAAGGATCCAAGCTCTAGAATTCCCACCCAGACAGTGGACGGCCGTCAAACATAACATCCCGGCTGAGTTAGCTTAAACGCAGCAACGTCGCCGTCACTGCAGCGACTGTGACTGTCGACTTAGGGTTCGAGTCCCGAAGGTGGCGAAATTTTCGACGCTAGCTGCAGCTACGTCTGCTGCAGCTGCCATCTGCAGGAGAATCCTAGCGGCTTGCTGCTCTAATTGGTAGTTTTCTGTCATTTCTTTGATTAATTCCAGGCGAATGCCGGAGGAGTACTCTATCAAACGGCCCGGTCATCCACTTCGCTCAAAAGAGTCGATTTAGCGAACTAAGTTTAACACGCTCTGCAACTCTTCCCGAGATTGATTTTTCTGGGGAAGGCGCCGCCCTAGTGTGCTTAAGCAGTTAGATACTGTTGCTGACTACATCGAACTTCCCCCACTTTTTCCTTTAAAACTATATTGGTGTAAAGAGCTGGGGAACAGGAATTTTGAGCACCTTTCAGTTTTATGTCGAGGAGAATTAGTCCGTATTCGTCCGTTTAAAAATTACGAGTACTAGTAACAATATCTATTATTGATATATTTTGTGCTGAAATCCAATCACCGTTCTCTGATCGATTCATCACAAATATTAAACCTCCTCTTTATTTTGAAACCTTTGAGATTTTTATTTCCTTCTTGATAGTCCCAGTATGACCATGCTCCTTATTAACATTATATACTCAAATCGAAGAGTTAATCAAGATCTGGTGGTTATCTCGTAATTGTCTGATTTACATTCACACACATTAACATGCACAACCTGTAAAAATACCTAGCAGAAAAGCACTTTGTATTTAGAGAAGTGGAGGAAAGAATATCTACTTATTTGGTCAGATATTTTTTTTTCCTCTTAATGAACTTGTTTTTACTCAGGTAAAAATTTCGTATGTAGGTATAATCTGCAACTTTCAATTTAAGAGTAAAATAATTTATTTTATGTAAGTCATCCCCTTCTCCCCTCATTAAAAAGATAATAAGAATTTGCGTGTGTATTTCGACACCTAATAGATCCATTTTTCTAACGCTACATACAATTTGGTGACAGAAATAATAATTTCTAGCACGAAAATCTCAGACTATTTACATCTTTGCCTATTGCTTTGACTGCCGCCACATACCCCAACAACAGAGCGTTGGCCCTCAAATCTCCACAAGCCTTCTTTGCACGTTTCAAAGTCTGGCGTTCTTCCACGCCAAATTTCCTTCCACGAACTTTTCAGAGTCGTGCATATTAAAACAAGTTTATAGCTTAATGATAGGGGTTCGAAGGGGTCAGTGTCCCTCATTAGCATTATTTCCATATTTGCAAGACAATTTGCACGATATATACGAATTTACCAAATAACTTCATTCCTGAAATCTGGCATAATAAAACTTCTCAGTCGTATGTAAAGTAAAATAAAATGTAAAATAAAGTTTTGTTGAGCGTAACATTCTTTCCAGCAAATCATTTTTCAACTCGTTGACTACTGATTCAACTCATTAACGCCACGGCATCTCCTTATGATTATCCGTTTGCAAAAAAAGTAAAACCCTGGCAATATGGAGTTAAATACCGCACTCTCGGATGAAAATTGAAAAATTCAAAGGGAAATTTCAAATTGAAAAGTTATAGATTCGAAGCTCCACGCTCTTTTATAAGTCTTGAAACAGGGAAATTAAAAAAAATGTTTATAATAATCCTTGGATAATATAATTATATGTCTTAGTAGAATAATACCTTAGTCTTAAGAAACACTGAAAAAGAGGAAGCATAACATTCATACGTATAGCTGTAGGTACCGTGAAGAAGAATTTGGTCCAATAATGTAAAATATATTATTAAATTGGAGGAAAAAAACTAAATTAATTATAGACCTGATGTCATTTGAAAATATGGATTGTACATTATATCTGGAAGATACAATGATTTAATCTGAATCTTATGAGAAATGAGAGGTGTGAGCTCAGTGACAGCAAATGAGATGCAATATTGAAACACGCGATCAAATCTAGTTCGAAAGAACAACTCAAGCTGTTGGATACGTTACTGATGTAATCGAAGCTTCTTCTATTAATTCAAGTGCACTCAGCTAGCTAACTTTCAGTTTGGACAGTTCTTTACCCGGAACTCTGTCTCTATTCATCGCAAAAACGGCCGAACCGATAATGGCGCTGATTGGCGTCACAGGAACCTTGGTTTACATACTCATAACGGCAGGCGTTATACGTTCTGAGCAGCGAAATGGAACAGACTACTCAGGAATTCTGTGGAGAACATTTGTTACATCTCGTAAACATTATTTGCAGCAAGTACTATTCAAATGATATTAAAATCGGAGAAATCAGCGAAACGTTCATTAAAAATGACGAACGAGAGTAAAAAAAAAAACTTCTTAATGGGAATCGACGAAAAATGCCATATAAAATGGGTAATTTCATTTTGTTGCAACATAAAATTAATTTGTATACCAAACAGCATTGTTCTAAAGTGAAATAAACAGCATTTCATCAGAATCCGCCTCCTAGTCATTAAGCTCCTACGTCGTGGCTACTAAGAGAACAGTAGCCAAGTGGTTCTAACTAAACAAGAGCGTTCTCATACCACCACCACGTCAACCCTTTGCAAGACGGACGGGGGGTTTCCCGCCAATTCTGTAGTGCCGTCGAAGGGTGCGGGGGAGGGGGAGGGGGAGGGGAGGGGGACGGGCGTGCTGGGGTGAACGACCGGCCGGCGCACGTGTTCATCGACCGCGTGGGCGCCACGCACTCTGCCCCGAGTGACGTGCGGAGCAACGAGTTTGTGGAATAAAAGTACGAAGTTCAAACACACAGTGCAAACGCTTACCGAGTCTTAAGGGTCGTAATGTGGTTTTTTCTTCGTTTTTTGTTGTTGATTGATTAGTGATCCCGGTCGCGTCAGTTACTAAGGTCATTAGTCCCATATGTGTAGTGCATGTGTTTTCATCGGGAGATGACGGTAATCATCCCCCCTTGGAAGGGGAAATCCGGCGTTGACCTGCCGTCGGCTAACGGGGTTACCCTCAACCAGGTATCTCCCAGGTGCGTTTCTTTAAAAAATTATCATTTGTAAAAATAGACTTTCTTCTTGAGTTGCCGTCCGCTCAAGCTTGATGCAAATACAGTCGAACCTCGCTTACCCGAACCCCGCAAATCCGAAATTTCGGATAATCCGAACAAAATTCGCGATGGAGGAAAAATTAACAAAATAAATAAAAAGCTCAATAAATAAAATGCTTTGTAGTGTAAAGAAAGGATTTTATAATTACTGTAGAACTGAACAAGTAATTATTGGAGGTGGTTTATTTACGTCTAATCCAGTTATGTGTCCTTTGCCAACATGAAATATTCACTACTTTCCTGCTAACTATAACAATTAATTATATGCGATTGCGAATTTTAGAACTATTTTGTGTATTATGTGACTGGGAGCAGATTAGTGGTGAAAGGCGTGTTCATTCGTCAGAAAAAATGAGCATATATTCAGTGAAGGAGAACTCGGTTCTTTATGAATTATTTCATAGCTGTGATTCAGTACAGGTAATTCGTCAACTATTAATTAAATGGTTATAAAGCACAAGTGGAAATGAATAACGTATGTTCTTTTGGTTGATTGTTTGGCAGATTTGCAATTTATGTTCCCTCTCATTATATTTAAAAAGGGGAAAATAAGGGTAGTAGTGTGAAAAACGTTTAAAAAGTCCTAACCCATGCCATCGAGCCGCTGCCTGCCAGAGCAACAAGGGCCACAGTGTTATCACGAGGAGAGAATAATAACGAAATGTGAAAATTCATCACGTTGACTAATCAAGAAATGAACAAGAAATACAATAATCAAGAAATGGACCTTCTGGCCGAGCCCTTTTTATTCGTCTACAGGATAGAGATGGGATCTTTACCAGATACGAAGCCATGAGAATCAACACTCACTCACGTAATTGCACACCAAAATTATATTCTATTGTTACAGCCTTGTATTTTAAGCTTCCTCAACGTAACACTGATTTGAGAAGAGAAAGCTTGTCGTCACGGCTATTGAAAATCAAGTGTTGATGCTCGAAGCCATTCTGATCAATTCAATGAGCATCACGTTATGCTTCTCACGGCAGCCAAGCCTTCCACGCCCCATCCTCATGCTGAAACAATCACGAGAGAAATCCACGAGAAAATCAGAAGACATTTGGCACTTGTGAAGACGGCATTCGTTTTGTCCAAACGTTTATCTCCCACAGAGCACTCGCGCGTATTTCCTGGTGCTCATCGATCGCCTTTGCAAAGCCAGAGCGAGCACTTCTGTGCGCTGGGCCCACTGGGCGTCGCGGCGCCAATCGAATTCCATGGCGCGCCCTCGCCCTTCGCGACGCCTCCCTCCCCCCCCGGCACGCGACGAGACGGCCGGCGCTGAATGGACGGCGGCGGCGGCGGCGGCGGCGCCAGTGGCGAGGGAGGTAGAGGAGTCTCGAGGGCAGTGGCAATTCATGTGGCTGCAGGGGGGTACAGACTTTAAAGCAGCAGCTGTAGGCAGTGGTGTAGCGTGGGTGTCTGCCACCCGGGGCGGGCAAAAATTCCGCATCCCCTTATTAACCCCTCACTTCAATTTAACGAACTAAAGTAGACAGTCATTCTAAAGAACGTTTCGGCAAGAGCTTTTCGGCACATCATTATTGTGTGTTGTAGAGGTTACAAATAAAAAAGTAATGCATATATGTTTTACAATATAATTATCACTATACATTCTTTTAAAGAAGTCGCAGAAGATCCCGTGCTCATTTCAATCGGCCCGAATTGTAGGTGCGACTAAAATACATGAAATGAAATGTAGAAAATTTTACAAGATATTATTATAATTTTTTTATTATGAAATTTTGCCGCCCCCTGAAAGTACCGCCAGGGGCCGCCCCCAGTAGGCCACGCCACTAGCGGCAGGTGTATATAACAGTTGCTGTATTGGGGTATATGGCTTTGCCTAAAGTGGTGGCGGCGGTGGGCGCGAGAACGGGGGTGGAGGAAGACGTGGTGACGGTGGTAGTGACATCAGTGATGGCGGCGTGGGTGAAAGTGAGGAGGAGGGGCAGTGGGAGCGTTTAAGTCCTTTAAGTATAGTACATGTATTATAGAGGGCGGTGGCAGTAATCTTCCTTCGCTTGCGAGATCCGGCTAGCTGGGTTCCGACCTGCCGTCGACTAGCAGGGTTTTCCCCAACCACGTATCTCACATCCCAAGACAAAGTCTAAGTCCCCGAATAGTTTCCTGACATATGTGTTAGTGTAGTGCATGTAAGTAAAGGGTGAGGATATGATGAGGAAGAGAAAGGAAAGATGGCGCGCAGTTTACGGTACTCCTGCAGCATTCGCCTGGTGTTGTTCGAGCAGCAGCCCCGAGAGCACCAGCCCCGTACAATTCCCCGTCTCCTAGCTATCTAGCTATCGAAATTCCTACCACCGTTGGGCCTGGAACCGTAGGAACTCCCGATGAGGCGCACTGTAACGACATCGACTGACGCCCTGAGCCATCTACGCCAGTGGTGACGGTGACGACGTCGGCGGGGGTGGTGGTTCGGGGGGGGAGGTGGGGGAGGGGGCGTGGCGGCGCGTGACCGCCCTGTGCGTGCTCCACAGGTCGGTTCCACAGGGAGGAGCGCGCGCTGACATATAGAGCATTGTCCGGGCGATACCTCGATTGCAATTACAAACGTCGCTCGCCGCTGTCGGACCAAATACTACGCTTCCTCGGACGGAGTCAATGGAAACTTAGTCCCACGACAAACACTACGACCTAATGTCTTACACAGGATCTATGAATGAACTAGTGATGCTAAAACAGCAGGTACTTTCTTCCCCGTATTTTCACGCAAAATTACGCGAAGAGTACTCGCATTTTCGAAATATTGTTCATGACCATATTCCATAATCTATCTTTAAGAACATATTTAATTAAGGGAAAGGTCTCTATCTTTAATATACTAATTGTAGGAAGACGCCGAAAAAAATTGAACTTTTGCGTTCTTCAAAAAATTAGGGTTTTTAACGAATATGAAATCTGCACCATTCTCTTAAACGTCCTTCACACTATCCAACAACAAAATTTAATCAAAAACGATGGAGCCATTTTTTTGAAAATATGGAAAATATCCCAGGGGCTTCACGTAAAGTACCCTTCAAAATTGTAATATCTGTTTTAAATTCACGGGTACGTGACATCAGTTAAATCGGTTGGAGAATATCAATTTTGAAAAAAAAATGGCAGAACGGTTTAGCTGCTAGCCTTGTTCACAGACGGTCGAAACGAACTGTCGTTTTGCCGTCATTCAATTTTTCGGTTTGAAGAACCCATAAAACATGGATTCTGGATACACAATGTGAGAGATGATTTTTCGCCCAAATTTAACAATTATATTTATCAAGTCTTTCGTTACTACGGTCCTATAATAAGAGTTTTTCTGCCAAAAATTCGCTGTTTTTCTTGCTCTACTCGGTAGGGAGAGAGTAATAAAAATCTCGCGTACATACGTGTTTATATACAGATAGATCAGTGTAAATGTTAGAAACGTCTGGAACATACAGATAGAAAATGATCACTGTTTACTAATGGACCTGTAATGGAAGAACCTCATGTAACGGAGTTACACATATAGTATATGCCCCTAATTTTCAGGCAACTGCAAGGCACAAATGTTCAGTAGGTCACAAGCTATCGTAACTAAGGACATTGCACGAGCTTATCAAACATATTTGCGTAAGCGTATGCCTAACAGTCAGGGGCATTTGCTACAAATGCAATTCCTTTATAAGAAATTTATCACTACTTGTCATTTGTTAAGAAGTAATCATATTCGTCCCCTCAACACGCCCTAAAAATTTGTAACATTTATTTTAAGACGCCTGTATGTTCCAGAGAGATTCGAAATTCGGACTCCCAATTAGGAAACATCCATCGGTTGCAGACTCAAAACAAGACACGCCAGTGCAGACAGTCTCCAAGGTATTTTTTCATCATAGGAACTAGTTCCTTCCTTCACTGTTAATTAATTGGAAAATATTATATTTCCGTAAGTGTACTGCAAGCAAGTCATGGCCGCATGAATATAACGAGATCTGTAAAATAAACAACACACCGTATTATGAATCATCTTGGCTGCCGCCTCCCTTATTGAGAATGATCCCAATAGCACAGACTTGCAAGTTTACACGAATCTCAACTCAAAAGCGAGACACGCATGTCGCACAAAAGTGAATGTGGTGTGCTCACTTCATAACGCCGCAAAAGAATAGCAGTTAGAATTGGAAAAAAGCGACGTGTACAACAAAAACCCGGCCCTGGTCAGTTGATTCATGTCCCCACCTCCTCCACCTTTCACCACCGTGCTCATTAATCGCCTTACCGGTGGGGGGTGGGGTGGAATGGCGCGCTGTCACTGACCGCTCCGCGGGCGTTCAATGACCAGTTGCAACGCCTCCACGCGGAAGTCGCTGATCAGACAGTGCGTATGCACATCTCTTCGCGGAAAAGAAAAGTGGGGGTGAAGTGAAAAAGTGCGAAGCCACGTAACCTGGGAGTGTTGAACACAAATTTTGTCTGAAAAATGAGAATTCTGACTACTACACGAAATCCTATGTCGAAATGGGAGATTCGGAAAGAAAGCTCGAATTTTTGCTATTTTTCATCGGAATTCTATGGAAATATTTCATACTTCCGAATCCTTCCTACACAAAGATTACCAGCGTTCAACATTTCTACTACGTAAATATTCATTTACAACATAACACCGTGTAACACCCGGCCTGGGTGTTATAGCGTAGCATAGCATATAGGTTCCAAACATTTTATATTATAAATCTTTGTATTTAATGATTAGACAAATTAAAAAATCAGTACGATTCTTGTTCGAAAGAGTATTCGAAATGGTTTAGAATTCGTCTCCCTTCAAGCCTGAACAGATACAAAGCAGAATATTTGCTTCACTACAAATGTTGATTCTTTAAACTCTACTGATCGACGTGAGTTATTAGCGGAAGACATCAAAAGAAATCTTGAGTAAATTTCTACATACGCGTGTTTTATGACGAATCTAGTCTTTGTCCAGGCAAATGCCCAGGCCTACAGAGAAAAAACTGCCTGAGAAAGATTGTAGATATAAATGAAAAGTAGAGTAGAAAACTAATATCTGAACAAAACTATCTTAATTTTTTATTGATATGTTATAGCTTGTTATTAACGTCGATACGAGGTCGATGCACACTGCCTGACTTACCTCGACCGACAGGATCGTCGCTACTAGGAAAATATGATGACAGTTGAATAATGCAACATCTCACTCTCTTATGGAGAGGGAATTATGACAGGGTATTATGGTAGAGGGAAATATGAAAAGACAAACCAAGTCAAGTTAACATCTAGTTAATTATTAAAATAAAATTTGAATCAGTAAAATTAGGTAAAAAATAGAATTATATACCACGGGCATTAACTGGTTCTGATGATCTGAGGCGACAGAAAGACAAGCTTCTCGATCTGTAGACCCTTATAACCCTTGGTGCAACAAATGACTATTGTCGGGCACCCCTGGCAGTGACGTGACCCCGATGTCTGTCTGACTGACGCGGGCCGCGGGAGCCGAGAGGTCAGACCGCTCTCCGAACGGTACTCCTGAAGCCATAAGCAGCTAATTAGCAGTCACTGCGACTTTGTTCAAACGGTCGGCTTCTATTAACTTCATGTAGGTAAGCATAGATTACGGTTTTCCAATATCTTTAATAGACAGCTTTCGCGCCTTGAGTGGCTGTTGCAGTTGTGCTGCAAGCACCTCAAGGGACTTGCGACGTCGGGTATAATATTCACTCAATGCATAGTAATGTACAATAAATCTGTAATAGCATGGTGCTTCTCTATGTAATTGAAAATGTTTACAACTAAACTCAGTTTAGCGCAGGAGTCATTAAGGTCTGAGGTGTTGGAGACACAGCCAATACATCTAGAAGGATTAATGGGTAGGTAAAGCTAGGTTAATGAACGTTTAACCCCGGAACAAAAAATAAATCTAAACGAGATTGAGAAATGTTCCCGCTAACTCAGCCTGGTGATCTCGACGTTAGGGTGAGGAGAAACAATATCGGTTTGTTTGAGTGGAGGAGTGATCTACTTGGTCTGTACATCCGCAATTATATCCAATTCATATCTGATTCACTACCCTATGAATGATGAATGAATGATAAATATTGAATTATGATGGAGCGGATATTATACTAAAGAAAGCGATCGTAGATAATTTTATGAAACCCCATTGGAATCAACGTTGAAAGCTACATCTGTATACAGAGATTACCAAAACGGCCATAAACATTGTTTCTTTGAAGCCATCTCAGAGTACTAATCTTAACTGGATATGGCTGTAATAATCACTCCACCTTATTAATCAAAGGCAATGAAATCGAAATTTTAAGTTCTTACTTTCAGAAATTTGAAATTTCATGTTAAGAGTTCACAGCCATGTTTGGTTACGTGCAAATTGTAATACGAGCATAATCCCCTGCTGATGGTATATTGTATACAAGTACTTTTGCTAACGCAGTACACACACTCTTAACAAAAATATTTTCTTCAAATATAAAGAAACAAAGTATGAGAAAATGAAGAAGAAAATGATAATGACAAAATTCATAATCGCAAGAACCAACAACAGTCAGCACCGGTAGGATGTTTTTGTTACATCTCCATTAAAAAAAAAAAATCCTATAAAACAATCGTTGATTAAACTGGCAATACATTTATTCACATTTTTATTATCTACCTATTGACATTTTGATCACACGCTTTCAACGTATTAGTAATAAAAACCGCGTAAGATGCAATCTCCGCCAGGTGATTGCCATTAGGAGGATGTGTGGAAACGCAGGAAAGTTGAATGGAAGCAAAGCAAAGAATGGAAAGAGGCCATACTTTATTCAGCGTAAGAACATGAGTTGGGGGAAAAACAATAGACACTGACCTATCTCACAATCGTCGTCTTTTTACTTTTTGTTTACCTTGCACGATTGTAACAAGCAGAAGATGAACTATTCAATGAACGATTTCAATCAAATAGTAGTGAATGTGCAGAAGTTAATGGCAATTCAGGGATCTGTTCAATGTCCATCGCGCTTGGAGATATTCATTTCGCACTTAATAACTGGAGACTACAATATGATCCCTGATGTGTTCAAAGGAAAACGAACCCAAGGGATTGGCTACACAGGAACCGGTTATTAATACAGTATCCCTATAACTTTTGTATAATTTCTCTCCCGGAATCTCTTAAGGAGAACACCATCCATTGAGGCACTTGATAGCTTATCAGACTCTATCATCTCCTCAGAAGAGAACGACCAATGTATCCGACTTACACAAATTCTATTATGCAGGCCTACAAGAATATTAGAGAATTGGTAAGGTAAGGTTTTCCTCGTTGTTAAATGCGAGTAGTAATAAGAGATATTGCACCCATTTAAAAAAATAAGACACATCTAATATCAATTTGTATAATAATATCTCAACATTGCGTATTATCTCACCTAGAAAATCTTGAGGAGACACATTTACATAGGCACTCTTGCAAGAAGTTCTGTTTGGTTACTCTTCACAAAACAACGATACACATTGCACGATATGCATTGTGTACTCGCAAAGATACCTACAACGCTTATTCAGGTAATGGGATGAAATTAAAAGAACTATCGCACCTACAAGGCGTGCAACGTCTCCTTCAAACCATTTCACAAGCGCACCCACCCACCCACATACACACACACACAAGTTGTCAAATCCAAAGACTTGCCACATGATTTTCTATGCAAGTTAATAAGCAAAATCCGAATCTAAAGCCAGAATTGCGTCACCCCTCCACCATTCTTTTAATAGCGAAAAAACACCGTGGCAAACACCGTGGCCGTTGAATTTTTGTTTTTGGGGTCAGACCCAAAAACTTGAAATAAGTCTATCTGTTTATTTCGACGCGCTGAATCCGAATCTGAACTCCCCTCCCCTCCACTACCCTCCAGTTCTTTTACATCGCGAAAAACCATCCTGAAATTGTAAATGGTAAGTTTCAGGAATGGTTGTTTGTCGCATATATCTCATGTATGTGCTGTCGCGGAGGACCTCGCGTTTTGCTGACCCCAGAACAGAGTTGCCTGCAAGTGTGTTAGTGTTTAGTGTATGGTCAAATATGCGTCCCATCGTGTCCTAAAGGGTAATGGACATTCGGCTGAAAAAAATTACAAAATAGGTATATGCAACTTTTTTTCGATCGCGTTTTAAATTACGTGCGCTTTTAAGCTACACGAAAACTATCACGACAAACGCAGACGTTCTGAGGAGGTACTTAGTCTTTACTCCCCTCATTTATCACCCATATCTCTCAGCGGTCCTGTGGCCAAAAAAATAAACTGTTTTAAATGGAAATTTTTTTGTGTGCAATGGCTAGGGTGTAACAAAAATAGTTAAATCGCAATTTACGATTATAGGGAAACGAAGATTTCAGAGACGAACATACGGGAAAATCTACGAAGAGATTCAGGAACTCGACGCCCGAGGCGGTATTCGAATCCGCGACCCTTCGAGTCGAGACAATCGTTTCAGCCTTAGCAACCTCGACGAACCGGGCCAACTTTAATAGCGATATATGGCAGAAGGGGAGAATTTCCTCCTCCGAACTGCCGTCTATTAGCATCATTTTGCACGGGATGAACGCGCAATGGCCGATGAGTCATGACACGCTCCGGTGGGCGAGGGCTGTGCCGTGGGCGGAGCAGCGAGACGATGGGATACTACGATGTAGGCTGTCGGAAGTCACGAGGAAACGGAACTGATACACATCTCTTATCCCAACACAAGTCAACGCAAATAATGTCATTTGCTGTATGTACTATTTGAAGCAGTTTATGCAATTGGCTTCTTTCCTCTTAAGAAACACGGCGATCCGCCACTGCTTTCTCGCACCGAAGATCGGAGGATGGGAGAGAAGGGCCAAAACGTCAACTGATGTCACTGAACACTGTCTGACCAGAAGGACCTAGGTTCGAGTCCCGACGGTGGCAGGATTTTGGACACTAGCTTGTCACCTAGGTCGAGTTCTGCCGGTGTCTGGAGGAGAATTCTAGAGGCCGCTTCCTCTGATCGGTAGTTTTCCGTGGTTTCCCCAATCCGCACCAGGCGATTGACGGAGGATTACCCTAACAAACAGGTCATGGACCGCGCGTGATCTTTCCTTCCTCTTCCTTCACCTATCTTCACCCCTTACTTACACATACACACACATTACCACACATGTCGGGGGACCGATCGTGAGCTCAGAGCTTATCTCGGCTGGGGTTGCCCCGCTGGTGGGAGATGTCTGGTGGGAAAAACCCCGCTAGCCGATAGTAGGTCGGCCCCATATCTCGCCATTCTGTGGGACAAGATCACGTCACTTCCCGAGGATAAAATCACTACACTTACGGGACTTATTACCTTAGCCGTTGTCGCGCTCGCAATGACTAACAATCAATCACCTAAAGGAACCTGCGCGAGCTGCGACCGCTTTCTCGCTTCGAAGCGTCCGACGAAGGCAGCGCCTCGTCGCGGTCGCGTTCCCCTTTCGCGCAACGTCTGGCCGCAACGCGACTGCGCATGCGCCACGCACGTCCCACCCTCGCCACGCCACGCACACGCACGCGCTTCCCACGCGCCCCGTGCGGTTGCGTCACTTCGCACATTCGCTTCGTGAATCTGCGCCAACGACGCCTGATGGAAGAGAAAGAGGGAGCAAATGAGACAAGCAATGGGTTGTTTCCAGGGGCTATCAGCGGCTTTCGCACGGCCTGCGGGCGCAATGTAGATCGCGCGGATAGTCGGCAGACGCAGGCGGGTAATTAGCTGGGAAGTCTGCGATCAAGCGTATGAAATAATCTGTTATTACATGGAATAAATAGTTCGGAAAACTTCATGTATTTGATCAAAGCACGTATACGATGCGAAAAGATGAGAAATTGGATACGAGCGACATTGTCTTCATTGTAATAAAACAAGAGAAGCTGAGAAAATTGAGGTGTGAGCCCTCAACAAAGTGCATCCTGAAGCAATAAATGAGTTCATGTTTCAGAAAATTAAAGTAAAGGAGTCTGGAAAGAAAAAAAATCATTTTTCAAAATTTCAATATAGAAATTTGGAAATAATGATAAAATCACAATGAATTATCGCAAACACACATTTAGAATACTCCTTAAAAATCACGAATATTACATTAAAACGTATTGCGTTGATAAAGAGAAAAACCTCGTCCGGATGGCCGATATCGTTAAGGCAGTAGTGTCGATGCGATCTCGAACTGACGGATCACGGGTTCGAGTCCCGCCTCGGGCAGGGTTGCATTTGTGTTCGTACTTTCAACCCACATCATCACTACATCATTTCATCTAGTTCACAGTTACCACGACGTTAAATCCAATAATGGTCGGTAATGACCTAGATGTTGATGCGACCTTAAATAACAAAAAAACATAGCGTAGAAATTACATTTCAAAAGCAAACCGGACATTAACAAAATTGATCATCCACGTAACACCACAACATCATGGGTTCGACAAAACCCTTGGAAAGACCTTGATGACAATGCACTCGAAGTGTGATGAAATCAAAGCCGGAGCTAGACAATTTTGGGCTTGGAAAAATGTTAAAACGTAGCATACTCCCCAAAAAATAAAAAGTGAAGGTTGTAACAAGAAATGGAATAAGTTTGTTGAAATAATTGAATTATTTCAACAAAACAAAATTACAACATTGAAGCTAGAAAAGGTTTTGGAAATCTATTTTGTATAATAGTTTTAAGTAAAAGCATTTAGTGATCAAATAATATAATTTCCATGGTGAGCTTAAAACGCTAACATTTTTTGTGTTTAGTTAGTATTTAAAAAAATAACTTGGTGTTAAATACATGAAATAATTAATATGAATTTCTGTAGGACCTACTTTAATGTTAAAATTATTCCTGAAATACAGAATACGAAACTCCAATCTCTTACTCACAGACTCGATCACAGCTGATTGGTTGAAAGTAAAATAATATGTTTATTTGGGGATAGTAAAAATTGTTGACAATTTACATGTCTGTGGAGGGAAGTGAGTAAGGAGGGGTGGAGTGAGGCGGCGGGCGCGTCGATGTGGGGTGCGGAGGTGGCGTGGGGCGACAGGAGATGCGGGGAGGATGATAAAAAGGGGCGGCGTAGGGTGGCATGAGGTGGCATGAGGTGGCATGGAGCGGCGTGGGGCGGCGTGGAGCGGCGTGGGGCGGCGTGGGGCGGCGTGGGATGGCGTGGGATGGCGTGTGGTGACGCGGGGCGGGGTGGGGCGGCGTGGAGCTTCTTGGCACGATGGGGCGAGGGGAGGGGGGCAGGGCGGGGAGGGGCGTCGGGGCGCGGCGATATGTGGTGGGCGGAAGATACTGAGAAAAGGGGCGAAGGCGGGGGACGGCGGGGATGGCGAGGGGCGGCGAGGGGCAGGGGGGGGGAAGGCGTGTGGCGCCTTGGGGCAGCGTGGAGCGGCATGGGGCGGCGGGGCGGGAGATGGGGGAGGATGAGGAAAGTGGCGGTGTGGGGCGGCGGAGTGAGGTCGCAGGGGCGGTGGAAGCGGGGGGCGGGGGCGGGGGATAGGGGAGGGGAAGAGGAGAAGGCGCGGGGGCGGGGGCAAGGGCGGCGTGGGAGCGGCGGCTCAGTGCTTCCAACGCGTCCTTCCCAAGGTGTAGTGCTGGGGGCCGTGCGCCAGTGCTGCCAACAAGACCGCACTTCGCTAACGACTGACGATGAACACGCCGCCCGCGCAAGGTTATGAGAACTAGACTAGAGAAAAAAGTATTTGCACGCGACGACATGCAAGGATGGGGTAAGTTAATTTATGGCTCAGAGGCAGTGTCAATATTTAAGATAAATATGCCTGGTTCTGGAAAATGTCACACGTCATTGATTGTTTCTTCTTTTTTGATCATGGGCTCATTCGTGATGTCTGATATCCCGCGAAACTTAAAATTTCTTCATCAAAATTATATCCAAAGATCCAAAGACTTCTGTTGCCGAAAAACGTATCGGCATATTGTCTACAACAAAACAGGTAATCTAACTAAAACAAATGTAATAACTATATATCTCTACTTGGTGATTAATACTAATAATTTATTCAACAATTTTTTTCTACCCACATACCACCCAAACATGTACGTGTTCCACCCATAACATGAAGGTGTTTTGCTTACATGCAAATTGAGAAGAAATGATCGTTTTTACTGGAAATGGATACATTCTCTTAGTTTCTCATTATCACCGCTGCAATAATTTTTAAACGTTTAATGGATGAAAGATTCTACATTCTTTCTACAGATCAGCAACCTCCGAGACCAGAGTGCTCTGAGCCACAACACGTGATCGCTCTCAGACCTCCGGTCAGTGCCAGAGCTAGCCATGCACAGACCGGGCGATCGCCCGGGGCCCCGCAAGGCAAGGGGTCTCGTGATGGGACTGATGGGGAAAAATAGGAAAACAAATTAGAACTCGAGAAAATCGTTATCGTAAATTCGTAAGTCGCGGTACATTAGTCTGATATTTCATCAAATTTCCAGTTAATTTTTTACATTAAATAGTTGATTATAGTCATTACTTGTAAGGTGGGGCTCTAAAACATTAATCAAATGACGCTAACTTTAAAATAGGTTCCTCTGAAATTAATATACATTATTTCATGTATCTAAGTAATTTTATTAAGCACAAACTAAACGCAACAATGTTTTTAGCGTTATAAGCTCACCGTGGAAATTGTATAATTTTATTACTAAATCCTTTTACTTAAAACTATGATTTAAAATATATTTCCAAAACCTTTTCCTAGCTTACACGGTGTGATTATTGATATTTATTGAAATAAAATATCTCGTATAGTTTCTTGATAGAACTTCAGATTTTGAATCGGTGGTTGGTGGGCGGTTACTTTTCAGCACTGTCCCGGGCCCAAGTCGTCTCGCTCCACCACTGTCTCCGGTGGGCCAGTCTTCGCCTTGTCGAGGTTTCCAGCCCACCAGCACCAGGTCCATTACTTTCAGCCCGAAGGGGGCGCGCGTTTGTGACTCTCCGCTTCTGTCTCTCCGCAGCACAGGCGCGCATTAAGGCCACTAACCCACTCCGAGAGCTCCAAGGAGGCGACCGAGAAGCTGATGGCTGGACGGAGCTCCTTTTGCAATAGTGAGCTCGGAGAATAACGATTGAAGACCACCCATGCAGCGTGCACTCGCTTAACTTTTACGTGCGATCTTTTGCTGCACGTAACATAATTTGTTTACGAGTAAATAAAAAAGTAAATGCTTTTTCAACGAAACGTGAAATATCTTGGTTGTAATCTTGGCTGGAAAAGTTCCACTTCTATAACACCAATCTAGCCTGAGCCACGACAAACAATACTTGCTAGTCATAATTACTTTTTACTTTGTTATGTATATAATTGTGTGATTTCAAATGTGTTAGATACCGTTACTGCAACATTCTACAGTCTCTGAACTATTTTTCTTACAGGAAACTCATTCAAGTAAGATTGATGTAACTAAAATCTGAAGAAGATGAAGAAGTATTGAGATCTGTCAGTGTAGTCCACATCATAGAGATAACGCAAGCGGATCATATTCTAGGATTCGAAGAGAAATTGGTACAGAAGTTACATCACAGTAACTGAAAGCGAATTCAAGAATGTGAAGGATACAGTGAGTGTTTGAAGGCAGGTGCTGCTGAATTGAAAAAAAAAATACCACGGATATTACATATTGGCCAAGAGGTTTCTTTCAAAGCTGTCAACGATTGTATTCGTACACTTGCTTCATGCACTATGTTACTTATGTATATAAGAGGTGCAGAAAAGTATAATTATAGTCTGTATAAGTGGCCAGAATTCCATACATTCGTAACGCGTGAAAGAGATGAATGAAGCGAGTAAGCAGATGGAAGAAGTATAAGTCGGCACATAACACGATACTTGTCTCCTATTCCGTTCATTTACGCTAAACATAAGTAGAACATCTTATTTCAGAGGAACTTAACTTTGCTAATATTGAAATTAGGATTAATGATAGAGCCAACGTTTTTTCTGTTAGAAAATCAAAGACACATAAAAGACAAGCGTATCTGAAGTCAACAAAATTCTGAAATAAAACAAGCTTCAAATCATTAAAAATTTCTAATTTTTAAAAACCGCACTGCTCACCTCAACACGAAAATCTCCGTGGGCCAACACACTCATCAAAGGCTACGAGCAAACATGCATGTTCAAAGAAGAATGCAACCTGTCACTTCTCGCACCCGTAGGCTGAACCGTGTTTTCCATCGTGAAATCATAAAGCAAATAAAAAATTGACATAGCAAACAAAAACGTGATCCCATGACGTATGAGATGTAACTAATTATAATTTTTTTTATTTCTCTGTCTGGGAACATGAAAGAGTCGTTACGGGGAAAAGGTCTTTGATAAACAAACAGAACAAGACCGGTACAAGACACGTTTAAAAATATATCGTATTCTTCAACTGTTTGTAATACATAAAACATTAAAATAATAATGAAATATGAAGTTTATATTGATTTACTGTAAAAAATTACCTCGTGGAAACTTTGTAGTCTGCAAGATCACTACAGTCACTTAACACACTAGTTCTCTGAGCCACAAAACAAGGCTAAAATATAGAATTAATAAATTAAAAATGGAAAACAGCGATACAACTGTAAAGAAAGAATCATACATCAATGAATGAAAATAAGACTTTTGAGATCGGAGTCGTCGGAAAATTAAGAAAGAAAGTTCATGATTTCGAAGTAGGCGGGATGAATGGAACTAGAAGGAACTGAGAATAGTTATTTATGTTACAACACCTCTAAATTAGTCTTTAAGGGCGACACCGGAAGGTTAACTCCGAAGCGGAGCCGAGACCTTGAAGACTAACAGAGGACGTGTTAGATACAATGGCTTTTGATATTTCTAGTTATTCTAATTATTAAAATGGTTACTTATGCACAAAGAGCGTTACAAGGATTCTAATAATCGAGCGGCGACAAAACGCCCGAGGGCTTTGGTTCGCAGAGGTCATTAGAACCAGTTAACGCCCGTGGTAGACACTCGTACGTAATTTTATTTTTTACATTTTATTTATTCGGATTTACTTACCTACTACTACTTAACTAGATTTTAACTCGACACGGTTTGTCTTTCCATATTTCATTCCCATAATTCCATCCATAAGAGAACTTGTAGCACCATTCAACAATTTTCATATTTCCCTTGCAACAACGATCCTTTCGCCGAACCGGTGGGCGAAATTTCTAAGGCAGTAGTGCCGTAGCGACCAAAGGTTCAAGTCTCGCCTCGGGCATGGCTGTAATTGTGTTCGTACTTTCAACCCCCCTCATCACTACATCATTTCATTTAGTTCACAGTTACCATATGGTTAAAACCAATGGTGGTCGCTAATGACCTAGATGTTGATGCGACCTTAAAAAACAAAAACAACAAAAAACGAGTCTTTCGATCCAGGTACGTTATGCAGTGTATACCGCGCTGCGTATGGAGGGCAATAACAAGCAATGAGGTCTGAGTAGAAAATAAAACGCGTTGTGCGCGTGGCTGCACTTACACGATCTGCCGCTCGAGGAAGTCGACGCCGATGGTCTTCTTGTAGTCTTTGGTGAAGGTGCCTTTGCAGTAGCGCTGGATCATGCTGGACTTGCCCACGGCGCCGTTGCCCACGATCACCACCTGCGCACAGAGCGGACGCGTCACACAGGCCCAGGCCCAGGCCCAGGCCCAGGCCCAGACGGGGCTTGGAGGTTATCGTCTCTCCACAGAACACGCTACAGCACTGGTTCCCCAAGTGGAGGGCGCGCCCCACAAGAGATAAGTCAAGAGGGGCGAGACAAGTCAAGTGGGACCCATCCAGCCGTGGTACCCCACAACATTCCCGAGGACTTGGCGCGCTAGCAAGAAATTCATTTTGTCAAAGTTGCTTTATTGCATTGTGTGATACATGACATAAAATATAGTTCAAGATGAACAAAGCAAAACAACGCAAGTATAACAATGATTATATTAAATATGGGTTTGCTTGCATGTTTACGGATGGCGTCGGACATCCTCAGATTGATATTTGCTATGAAGTATTGAGCAATGATGCCATGAGACCTTGTCTTCAACGACATTTGTCAAAGTAATATGTTTGTGTTTCAGGCAGACCAAAGGACTTTTTTCATCATGTCTGAAAATTTAAAATGCATGAAATTGGATAGTATCGTATTTTCTTCACCCTAACATAAAAACCTAACATAACCTAACATAAAAAACAAACAAAAAACAAAACAAAAAACAACAGAAACGAACAAGAGGTCAAAAAATCATAAGTAATTTCTAATATTGTAAAGAGTAAAAAATTTAATGTTTTGTTATTCAATATAGCATTTGTTTTATTCATTATCAAATAAAAATCTGTAAGGCTGGCTTGGCAAGTTTTCTTCTTGACAGATGGAGGCGTGATAAAAAAAAAGTTTTGGAACCCCTTCTCTAGAGGAAGATTACAGTTTTAGACAACTTGTAAGGAGCTATCGATTCAAAATACAGCTATTGCAGGATAGGAAATTACACCACAGTCCAGAAACAAATAGGGGTGACGTCGATAAATGGGGTGCCGTTTTTAAAATAGATTATTTGAAGCCGATGGTTTCTTAACATGGATGTTTTCTGTTCGATGTTCTAATGTGGTGGAGGTAGGTTGGGTTAATCTACACCACTTTTTAGATCGGGACACAGCTAATTACCCTCACGGCCCTTACGGAGGCTCAGCCTTCCCGACACCTGGCTTGCTTCCCATGTCACGACTCACCCGAACCTTTCTTTCACTTTACTAGTCTGTTCTAGTAGTTGTTTTATACAAAATATATCAAACTCCTGTAGAATTCCTATTATCTAATTTAAATGAGAATCTGGCCAATTCGAATATATTAAAGTTCAGATCAACATTTAAAGACATCTTCATTTTAATTCATCAACGTAAATGTAACGAACGAAACATATAGACATATATAAATACTCTAGGATTTCATAAAATAAACACAAATTAACATGTGGAGTCGTTAATCCACCTGGTGGTTGCCGGCCGGGATAGCCGAGGTCGCTGTAGGGCATTAGTTGCCTTGGCTGGAAGGGTCGCAGGTTCGAATCCCCCCTCGGGTATGGGTGTTTGTGTGCGCATGCGCTGTGTCCCTCCTACAATGGCCCCAATGGACAACAACTTTGTGTGGTTTGTTCACCAGCATTTTCGGTGCTGCAGGCTACTAGCATCTTCGTGATCACCTTCCCATCCAAACCATTCGCCCATTTGCAGGTTGAAGGCTGAGGGAGTGGGAGCGCGGGAAGGAATAGCGCCGCCCTCTGATCTGTGCCGCGTGGCGGCGCATGCGCGCGGGAATGGGGCCCGAGTCAGCAGCCAGCGCCATCGCCGCCATCTAAGTGCACCGCGCGGCGCCGCCCCCGCTGTCCAGATGGACCCCGCGTCATCTAGCTGATGTCATGGAGGGAATTGAAGAGGAGATGGAGGCGAAGTCGGGTCGGGCGAGAGACGAACAAGAAAAGCAAATGAAAAGAAGAACGCATAAAGAATAAAAAGAGCAGAAGAAGAAAAGAAGGTGAAAAGAAGAAAGTGAAGGAAAGGAGGAAGAGAAGAAGGAAAGGGGAAGAAGAAAGAGCTTTTAACGCAGAGAAAAATTCTGTGTTCTGTACTTACGTAACTAATCAATATTTTGTATTTTTTGTCTATTGTTTCCTTAAAAGCCCTGACAGTTAGTTTCAAGAAAGAAAGAACTCCACGGTGCAATTTTGTTTATTCATTAAAATAATACAGACCAAGAATTGTAACCTGAAAGCGTACACGAGTGGCGTAGATGGATACTGCACTGGCCCGATCGGGTGTCTGAATACCTCGAAAGCAATCATGTTGTATTACATTGGACCCGGAAGCTGCATGGCTCTAAGAATAATACGAATCCGAAGACCAGCTGTGTAGCCGTAATGACCCGTTGACCCGTGATTTCGTTCCATCGACACCTCCGAAGAAGGAAGCAGATCCCCGACGCCAACCTGCCCCCGTCCAGGGAGCCTTTCTCTGCTCGCAGGCGCACGCTCCGCCCAGCGCCCCCGACCCCATCGCCCGCAGCACCTGTTCAGGAAGCGGCGCCCGCCAGCCCGGGCCCCGCCCACGCCCCTCAGGACTCTCCCCTCGCCGCCACTGAGCGAGCGTTCCCTCCGGGCGCCTCGCCTACCCACGTCTTCGTTTCCGGAAGAGGAGAGCGTGCTGTCCCTAGAGGCGGAGGTGTGCCTAGCCCATTCGAATATGAGAAACGGCGCCAACTGTGTCTCGTAGCGTTTTCCATTCGCCGCACTAGTGCGCACTCGGGGCAGCTTTCGTGCTTCATTTGACCGCTAGAGCGCACCAGGGCAAAGATGCGCATGTACCATTCGCACAATCACACGGAACCACTGCGCACTCGCGGCACCCTAACCTGCACCGAGGCCACTGAACTAGAGCGCACTGGGGTGTCCTCACCTGCACTGAGGCGCTCGTCAGTGCAGACTATTACACCAGGCCATTTTGAGGTTAGGTATGGAATTAATGGATGTTGATTTGGATTCGTGGTGAAAATGTAAAGGTAATTGAAGATCTTCTGTCACGCAGAGAACTTTGAATGATGGAGTATATCTCACTTTACAAGAAATCTGTTAAAATTATTTTTGTGCCTTACGCGAAGTTCAGAAAATCAATTTGTGTATTCCTAAAATCCAACCTTGAATAACTTCATGATGACAAATCCAGTGCTATTTAGTAAGTGTAGGTACGTCTCAATTTTGAAACTCTAATAAAATAAAAAATAAAAATAGTGATTAATGCCCTTACAAAATCTTTTAAATACATGTACCAAGAAATGTTTCTCGCACACTTGTACATACGCCAGCAGAAATGCTCTTGTTAATTTTTTTATGATTTTCAATAACCAAACAATTCTGTAGAAACCCTTCGGTTCAAAATCTACTGTACTTTGTAACTTTTATTCTGTGACTCTGTAGTATATGCTTTAACAATATTATCGTACCCTAGTTAAAGAACTTCTAATCGGAATGAAAGTTTACCATTCTATGTCGAAAAATATATCTTGGAAGGTTCTTGAAACACTGACCCCGTTTTACGGCAAGACCTGGAGGTGTTAATTCGAAGAGTGGCCCACTGAATATTTGTACGGATATTAGTTCGGGCGGTGAACACACAGTAAGGAAGTAGGTAAAAGCAGGTGTCCGGACAGCATCGGTATCTCAACGTTTGGAATTATTTACTGATTCAAAATCATCATACATGACAGTCCTGTCCTTGGCTCAACAGACCACTACGGCATTGGTGCCCCAGCCTCTCGGCCATGGAATAAGGGGTTCGTGTGGTTAGCTCGAAGACATCCCTCCACCGTATATACTGTATACATAACTTTAGGGTGAGCTTTCTCATCGTCACACATGGAATAGGTATCGGGACATTTGTAAGGAAAGCGCACAGTTTAAATTTTGCCCTGGCCGTATATCGGAGCCGGGGTTGCGCCTTGGAAAGCGAGCATGCTAAGCAACGAGCCACCGAGGGATCATCATACATTACTCGGAGTTTAAAAAACAGTAACTGGTTGTTACGGGTGTGGTCACTAACAACCAACGCTCCCTCTTGAGGCCCACTCCGCTTTTCCGCAGGCTAATGCGAGAACGGTCAGCAATTAAGACGACGTTAAATTATGTCAACGTGCGTGCACTGACAAGAGCCTTCTTTTTGAAGAATGGCCCTGAGAAATTTTCGAGAAAAAGTCTTTAGTCTCTAAATGATTGAATAGTCTTAATATCCCGTTTAATTATTGACTCGATCTTTCTTTGTCGGAAGACACCACGTTCGCTATAATCTTCGATTCAGAAGCCATTCGGACTCGTGTGTCCTCCGAGGCTAAAACCTTCAAAGAAAGGACTCTTCAGGAAAGATCCTATTCCCACAGGTGGGTTGACGCGAAAAGAATAAGCACAGTTCGCGACGTTCATTTGTCACTTCCCATGGCGAGACTTTCATCTCTACGGTTTCACGGAGCTGCGTTGTCACTCGAAACTCGCTTTACACGGGGGCCGAGTGCTGAATCTTCAGTCACCGGAGCCAGTGTGTTGCACACGCTTAATGAACGGGTGCGTCAGTTTACAGTTTCTCTGGCAATAAATCCTTCACGAAAGGGGAAACCGTTAATAATAGAGAAAAGCTGTCCTCGAAAGAAATATTAAATATTCATGATGTTATCTTGCAAGGAAATATTGTTTTAAATGACCAAATGTTGCAGAATAAATTGAATTCCTAGGCGCGGCGTCTTGCGTCGGTGACCTCCGAGGTCCGAGAGGTCGAGAGGTCGAGAGGTCGAACGGTCGGCGCCTCGCGTGACGCGGCGCAGCTCAGAGGGCCGAGGCGCCACAACAGGCACACGAAGGAAAAAGAATATTGAAATAAAATTTCTTATACGACTGCTTTATTATTCTCTTCTTATACTTCTTAGTAGGCCATAGGCCTGTTCCATTCCTTGGATTTAAAAAACTTCCCTGCCATCGTCGTCTCGGTCTTCCTGGATATCATCTTCCACACAGGTTCATTCAATATATCAGAGTGTAGAGTCTATTCTCTCCTATGTTATATTATTTATTCGGAAATGGGACTAACTCCACACGACGCTCTAATGTTTTCACACTAGCTTGTTAGCTAGATCGAAGTCAGTCGCTGTCTGGACGCCGGCTGCTCTGATCGTTAGTTTTGCGGGGTTTCATCAAGCAAATGTCGGAGCAGTACCATAACAAACGGGCCACGGACCCCGCTCGATCCCACGTTCTTCTTCCTTGTTCTATCCTCACCCCCTTACACATACACAGTAACACTAACATGTAGTACACTACCACACGCGCCGGAAGATCCGTCAGGAACTTAGAGATTGTCCAGGCAGGGGCGGTGTCCCGCTGGTGGAAGATACCTGGTTTGAAACCCCGTTAGCCGACGGTAGGTCAGCGCCGGATCTCGCCATAGAGCGGGAGAAAGGCCACCTCCCGAGATAAAGACATGCATTACACTTACAGGACTAATGTCACTGAAAGTTGACGTTCCCGGGATGAATAAACAATCAATCAAAAACGAAGAACGGCAGCAGATAAAACGACGCGACCGGCGGCGCAGTGGGAAGACCGCCATTTAAAGCTGTGTTCTGCGAGAGGTGGCGCGTACGCCCTGTTGCTCCTCTAGTGGCGAGGCTCCGCCGCCAAACGCCGCAGCAGCGCGAACCCTCCGCACCTATGAAGACCTTCATTTAAACCAATTCACTGCTACGAGCCGCGACGTTCGGAAGCGCGCTTCTGTAGCGACGTGAGAAGGGGCCATTAGTTTAGAATATTCACCAACCTTTGGGAATTATATATCACAGCAGCTGACGTGTACGGAAACAGTAATCAAAGAAAAGCGCGCGAGTGTGCGCTCGGGCCCACAGTGCGTCCGGCGCGAGGCAGCAGCGCAGGCGCGGAAGCGCGCGCAGTGCGCGCAGAGGAGCTGCGCATAAATCGCGGGGCCGCCTGACGGAGGAGGCTGTCGGCGCCCCGCCACGCCCCCTCCCCCCGCCCCACCTCACTCCCCGCGACGCTCTGGCGGAGAAGCCTCTGGGACGACCTCCCTGGCCTACGCGCCGAGGATGACTTGAAGGTATACCTCCCGAATATGTCCCAAAAATGTTCATGTAGGCGAATTCATATAGGCGATAATGTGGGTGATCAAATCGTTAGTTCAAATTGTTCAGAATGTGGTGATCAATTGTGGCCCAATGACATGGCGCACTGTCATCCATTAAAGTTCCATCGTTATTTGGGAACATGAAGTCAATGAATGGTTGCAAGTGGATTTCAAGTAGGTGAACATAACCATTACCAGTCAGTGAGCGGTCCTGTTCATTCCATGTAAAAACTATCTGCATCGTTATAGAGTGTCTTGTTGAAAAACGTGGGTTTATGGCTTCGTGGGGTCTGCGTCATACTCGAACCCTACCATCAGCTCTTCCTGACTGAAATCAGACGTCAGCTGTCCAAGCCACAGTTTTCCAGTCCAATCGATATGGTCACGAACCCAGGAGAGGCGCTGCAGGCGATGTCGTGCTTTTATCAAAGGCACCTGGGTCGGTCTTCTGCTGCCACAGCCCATTAATACCAAATTTCGCCGCACTATGCTAATGGATACGTTCACCATACGTCCCACATTGTTTTCCGCGGTTAGTTCACGCACTTGTCTGTTAGCACCGATAACTCCACACAAATGCCACTGCTGTCTGTCATTAAGTGAAGGCCATCGACCACTGTGTTGTCAGCGGTGAGAAGTTACGCGTGAAATAAGGTATTCTCGTCACACTCTCGACACTGTAGATCTCGGAATATTGAATTCCCTAACGATTCCTGAAATGGAATGCCCCATGCGTTCAACTACCATTTCGCGTTCGAAGTCAGTTAATTCCTGTCGTCGTGCCACAATTACGTCAGAAAATTTTTCACGTAAATTAGTTGAGTACATATGAAAGCTCTGTCATTGCTCTGCCCTTTTATACCTTTTGTACGCGGTACTACCACCATTTGTATATTTTCATTTTGCTATTTGATGACTGTTGTCACCTGAGCGTATGTGGACATATAGACGAATACACAATTATGAATACACCCAAACATCCATGACCATTCACATACATTATTTGAACACAGCTAGTTACAGCACGCCGGTCTTAACACCAAATGTTCCAAATGATCCAAAATGCATCGAATTTGTCTGTTCTTTGAATGTTTTGTAAATACTGTTCAATGAGTATCATTATTACATTATTATTATTACTATTTTTTTGCATCATTGTTAACTAAAATTTGTTATTGTCACAAGCTTTCTTGGAAACTGCCGGATGGAGTTTCACAACTCATTTGTGATAGTCCAAAAACATTGATTCCAGTTCATTAAGAATTAACGAATTCCTTTTTGTGGGAGGATACTTTTTTTATATTCCTACCTTTCTATGACATTATTTCCGTTGAGTAGGATCGTTGATGCCGATAAATAATCTCTAACTTGTTCTCTCCGCAATTTATTTCTTTGCAAAATCATATCTGACGATTCGCAGACTTTTCGCGACTATTTATCATAGGTAATAACAGGAGTGCTTTGGAAATTGTCAATAAATCTCCGACTTGCAAAGAAAGGAAGAAATTTATCTGAGAATTTCCAAAGCACGAGTGGTATTGAATAGGACTATACCATGAATTAAATTACGTCGCACACAGTTTCAAATTCCGCCATATATTGAAAATAACTGAAAGCTATGTTAAAATCAAAGAGGTTCTGTTAAAACCATAGGCGGTTTATTGGATTTCGACATAGCGATCGATGTATATTGTCTTCTAAAATAGATGAGTTACAGTTTATGATTGGCCAGTAGAGAGAAGCGGTAAGAAAAAGCATTAAAAGTTTGAGATACACCGTCTTGATTGGCGCGTTTTGTAAGTATAATTAAACAATATTGGTTTTAATTTTACGAGTGAAATAGTTTGTTTAACGTTTTTCTCCAGTTCAGGAATAGATCTATAGCAGACCGTCAGCGGTGAACCACGAAACCACATGCGCGTATAGAGCTTGGGCGGAAATGCGCGTTACGGTATTTTTTATCGCTCCGCCCCCGCAGCTCGCGTCCGGGGGCCGCAGGCAACGGCAAACACCTTTAATTCGCTCTTCGCGAACACCAGGTCTTAAACACGACGGCAACACGCTCTCTACGTATACTCATATCATTATCGTGTAAGGACTGTTACCCTCATGTAATGCTCGTTATGTGCTGGACGACATGGACGTTTACTGCTCCCACACCTTTGTTAGTAACGGATTTGTGATGGCGAGTGTGTAATGGATATATGAAATGCTGGTCGTGCTTTTGCCCTTCGCTTTAAAATAATGAAAACTTCTACTGCGTTAAACACACTCTAAATTACACTATTCATCGACGTAGCGTTTTTAATTCAACTGTTAGTACCAATCTAACTAAGTATCTACAGGAAAGCAACGGTAGAGTAACAGTCCAAATTGTATTTATTACCATGTCTTGAAATGCATTAAAAAACTGTTTTGAAGTCCAAAAATATGTCTTCAAAGAAGTACCTGTCCTGTTCTTTGGCTTGACAGCCCGCTACGTCCCTTGGTCGACCAAAGAAGGAACCTATCTCTCAAAATTGGTAAATGTCAGGATGAGACATGCACAAGCATTACAGATTTATCCATGAATCTTTGTTAAGCAAACCAATTGTTATATCAGAATTGGTTCTAATCGATCACAATAATCGCGGAAGAAAAATGACTCATTCAAAAACGCTCATAATAATAAGGAATTTATGTCAGTCTTTCACTTATTCCATCATGGATCTGCAAGTCATACGAAGAGGAATCGTGCTTTGCACGTCCTACTAAAGGAGCGTGCTCGGACAGCTCACGAAATTCAAAAAAGGCGTCCCAATAGGCCGGGCGCACTGGACAAACAGTTAAGTACGAACGGTAGATTCTTGTGTTCCGTAGCGGAATGGCTGGTCGAGGGTTCCAAATTCGCCTCACGAGAAAAATTACTTCGCGTTCTTTCATCCTGTCCCCGTAAAAGCAAATTTATCAAACGTCAAAATTAATTTCTTAAGTTGTACGGGATTCTAACCAGCCGGATCAGCATACATGTGGTACTTGAAGAAATGTTGAGATCCCGCACCGTATAAGGAACTCGTCCTTTGCAGACAAGCGGATATTCTAGGATCAAAGAAGGAAGGAAACTTATGACATAATATTCAAAGGCGGAAGAAATGTATACAAAAAAACATCTTAAAATTTGCATACTACTGCATGAAATTTGCATTTCCATAATTTATGATACGGTCATGTGAAAATCGTTTAGAATTTACCTGGTATTCTTGTAGAAAATGTAAAAGCAGTAAATTATTTACAGCAAATAACAATTTTAACTTATTGATTACATATACAGAAAACCTGAACCTGAATATCCTACTCCAGTGAAGTAAAAATGTGAAAGAAGAGATGCAAACTTTGTGTTCAACAATTTCATCTACATTTAGACGCCTACTTTTACTAATTTGGTCATCATCAGTAATACATTGTGAGTGATGTTGATACTTTTGGACTAACAGACGTTCATTCATTTAGATTGACGTTAATAATGTTAGATCTGCCCTGAAGACAAGGCTCTCTAGTTGATGGTCGAGTATTAGCTAAGCATCTGTTTGTCACGATCTCAAAGCTACTCCATTCTCCTACCACTGAAAGCTACAAACGCTGCAAACTTGAACCGATCTGAAAGCAGCTCCTCTTTCGTTCTGCCACGCATGAGCTAACTGCGCTTCCGGACACCCTCATCCATACGCGTTACGTCTGGACGTCGGCCACAATCGCTACCGTAGGGTCAGCCTGACGTAACTGCACACATTGAATATTTGGAGTCAGACACATAAGACTCTTTTCCGCCCCTTTGACTCTAATAAGTAGAGAGAGGACTTGTATACCTTAAACAACCTAGAAATATGCAATTAAAATTAACAATATTTCATTTCCTCAATAAATCTTTGTTGATTCAATTCAGGAGAAGCATGCTTGGAATAAAAATATATATTTTTGTGTACACATGATAGTATAACCTAGCACACTTTGCAGAAGAAATTGAAGTAAATATGCACCTTAGTGAAGTACATTGTATGTCTTGTTGTATTTTTTCTGACTGGTTTAAAAAAAATGTTATCACGAAATATCGTACATTTGTACAAGTATTTTAGCATCTACAGAAAACAAAAAATGCAAACTATGACAAGCCCTTTCGAATCAATGAAATATCTAGCAAATATATGGTTTCTACGAAAAGATGAAACGTTTTATAGACCAGTCTCTATTTTAACGAAATGTGCAAAATATGCGTCTATAATTACACGAATATGCACCAACAGTACAAAATCGGCCAAATATGTGCAAATAGGCAGTACCATATTAATCTACATAACATCTAATTCTAACCAAATGTGAAGAAATTTTACTTAGTTATGCATTGATGCAAAGGACAAAAATATGCAAAATCATAGAAATATCGCTCCCTAGTAAGAAGGTACATAATTTTGTAGCTACGTCAAGGGCTAACTTGTATACTGCTAACATACCTAATGACTGCTAAATTGTTAGCTCCTAAGATGCAGGAACGAGTTCTGATTCTGTTCTGGTTGTAAACACAAAATTGTAAATAGGTAATTGTAGTTAGGTGAATCTGGCGCTGAGGCAGCGCCGCAGAGGCAACGAGCGAGCAAGGCACGGGGTCCCTTCGGCGCTCTGGGAGGTAAACAGCCATGGAGGCCGCGACCCCGCGCGAAGGCGCGCGCGTCTCGCAGGCCTCGCCACAAGAGGGCGTTGAAGGTAACGGTCGCGCCGCGCCCTGCCGCGCTGGGCCGCCGCTCAGCTTCCGGCGTCCCGGCAAACCGAGAGTGGGACACTCCTGTCTTTTTTCTGCTAACGTCCCTTTATTACGTTCCGATATTTTCGTCGACCCCGTTAATTCCGCTTCCGTTGGTTGGTTGTTTGCGGCTGATTCCGGGCGCGCCAACTACACTGGTCATTAGTGCCGCAAGTGTAGTGCTTGTTTTTCCTTCGTGAGGTGGCTGTGATCTCCCCCAGCTGGATGGCGAAATTCTGGCGGGGAATTTGCGTGGTCTGATGGCTTGAGTCTTGCCACGGAAAATAAGGAATAATTGAATGGAATTTGAACCCTCTGGAGGCCGACGTGCAAGTCCACGTCGGATCTCACCTTGCAGCGGGATAGGAGCACCCACATCCCGGGATAAAACACTCGCTAATCAAACGGAACAAAAGGACGGTACGTAGTAGTTCATGACCCGCGAATGAATAAAGTAGATGCATCTGGTACCAGCTCATTCTATTTGCGAAATTTTTACAAAAGACACAAAACTCTTCTCGCATACACTTGTGGTTTCATACAAACGGAATACTTACTCGTCACATTTTGCGTGGAAGTAATATCAACATTTTTTAATCAATTGAGTTTCATTTGGTATGTAGAACATCGTTTTTTCTTTTCTTCGCATGTCTGTCGAGTAATTGCCAATAGAGCGATCGTGACTGGGACGACACTGCATTTGACTAAATGGACTGAGCAATCTGCTTGCATCGAGCATACAACTCGTCAACTTCATCGCGTTTTACTGGCCAGTTTTTAGAGTGGCCTTTTATCTATGTTTTAGATTTTACACATATACACATTGTCATTTTCGCGTTATCTTAGAGTAGATGTAGTAGGTAATTAGTTGGCCATAGAACAACAAGAAAAACCTAGAAGTGGTAACTTGCATTAAAGCGCATCAAAGCGAAGTGGATCGATACTCATTTAATTATCGCTCCCGACATCTCGCGCTAAACAAGTCGGGAGGTTAATCGGGAATTCTCGGCTATTCGGAAGACGCCGCGTCGTTGGCTGGGGTGCCGACGTTTCGCCTGACATGTCGCAGGCTTCCTCAGGGCAGTGACCACCTGCGCATACGTATACAGGTTAATCGGGAGGGCCGGGCCGGGGCCAGGGCCGCGCCCCGCTAGTGGGAGACACCGGTGGACGAAAACCCCGAGGCGGACGTGTAGGTCGGCACCGCATCTCCCCTTCCAGCAGGGGGAGATCAATGCCACCACCCACGGAAAATAAAAGTCATTACACTAGCGGGACTAATGACCTTAGCAGTTGATGTACCCGGCTTCGCTAATCAATCAAATCAACCCACGCGTTGGAAGCCGGGGCGCCCATAGAAAACAGACTTGGGGCAGTAGAGCCACGGGGACCACCTATTTCAAACGAACATTCCATCCTCCCTTAATACATAAAGAGAACCTATTTCTCCATGGAACAGAAACTACTTTTAACGCTTAATTTCAATTAGAGGTCAAAACATGTTTAAGGGTGTGAATGCAAAAAGAAATCGGAGTGTAATGCAGTGGGGGTCTGGGGCAAGTGGCCATGTGCGTTGGGTGATGGCTGGGCGACAGAAGCGCCGCGCACCGGGAGGCGAACGAGTTTGAAAGCGGGGTCCAGCGCCGCGCACAATGGGGCAAGATCTCAGAAAGCTGGCCAAAAGTTAAGAAAAAAAGATTTTATTTAGGGGATTTTAAGGAAGCAGTTGGGTAGACTGGTTACCAGAGCGACTAATTCCACGGTTAGAAAAGTCCGAAGTGTCACAGTGACGTTCTGCAGCATTGGAAAAGTGGTCATTGAGCGAGCAGCTGTTTTTTCAGTTTTGAGCAATTTTCGTCATTTAAAATGGACGAAAATCGTGATGGTGAGTACAATGTTTACATGTATTACAAATACTTAAAATCATGTTCAAATTACTTCATTAATAATTAATGTTTAAACAAAATTATCCATTATTTGTTGTTTTCTTTTACTGGAAAACAGTTATAAGTTCCACAACGAAATTTGTAAAAAGTTAATTCTCTACTATTTAGTTATGGAAATGTCAAAAAAGCATCTATTAGCCGCTATTCTACATTTTGTGCAGTAAAATGTATAGACTTTTTCAATTTTTAATCCACAATATTGGATCCGCCATTTATTATTTTTTGCAATGGTAACGTGGAAATCTAAATTAGCCCACCCATAAAAACCTATTTACAATTTTTATGAAAATTGAAACATTTTTAGCCGTTTTCTAAATTTTTAATCCGTAATATTGGGTCTCATCATTTCATTTTGTTTTTATTTGCAATTTTGACATCGTAATCGTAATCAGCGTTTCCATTACCATTGTACAGAATGTTGAATTGAATTCGGGTAAGGTTTTCATATTTTGGCCCGGCTTTTGAGACCTTGCCCCTTCGTGGGCGCAGCGAAAGGAGGCTAATTGGGGAGGACCCGCTGGCCGACGCTGGCGGCGCGGTGCGGCGCGCGCTCGAAACTGGGACGTGAACAAGGAAGCGCGCGGGGCGACACACGAAGAAAGGAACGACGGCGCGGCCCGCGACACAATATGAACTGGGCGAGAAATAAAATTAAAAAGGAAGAAAATGGTGTTGGAGGCTTTCCACGACGTGGATGTTAGCTTTCGGTACTAACAAGAAAAATAAGACCTGCGTGAGTGCAACTGGGGAGGAAACGGACTGGCCAGATGAGAGAAATAAAAAGAAGAGAAACAAATTAAATAGATAATAATGGGAAGATTGTAGACGAGCAAGAAAAATAGGAAATAAATGATTTGACAGAACTAGCTGCGCTTCTGCAATGTATTCGCATTCGCCGTTCGCTTAACAATGTTGTTATAGAATATCGTGAAATTATTTTGAGTATTAAATATTCATATCAAATTTTACTATTTAAATTTTTTTTCATGAATTCAATCAGAAATATAAATTATTATAGTCTTTCTCTCGTAAAGAGTATACTTCTCCAGGACAACGTATTCAATATTCATAAAACTGCAACACATCAACAATTATACATTATTGCGTGTTGAGATGTCAAATTATACCGACAACTTTTTAAAATAATAACATTTTTCTTGCCCATCTCCATTTGCTAAGCTCCTTAAAGGCCAGGCCTTTGAATAATATTTGTGAAGGAACATGACGAAGAGGTGACTAAAAAGTAAGTTCATGGAAATGATTGGAGATATGAAATTTGCGCCGATCAGTACATGCTAATGAACGTAAGAACGAAATTATATAGTCTATGAAATATAATATAGTCTATAATCATATAATCTATGAAATAAAGGTTCTGCAAGCAATGGTTTTGCCCAGTTAGTATTGTATGTGTACGAGTAATGAGATAAATGAGGAGAGACTGTAACTGATGAGCAGAATGACAATCGAGACCTGCAATGCTTTTAAAATAAAAATAGGAGAAAAAAAACGTTCGATGCCCAGAAGCTTGAAATTTAGAAGTCAGCAAAAAGTTTCAAGTTCCGGGCATGGACAATTTTTTGTTAACATTAATACTTTAACACTCCACAGGCGTCACAGAAGTCACGGACAATGAACGTTTATGCCTAGAAAGTTGAATTTATAATTTAAGAACAGTTTCCCACCGTTAACTGAAAACCGACAAAATGTGACATCAACTTTTTGTTTTCACCTGTTCAAATGTTGATAACAACGACACTTTTCATTTCTACTCCTAATTTCATGTCCTTTGAATGACGGGGACGGGGGATGTTAACAATTTCGTGGGCTTTTTTAATTTAAGTGTGCTTTTGCTGTAATTATAGAGGCATTGTATTTCGGCGCACCAGTCTATTTTCCGTGACCACGACCGCGTATTCTCTCTCTGAATACGCAGACGTGAAAGTTGGCGGATTGTCACTACTGAGCAAAAAAGAGTCCACGGGCGACGCGAGAGTGTATAGTGGGTACAGTTCAAAATGACAATGCGACGTATGATTTTATTGTCTCTAATTCAGGATAGTCAGGTAATTTAGAAAAAAATTGAAAACTCCGTCTTAAGCAGCATCAGATTGATCAAAATGACAATTTCGAGAATGTCTTTATCGAGGATCTTGAAACAAGCATAAAGATTCTCACTTTTAAATAACAGTTTTCGCAGCTGGAGCGCGGGAGGACTTCAAGTGGCATCGGTTGATTGATTAATAATTATTGTTCCGCGCTTGTCATCTGCGAAGTTCATTGGTCCCGTACGTGTACTGCATGTCTCTCTTCCACGGCGGTGATCTACCTCCGATTGATGGTGCTATCTGGCGCCGACCTACACGTCGGCTGGCAGGGTTTCAACCAACCAGGAATCTCCCACCAGTTGGGCACGCCCCAGGCGGGACATGTTCTAAGCTCGTTTGATCTACAGCATGAAAGTGGTGTAGTGCATGTAAGAAAGTGTATTGTCCGATTTTCTTTAGAATGGGATGATTTGACATCTAGTGCTGGCAACATAACTGACGATTCTGTGGTCGTTGTGTCCTTGAACTTATTAGACTCTCCTTCCTCTATTCGTTTGTTTGCGGTTGGCTAACTTGTAAATAGTTCCCTGGCTGTGATGTGCTCGTCCGACGAAAATATAGTGCGCCACGATAAATAATTGAAATTAGGAAGTGCAGAGCTTTGTGCTCTTCTGTAAAAATTCTTTCTTTTTATAAAAATTACATTGAATTTAGTTTCTATGTGATAAGTATTATGTTTGTTTTAAAACTGAGTCTTGAATGTGAGATGCGTACTCGTGACGGTGCACGTGTTTACTTCTCTGAAGTACTCGTGATGTTCACTTGTTTCGCGAACTGTCACTTTATCCCATTCTTAAGAAAATCGTTCTATATTTAAAGAATGAGAATAGGAAAGGCAGAGGAAGTCAAGGTCGCGCGCGCATTTCATGGCTCTTTTGTTAGGGTACTGCTCCGCCATTCTCTTGGAGTTGATGGGAGAAACCACGGGAACTACCGATCAGAACAGCCAGCTGCTACAATCCAGGCTGTACTCAACTCAGCCATGAAGCTAGCGTCGAAATTCCTGCCACCGACGGACCTGCCGGCCAGAGGCATTGAGAGAGAGAGAGAGAGAGAGAGAGAGAGGGAGGGAGGGAGAGAAAGGGGGAGGGAGGGAGGGAGAGAAAGGGGGAGGGAGAGAGAGGGGACGGAGGAAGAGAGGGGGAGGGGAGACAGGGGGAGGGAGGAAGAGAGAGGGGGAGGAAGAGAGAGGGGGAGGGGAGACAGGGGGAGGAGAGAGAGGGGGAGGAGAGAGAGGGGGAGGAGAGAGGGGGAGGAGAGAGAGGGGGAGGAGAGAGAGGGGGAGGAGAGAGGGGGAGGAGAGAGAGGGGGAGGAGAGAGAGGGGGAGGAGAGAGGGGGAGGAGAGAGAGGGGGAGGAGAGAGAGGGGGAGGAGAGAGAGGGGGAGGGAGGAAGAGAGAGGGGGAGGAAAGAGGGGGAGTGAGGGGGAGGAGAGAGAGGGGGTAGAGAGGGACGGAGAGTGTTGGGGAGGGAGAGTGAGGGGAGAGACAGAGGAGGTAAGGAGAAAGGAGGAAGAGAACAGTAATTCCGCCTAGCTATGCAGCTAGTGTGGGAAATCCTTCCGCCGTGGGGATCTGCCGGTCAGAGGCGCTGCAGTGGCGTCAGCTGATGCCCTGGGCCATCTCAGCCGGGGGGGGGAGGCGTCGGCTGCGGAGAGGAGGCGGCGAGCGGAAGCGGCCGCCGCGGCGCGTGCCTCGCTCTCTTGGCTGCGCTCGAGCGGCGCAGGCGACACGCTCCCCACCCCATCCCCACTCCGCCTCCCACGACTCCTCCGCCCTCTCCCACACGTGCGCTGCCGGCCGGGAGGACACACGGTTGGAATACCGACGGGGGACTTCTCCCGGTGGGGGCGGTGTTCTTCCCGCGCTGGGTGATGAGTTCCGGCTCCGATGTACACTGCGCCTTGCAGGAGTTTTTCGCAAGCAGGTATCTCCCCAGCGGACCACCGCCCCAGCTGGAAAAAGCTCCAAGCTCCCATCTGGTCTTCCGACATGTGCGGTAGTGTATGTAAGGGGAAGAAATATCGCATTCGCCTGGAGTTGACCGGAGAAATCACGGACTACTACCAATCAGAGCAGCTAATCTCTGGAACTCTCCGTCTCCTCTCTATCTAGCTAGTGTCGAAAACCCGTCCACAGCCGAAACTCGAACTCTAAGGCCTCCCGATTAGACGCACAGCGGCATCCATTAATGTCCTGAGCCACGAAAGTCAATAGAAGAAGTGGTCACATATACGCAGTGACAACAGTATAGAAAGTCTAAGAATAGATATTGCTAACTGGCATGTTGAGGGATCGAACATTTACCTTATTGTCAATGAATTGTGGTAGGAAATTGCATGAAACGGTTACACACGTGTCACGCAAAATTCATCCATGTGAGATTTGCCCCTTGTGAGTTGGGAACTGATGACTGGCGAATCACGCTTGGAGGAAGTCGAAGGGATTTCTTGTACCCATTAAACCGCAATGTGAGAAGAGTTGCCTACTAATGAATGGCAAATGTCAAATGGGTAACTTCATTGAAATTTATCACATGTTCGTTAACAAAAATGTAATCATCTCCCACTGTCCTTCATACCCTGGAACATGTAAAATGCACTTTGAGACCATGAACACCGTTATTCCCATCACCTCCTATTCGAGTACCTCCACCTTCGTCGAATCCGGCGCCAACTCCGCCTCCAACCCGTCTGAGTAACGTCCTAGTCGTTTGTTAGTCTATGTCCTGCCTAGCAAAAGAGGTTGTTGGGAAACATGAAATAAGCAAGCAGAACGCTTTGAGAGATCGAAGTGAGTACACCTATATATATTCAGATCAACGATAGCCGTATTAGATTAGCTGTGCACAGTTTTCTGGAATATTTCCATAAGTACCCGATGTACTAGAACATTGGTAAAATGTTAAAAGTGTATTGTTGTTCTGAAGAAATAATTTAATTTCTTATGTAAAGCCGGCGGGTGGTCAGCTGGCGCACGAGTGCGCCGCTACATCTGCCATCGAGGCGAGCGCCGCAAGGAGACAGAGCTGGGATCGTCGTCTACCCCAGCGTTGCCGTCTCCGCCTCAGCCGCTTCGTTTACGCACACCTGCACGCCACTCCCATCCTATCAAGCCCGCCCCGCTTCACCCGCTTCATCAGTGACTGAGCAATTCCTTAGATAAAATATTTCCCTTCTACCGTTATTGTTATAATCAAACACTGGATTCCTCAACTGACACACACTCCTGCACATGCCTGTAGGCTTCATGCGTTCAATGCTTACATTTCTATATGGTGCAACGTGAACATAATCAGGATAATTCAATGAATACACCTCAGTTAGTCATACTAACATTACGCAGAAAAGTACGAGAAGATGTAATACAAGAAGCAGTATTTTTTTTCCTTTTCGATGAAATATATTATACTTTCTTACGATTATTATTACTTAAGTCGTGTAAGGATATTTTCCTCATGCTCACTTTTCTTGGTATCAGCCGTTTTGTCATCGTTTACAACAACTAATATGTTATCATCCTCATTATTACAAAACGTGATGAAACCACTGGCGACTGAACATTACACCTCGAGGTCACATGTAACTCCAAGAAAACAGCGCCCGTTTCTACCTAAGAAGCGCGCGATAGCCACAATTAGTCGCTTCCCGGCTGCAGCCTTGAGCGATGTCAGGCCGTGGCAACGCAACCCGCCATTAATTAAACCGGACCATACTGCAAGCGCCGCTTTTTCAACAAAACCCCCTAGCGTCAACCGTCTCTGCCGCCACCTGCGGTGAGCAGGCGAGCGGGCGGGCGAGTGGGTGGGTGGGCGGGTGGAGTGGGCGAGCGAGTGGGTAGGAGGGCGGGCAGGCGAGTGGGTGGGTGGGCGAGCGGCTGGGTGTGGGTGGGTGGATGGGTTTGGGCGGGCGGGCGGCGGCACCGGGCAGTGGTGGGGGAGCGGGGTGAAGCGGGGGGGGGGAGCGGAGAGGGGGCACGCGCCGCTGGCACGCGGCAAAAAAGAGCAGCGCGCGCCGCCTCCACCGCCGCCGTTGCTGGCTGCAGGTGGCAGAGCCCGGCGCACACTGGGCCAAACCAATAAAGAAGTAAACGCACATCAAAGAATGAAATTGACACCGTGAGATATACGACGGAATCTGTGTATTCTATGTTTGAGGGACATAGAGAGGGAGACCGGGAGAAAGAAAGAGCACGCGGTTTGTGGTTTATGCATTAAAATTGTTTGTGTGTAAGAGAGAAAAAGAGGGACACAGAAAGAGAAATGAAACGAGAGAAAAAAAAGAGAGAGAGAGAGAGAGAGCGAACTCTGGTATGTGCATGCGAACATATGTTCGAGTTAGTCATGGCAATGAAAGGCGCATGTTCTCAGTCGAGTAGTTCTGAGTTGTTCTTGTGCTCATCAATCAATTGGAGTGAGGATAACTCCACTCGCGGTGCCAAGGGCCTGGCGATGTCCTGACCACGCATCCTCATACAGCCCATTCTCTCTTTTCCGACAGAACTAGAAGTAGCAAGTAGACGTATGGTCTTGGCATACATTAGAAAATTGCGTTAGAAGATTTATATGAAGAAATAAAAAGAAAAATCAGGAGAAGAACTAGAAAAGGGAAGGACGAGAGAAGAGGCAGAAAAGAGGGAAAAGAGATGATGCTAAAGAAGGAAAAGAGATGAAAAAGAAAAGAAGAAGGAAAAGAGAACTAGGAAAGAAGGAAGAGAGAAGAGGCAGAAAAGAAGAAGAAGAAGAAGAAGAAGAAGAGGAGGAGGAGGAGGAGGAGGAGGAAAAGGAGGATTCCACCTGCGCTACTGTGCGTGGCGGTGCGTGGCGGTGCGTGGCGGTGCGTGGCGTGGCAGGTGGCGCGGAGAGGCGGGGCAGCGCAGGCGCTGCGGAAAGGCCCGCGCGGCCGGCGGGCGCGCGCAGGACGAGGCGCCTCAAGGAAGAGTACGCACGGCCTTCGCACCGGACCTCTCACTCCCTCCCCCACCCCTCGCCAGCGGTCGCCAACCTTTCTGTACTACTTCTTTTCATTTCTCAACAATGATTGGAATTTAAAAAAAAATTAAGATATTGTAAAATTATTATCAGAGACTCGTATATTCATTAGAACAAGTGCATCCGTTTGATACAACAAATTTATAAGAGTTTATTTTATTACTTACAAATAGACATTTTAAGCAGTTTATGTTCAAAATCGAGAACACGTTAAATTAGATAATTCTTATCGAAATAATTGCAAAAGAACAGTAATGTGGCAGCTAGAATAGACAGAATGGACTGTACAATTTCACATTGTTTTTTAAGTCTTTGATATTATCGTGCACCACAGATTTCACCAATTAAAATCCTATAAACTCGTACATTTAAATTATACAGAGTTTCAGATGACTGCATAGCTTAATACGTATACGAGAAAGTAATAATTCGTATCGTTTGGAAGGCATATTCACGCTGCGCAAACATCACTTTGTGAGGGAGAATTCTTCTATTTATGCAACACTTAGCTAAAAAGACTGATTGAATATGAATTCAATATCATTAACCCTTCACTGTTCTCTTACAGTTCATTACGATAAAGAGAGCTCGTCCCCAGTGAAAGTAATTAACGAACGTGAAGATACAGCTCTGCGATGAACTCTACGATTCTCACGGTTTCTCTAGGGTTTATCAGTATAAATATGCGTCGATAATGCAATCTCAGAATGACTAAGTGAAAGCAGAAATTTAGATTTAAGTCTATGCTTCTACGAATATTGCTCTTTAATGCAGTCAGAAGTACTTTCAACACCCCAAGTTTTCATATTCACACACATAATGTGAAAACTGAATTTCAATAGGACATTCCTAAGTCTCGGTAAATACTAATTCATAGAATTACAAAGAAATATCTGCAATAAAACATTTTGGACGTGATTTTATGAACTCTTTGTATAATTTGAACTGTTCATATGAATACTTGCCAGTGTTTTTGCTCTGCATGTATGTGATTTGTGATACTTATCAAGGGAGCAGAGATAATAGCTTTAGGTCAAGGAATATATGTAAAAACAAACAATTTATAAAGGTAAATAACCTTTACTAAAATTAAACGATGCTAATTGGTACATATCTCTAATTGCTGAAAAAGAAAATACCGTGACAAGGAAACTTGCACACAAGTAACTGTTTCATCGCATTTGAGTAATTAATACTTTAATTAATGATACAATTTCGACGTCCTTGTATCCTGAATGGCGAAATAAGATCACGCCAACAAGAACGACGTGAGAAACCAGCCGCAAAGAAGCCGTGAGATGAAATATAGGAAACTTCGTGAAATAAACCCGCCGTTTTGTTCTCGGACGATTTCTCAAAAGACAAGGATCTTCACTCTTCAAGGATCTCACACACGTCAATTGAGGCCAGAGAACACTTGTGGAGTCAAATACGTGCAGTCATCGAGCTGGCATCGCCCCGTTCACTTGACGAACTTGATGAACGCTAATAGTTTTTCAAAATGATTCATTAGAGTTTCGCCTTTGACTTGCCCCTCAGACACAAACTGGTCTGCGACACGCGAGTAGACAGTCTGCACCCAAAAATGATCGTCCCAATTAATTAGACAATTTCTTCGCCAGTCGGTCGGTTGGTTGGTTGTTAGTGATTCCGGGCGCGTCAACTTCTCAAGTCAACAGTCCCGTTCGTGTAGTACATGCTTTTTCTTAAGGATGTGGAGGTGATCATCTCTCGCTGGATGGCGAGCTACTGTCGGTATCTCCCAGCAGCGGGGCACCGCCACAGCCGGGACAAGCTCTAAGCTCCTGACCGACACATGTCGTGAGGATAGGACAAGGAATGGGAAGGAAAGATCGCGCGGTCCGCGGCCCGATTGTTTGGGTACTGCTCCGGCAATCGCCTGGTGTTGATCGGAGAAACCACGGAAAAACCAACAATTAGAGCAGCCGGCCTCTAGAATTCTCCTCACGACTGAATTCGCTCTAGCTGAAAAGCTAGGACCTCCCGGTCAGGGGTTCTGCAGTGACACCTCTTCCGGTACAAGATGCTCAGCAGAGTTTCACCGTTGTCTCGTTCGCCTCCCAGAAACAAACTGGTCAGCGACATGCGAGTAGACAGTCTGCACCCAAAAAGGACCGTTACAATTTTACAACATTCATTCGCCTGACAGATCACGTGCGATCCGAGCTTCGGGGGCCGCTGGCAGCCCGGGAGCGTTGGTCACCCGGCAGGGCCTCCGGCATCCACTTGGGGAATCATTTATGTACTGCGCCCCGTCGACTCCTGCGCGAGGAGGCCGTAAAAATCCCGAGAGGACGCAATCCACCAGGACCGGCCTCCGCGCGCCGAGCGAGGGGGCTGGGGGGGGTGAGCGGAGCGGGAGGGGGGACGGAGCGGAGCGCGGCGGGCGGGAGGGGCGGAGAGCGTGGGACGGGAGGCGTTGTGGTAGAGGAGAGAACAGTTAAGTGTGGGTTGGCTACAGTGGAAAGCGCCGCGTTCGGCCAGGCGAATGTGCGACGGGAGAAACGTCGAACAAAGGACAATGACAGAAATAAGACGTAGAAAAAAGTGCGGAGAAGTAAAGGATAGAGATCGGTGAGCAGGGAAGAATGGAATTGGGGAACCAAATTATAGAAAAGGGAGTAGTGACGATAACAAACACAAGACAAGTTGAGCTGTTTGCACTGGTTAAAACTTCGTATTGAGAAATAAGTGATGCTTTAGTTGGATGAAAAAGGAGAACTAAATAAATTGCTCAAAATAGAAATATGCAAGTGGTAGTATACAGAGATGCAGGAAGGTTGAGATGTGGTGAATACGGTTGTGCGCGACAATGTGAGCGAACAGAGGTGGCAGACATCCTTCAAATGCTTGTCAGTCGCAAGACGGATAGGAGATGAACAGCTTGGATACATCAGAGATGCTTAGGCTTCGGTCCAGTGCAGATGAAATAGGGGTCGTTCGGTACTGGACGATCTGCGAGCGAAATCGTCCGATTTATTTCCAATATAAACACCCAACTGTTGCTCGCGAAATGATTCAAATTTCGCATAAATCCTTAGTTCATATTTTGAAACACTTTCGAGACGTACACTCAAGACCATGTGCATGCATTGAAGATGATCTTGATATTACAATCGGCCGCGACTCTCTAGACGATTTCGAGCGAATGGAACCAACAGAACAAAACGAAACACGTCTTCGTCTGAGAGCGGATGTTTCTGAACGTACTCGGACTCGTTCATTTTCAATACGACAAATTCCGTTTACTAGAACGTGTTTGTTACGGCATTTCAGAAGCAAACGTCCGACGGTGGCGGACTAAAAGTTCGACGAAAAATCGGCTGCTCTGTGACCGCCGCCTGAGCGACAATGCCAGAAATCACGGTAAGTCCGCGGACAGAGGACATGTAAGCGAAAAGGAGGCAGAACTTGCACTGCCACGCGCCACTCTTCACTGCTCCCAGTGACAGACCGACGAATCTCTCCTCCGAAACCATCGTATTCATCCTTGTGCTTCAGATTGAAAAGCCGTTGAAGCGAATGGTTTTTCTAAATTAACAATAAAAAGGTTACATATCAATCATCTTGCCTTCCTGTCTTTAGAGATTAAAAAAGCTATCTCCCACTCCATTTTAAAAGTCTCGGCCTCACCAATCCTCTTTCAATCCAATTTCTGGGCAAAGCCAATCCAATATCTTGCCCAAAACTGCGAAGTCATATGTAGGGAGAGAATGACATGTTCCGAAAGACGGTACCAACAGGTACTAATAAGCGACATGTGATGGCTGCTTTATGATAAGCGAACGGACGTTTATCAGCAGATGCCTCATAATGCGCTTTTTGCGCCGGCGCGCAGTTGGGGTGCATAAGCGCCAGCAGCGTGGATGCCGAGGTCTGCGATAGAGGAAGGCGATTCTACGTCGACGATAACACGGTTGTGGAATGAAGGTAGAAACCGACTTATAGATAATAAAGAGCTATCGGTGTACGGAGCGGCGGGGTGCAGACACGATGCCGAGAAATATCCACTTGGAGAGGGCACGTGCGAAGATCAAGAGAAACCGTCTACAACAGGGTTGTCCAACTGGCGGCTCAAAGTCCCATTTATTGTGGGCCGCGAAAGATTATTAATGAAAACTGAAAGACCTTGTATCCTTGTCGGCTCCATTGCGCGACTAGAGCACGCATCTTAACGCGGGGCAACACCCGTTTTATGTAAAAATAGATTAAGTTTAGATTTAAGGATTTTTTCCATTAAATTACAAAACACAGTCATCCCAAACATTTTCACTGAGTTATGCATGGTACGGCCTAATATCACGCATGGATTCATTTTTCCCTCCCCCGTTTCAAAGCAGTCAAACAAAGTACCGAAAGTACCTTGAGGCTTTCCAATTTGGTCGCCCCTGATCTCTAAAGTAGGCCCCTGGATAGTACACGTACGGAAGGGAAAGACGAAGATACAAGGCCCGTAAGAGATGGATCAGCGCCTCAGCTTATGTCACTGCAGTGCCTTTTACCGGGGGTCCTAGGTTCGAGTGCCGACAGTGGCAAGATTTTCACACTATCTTGTCAGGTAGGTTGAAGTCGCTGTCTGTAGGGGAATTGTAGAGGCCGGCTGCTCTGATCGGTAGTTTTCCATTGTTTCTCCCATCAACACCTGGCGAAAGACGGAAAAGTACCAACAAAAGAGCCACGGATCGCGCGAGATCTTTCCTTCTTCTTCCTAATCCAATTGTCACCCTTTGCACACACTTGCACTAACATGCATTACACTGCCACACATGCAGGGAGAGCGGTCGGGAGCTTAGAGCTTATCCCGGCAGGGGCGGTGCCCCGCTAGTGGGAGATACCTGAATGAGAAAATGCTCGCCACGCACATCGCCACGCCTCCTCACGCCCACGCCCAGCGCATTGCAACGCCACGCCCCCTCACCCCACGCCCCTAGTCTGCCATGTCGCCCCTCACCTGTCATCATGGCTCCCTTCTCTAGCCCCGCCCCATTCCTCAGTTCCCCCACCCGCCACTTCCTTAGCAGTGTGTCCCTGCCGTGTGTTTCTTGCGCTAGCCCCGTTCCTGCTTCCAGGGCCCAGGTCGGTGGCGGAATTTAAACAAGCTACATAGCCATATCCAAAACAGGCGCTAGCTGGCCTAATTCTAGCGACCGACTGCTCTGATCTTTTCTTGTTCCTTCGATTAACTTCCAAAGGGACCTTCATGTGATCTACCTTTCCTCACCACTGTCTCTTCCTCTCTGCTTGTACATGTCGGGAACGCGTAACCGTTTCCTGCCGAGGCAGAGCCCCGTTGTGAGAGATGCGCGGAGGAGGAAACCCCGCATGCAGACGTGTAGTTCGATGCCGGATCGCATGCTCCAGTGACAGAACACCGCCACCGCCCGGATAAAACATTCATTGTACTAATGCGACGAATGATCATAACAGTTGCCCCGCCGGGAACAAAAACAAATATGCACCAGGTGCCCCAAACTCTCGCCTCGCCCCCCGTCTCACCCCACACTCAGACCACTTTTCATGCCCGACTGTATCTCGCGGACAGTTATCCCTCACCCTCATTCCCAGCTAATCTCCTTTCACTTATCGTTACCTCAGAAGGCTTCGCTCAACCCCATCCCGAGTTTGGGAAGGAATACAAATTTTAATTTAGTTTGCGTTCATAAGTAACGCAAGTTTTCGCACTAGTCCTGAGAAAACCTCGAATACGGGTGAACGTGGCAGAATCGAGGAATTGTGTATGTTAATTCAGCGAGGTAAGAAGATGTTCGTAATACATAATTTCATATTTTGTTTCCACAAACTTTTAAGCGGTTTTCACCGTAGGCAGTGATCTAAGACGACATGCAAATGTTTCTCGAAAACAGACAGTAGTGGATAAATTATAATCTGTCAAAATGATTCTAAGCAGACTTCTGGAACTAATACTCAAAATAAGTTGGAAAACAGTATGGGATGGAGTTGGATTACGCTTTTTTGGTGAGGGAGGCCAACGGCTTAGGGAAAGTTGACCGGGGGAAGCGGTTGGATTGATTGATTGTTAAGTGATCCCGGGCGACTCAATTAACAGTCATTAGTCCCGTACGTGTGGAGCATTTCTTTTCTCGGGAGGTGGCGGGGGCTTCCCACGTTGGGTGGCGAGATCCGGCGACGACTTCCCGTCGGCTAGCTCGACACCGCCCCGGCCGGGACAAGCTCTAAGCTCCTGACAGGTCTTCTCTAGACACCCGACAGCTTAGAAAAAGTTGACTGCGGGATGCAGTCGGTATGCACCTTTTGGGGAGGTAGATAGACAGTTTAGGAAAAGTTGACTGCGGGATGCAGTCGGTATGCACCTTTTGGGGAGGTAGATAGACGGCTTAGGAAAAGTAGACTGCTGGATGCAGTCGGTATGCACCTCTTGAGGAGGTAGATAACCGGCTTAGGAAAAGTAGACTGCTGGATGCAGTCGGTATGCACCTCTTGGGGAGGTAGATAAACGGCTTAGGAAAAACTGACCGAGGGACGCAGTCGGTACGCGCACTTGCCATGCAGCTCGACCAATGGCCGCTTTCTCCCTCGACCCGTCCCCGGCGCGCCGTGATGCTGTACGAGGGGCACGAGGGGGCGGGGTCTCATTAGGCCTCGGAGCCCCCGCTCGCGCCGCAAAAACGCGACCCCCCCCACGCGACAGGAAGGCGACCGTAAACCCAACAGCGCTGCTCGTCGGGGCTGTTAGGCGGCCGCTGAAACGGAAGGCTTTCGCGCAGACACAACGTGCACGACATGTGCAACCTGCAGATGGAAGTCTTGGGTGGAAAAATACCAATTAACAAAGAATTGTCGTTTTAATTCCAGGGCTTTATCCTGCCTACTGTCGGTTACCCTTTACGCCCCGATGGCACGCACGTTCGCCACACACTAGACACCAACACACATACGGGCTCATCGCGAGGCCCTCCGCGACAACACACACATGACTGATAAGGGGCAAACAACCACTCGCAAGGCGGGACTCGAACCCGCGACCCTTGGAACCGAAGCGCTGAGTTGGTACAAACTCTTAGACACCTCGTCCATCAGGTCAGTACAAATAATTCAAAAACTATAAATTGTTGACAAAGATTATAACCATAAATTGTCCCCGTAACCGTCGTTTTAAAGTAGTTTTAAACTCTCGCAAAAACTCAAATATCGATCCTCAAATTATTATTTCGCGAGGAGGTATATCTCTTTTTCCACACTACCTGCTTTCCTATCTATGATAATGTTATCACACGAACGATATAGGAATGTCATGACCTCCTTTCGCACTTACGTAGAACCATGAATGGTACATTGTGAAACGACGATGTAATGATGGGTATTAATACAATAGTGTGATATTATGATACGAGCGAGTATCGTAAACTTAACACGAGTGTACCCATTTCAGCGAGTTTCATACGGTTCTTTTCCTACGACTTATGAAAGCTTTTGCATTCAATCGTTTCGTGCCAGTTGGCATGCAGTATTGACCCAAGGCTCGTACCTAGCGGACACCTCCCTAAACCTCCCTACTTTGCTATTTTGCCGCAGGTGGCTTTGGTTACCTGCGACTGCGACGGAGTACGGAGCTGGTCAAATAATAGTATCAATACGAAATTACGATACAATTATTTTTAAATAATATTCCATGTAAAAATTATTCCAAATAACAAATTAACTGAAAAGCGTAATATAATATTAAATGCAATTTTAATTGTACGAATAATAAGCAAATCTCACCCACGTCATTCTTGTGAGCCTTTCTTTATTAATCTAGGTATTTCACCATTACCTTGACTCTTAACATATGAATCAGTGGTTTTTGTCAAAAATGACTTACTCAAGGGCGGGGATATATTTGCAGCAAACGCCGTTGTCTGTACCTACAACATAGTTATCCCCATCTCGATCAGGTTTTCGTCCAGTTTCCCTGATCCTCCAGCAAATGCCGAGATGGCCCTTTGTTTTACTCCTGGACATAAATGTAACTTCAAATTAACTTCTCCTCATAATACGTCACACACAGTTTTAAATGTTTTTGACGAAAATAAATAAATAATAAATAAATGTACACAATCGAACGAAACATTTACTAGAACGATTCTCAATGATTATTTAAGTGTCAATACTTAGTTTGCAAAATTCTCTGTTATTGGTCAAGACCCGCTGACATAATGAAATCTGTATCGTAATGAGTATCATTATGCAACTAGTTGCTCTCATCAAATGACAGAATTATACAATGCAAGTACAAAAAGTAACTTATATCATCACACGTATATAACACAATTCACTCAAATGTTGGTTGAGGTGAAAAACATAGAAAATTATACCGAATCTGTCAAATACCAAATCGTACTTCTAATGGTACTACTACTATTACTACTACTACTACTACTACTACTACTACTACTACTACTACTACTACTACTACTACTACTACTACTACTACTACTACTACTACTACTACTAACACACGTGTACCTTTTAGTGAAAGAAAACGCTCACTCTGTTACAATCCGTAGTGGCAACACCTAAAAGCCAGGTCTGGACGACAGTGAGAATTCTAACGGTGCGGATACAAGCACTACTACTTTGGTTCCTACACTCACTTCAGAGTGTGACGACCCCCGTAAAGAAAACCATTAAATTCCTCGTAAAACATTCACTAGTAGAAACAGGTCGAAACTGAATAACTGTTCTCTATTACGATATCTCGCGGAAGGCTACGTGTCAAAAAGCACTTACGATAATTAGAATTCTCATTTGCACATAATGAGAAGATAATATCTTAATTTTATATCGTTTTGGCCAATCTCAAACTGAATTTTGAATATAATATTTTTCGCATTAAGTTCGACATTTCGTTTGATATTCGTAAGTCAAATTTCATTAATTTCTCACCTTTCTTAAAACGAAAACTGCTCTCTTCCGTTTATTCAAGTATTCAAGTTTATTCAGATATTTCGTAATTCAATTTAACGAATTCCAAACATGATGGTTTTTGGAAAGTAAATCTTCACCGTAGGCGAATATCAAGAAATATAAACTAATACTATTCCGGCTACATTTTTGTCTGACACTATAATAAGATTTATCCTTGGTTACTGGACGATTCTTCCACAGCGTTGCTCTTAAGAAATAAAACATAGAATATACTATTTCACTTAAAGGAATCGACTACGAAAGATAAACAACTCCACGTCTAACGAAGAAACTTTCGCTTCTTCAAAAAGCAACATTTCCAAAGCCTAGTTTACACCAGCAGCTACATTAGCCAACTTGGAAAACCAGATTTGTCGAGAAAGTGAAAAAAAAACAGAGGAAAAAGAACTAGGAAGGACGATGACACTTCAGAATTTCCTTGAACATAGTGTCGAATCACGAAAGCTTCATGGAACAGACATGGTGTCTAATTTACCGGCAATTGATGCTTCAACCCCGATCTGCAAATGCAAGAAATTTCAGGGGAGGAAACTAGTAATGAAACAATTCTAATTGGAAGAAAGGCAGATGAAAGGCGCCCCGGCGACGCCACCTCGTGCGGCCTTCGGCGTTTGCAGCCAGCTCTGCTGGCATCCGCCGGCATCGGTAAAAAAGTCCTAAGGATGCGTTCGTTCATGAACTGAACCTGCTGGGGCCTCCTTAAGCGGGCCTTACGAATCTCTTTGGTTTGTAGTATTCGCCGCTGCACAACCAAACAGCTTAGGTTGAGATTATGAGTGAATTTCCAAAATCTTTCCTACATTAAGCAAATTTATTTTCGCTTTTTAATTTTTTTTAAATGGCTTCTTGACTTGGTCATATAGCGATCACTGTGATTGCTTTAACTGTAGGGGGAATTGTTGGAAGAACACGTAAGGACAACACGGACACACACAAACATTGATGCCCGAGGAGGGGTTCGAACACGCGACACTTCGAGCCGAGGCAGCTGCTGCCCTTCACCCTTAGCGACCTCCGCTATGCAGGCCGGCTATTTTCGCTTTTATCAGAGCCCAAGCGAGAAGGTATTGATTATATTTTATATAAGAATACATCTTATATAACTTTCTTTTTAGCACTCGTGTATTACAACTTACAGTACGCTTATTACAAATATAATCCCAATAAATCAGGAAGACCTTTCAAGGTCACGAGCTGACAGGAGAAGGACGAAATGGGGAGGGGCACTGTCATCGAATCAGGAGCTTCGTTACGACTTAGATTTTTGGTGCTGAAGTTCCCGATTGGATACACCCCTCTTTCTTTTCAGCTCGCGACCTTTAAGGGACTTCGTGTTTCAATGGAAGTATAGCTACTTACTACAACTTAAAACCATATTTATCAACTGTTTCGTTACCATGGTCAGGCAACAAGAGTTCTTCTGTCGAAAATTATCCATTGTGCAGCGCAGTATTCCAATACTTTATCGCCTTTACTTTGTAAGAAGAGAAACGAAAAATAGGTCTCACACTAAAGTGCCTTTGACGTAATCATTTCAAAATGTCGGTCCCGGCTCCTATCGTCGCATTTTCCACCAAGATTTTCGATTCGTTCAAAAATAACCGCTTTTGCTACTAGTTAACTTTATGTTATTATTCATGCGTTTATTGTTAGTTTAGTATGTCTAACTGCAAGCTAAATTACGAAAATGCGAGTTTCAATGCCAGAAATACAAAAACCTCTCGTAGAATTATAATTTATTTGCGAAATACTAATCAATGAAATCTGTAGTGTTTAAAATAAAAGGAAACGCTCAAACTTCAAGTTAGCAATCTTGTTACTTACAATGGGATAGTTATCGTAAAAATACAAAATATATTAAGATACCACATTATTTTGAAACATATAAAATAATTTAATGGCATAAATATTATCCATTACTGTAAATATTAAGTAAGCAGGACGAATTCAATTTTCAAAATAATATCAGGATTTAACATTCAACAAAGAAACAAGATAAATGGAAGGAGAATCAATTGTTAATACGTGCCCGGTTTGCTACCTTAATTGTCACCATTATTTCGTTATTTCTAGGAATACGTTTTACGAGGGCCATTACTTGAGTGTCACAGGAAGAAGTGTTGAACCCGAAGTATTTACATTCATTAGCATAAATAAAACATGGTAAGATGTAATAGGGAGTTTAAATTAACACGACAGGTTGAATTTACAAATTACCTCGGGTTGATTGAACGAAGGACAATAGCATAATATGCATTAATTTCTAACAGATAATGAATAACTGTACGTTACTAGCAGAGAATGCACAACATATAAGTAGCGGGTCCCTTCTCTATTCACGAATATATGAATACAAATTGATCTAATGTAAGCCTTTTCGATTCAGGACGTAGTAAAGAGTTCAGTTACAAAGAAATAATTACCAATAGCATCCTGTAGGCAATGCATGGAATTCATTACAATTCATAATCAGTTGTACTATCTCTACTGATGACAACGCATGACCTTTGCAAGAATTTGTTCATAACGGAGAATTTTTGTGACCTCGAAAAATAACTTATTTGTTGAAAAGGGAACCTAGTGTTTTCTTTGCGAGAATACAATCTACTAAAATAAGATTTATAGAATTATAATATAGTTATATTGTGGAAATATAAAAAAGACTGACCAATCATTGCCGGTTGAATAATAAAATACAATTGCCTCGTCACATTTATTTGGGAAAAATAAAATTTTAAATTTTTTGGCAAATTACTTTTTAATTTGTCATTTTTACAGCTTTTCTAGTGATAGAACTGTGACACGGTGGCTTTAATGTTGGTCAACGGTCCTGAGGAACGCTGGCAACGCTGGAAGGTATTCGGCAATAAAACAACTAGAAACATGCCTGGGTGACGCATGTAGGAAACGTCCAGTCATATTAACGATCCACCAGCCGAACGAGTAATCTACATGAAATTGCTCCCCGTAACCATCATAGGTCGAACCACGAAACTGATCTACTCCATCTCGTTCCGGTTCTGAACTTTGTCGTTGGTGTGTCGCAGGAATGCCGGCTATCATTGACCGCAATTTCTACTGGCAGGATAGAGAAAGTAGAGAACATAGGCACACTTTCTACTAAATTTAGATTTTCAACCATATGTATGTGCGTCATTTCATTCACTTGTTTTAATGAAATTGTAAAGGAGAAAATGCTGTCATTTATCACGATGTTAAAAGCGGTTTAAAGAATGTATGAAAAAAAGTAGCTTCGAAAGAGCAATGTAGAGTAAGTTAATTTAACATTAGATAAATCCGCATTGCACATCTTCATTATTTTCTAGAAGCGCTGTCTCTCGCCGTAGACGAACGCCAGAACAGCATTTATAGCATCGCTCATTGCTCCCAGGCGCCGCGTGGAAGCCGCACACTTCAACACGCAGCTAACTTGCGACCAGGGACCGGTTTTCCAACGCAAGAAAGACGCACTGAATTTACGAGAGTGCGGGGGGGGGGGGTAATAACACAGTGCTTACTGGAATACAGTGAAACTGGCAATGTCACATCCACGACGGAGATATAAATTGGAAACAAAATAACAATCATGAATACCCCGGAAATGACTTGAGAGTATCTAATTTTAGATAGAAAATGTCTCAAAGATTGATTGATTGTTAGTGATTCCGGGTACGTCTACTAGTAGGGACATTAGTGCCGTAGTGTAGTGGATGTTTTTGATCGAGAGGTTTCTACCTAGTTGACAAGCTAGTGTCAAAAACCCTGTCACAGTGGGGTCTGGAACCTAAGACCTCTTGGTCAGAGGCACTGTAGTAACATCAGTTGATGCAGTAAGCCATCTCTCCCGGTCTCAATGAAACTCGACGTATGTAGTTCAAAATTTGATTTCGAAAAGCTTAGGCTGCATTGAGGTTGGACTATGGATTTAGTATAGGGACTGTGTAAAATACTTCTAAATTCTTTCTTCACTTTCAATTGATAATAGAAGGGAAGCGGAAATGTTAATAAAACAATTTTTCATTTTGCACTAGAGGCAGAATTTAGTTCTTCCCCGGAAGATCATTGAGACCTGGTGTCGACCTACACGTCGGCTTGCGGGGGGGGGCTTCCCCAATCAGGTATCTCCCAACAACGTAGCACAGCCCTAGCTGAGACAAGCTCTACGCTTCCGACGTAGCTTCCGACTTGGAAACTTCCCGGAACTCGTCAAGACGGAAAGTTCACGCGCGGTCCGTGGCTCATTTATCCGGGTATTCGCCTGGAAAAATTGAAGAAATAATTGAAGAATATAATCGATCATGGCAACCGGCCGCAAGATGCTGATGTCAACGAGTCTACAGAGCTAGCACCGAACATTCGCGACCGCCAGGAACATGACTCGAGCCCTAAAGCCCCCGATCAGAACCGCGAAGACACAGCCACAAAGCGGACTTTGAGGGGTTTCAAACGATTTAAGCTTTCGGTCGTCATTGGTAACGAAGATTGATTTGGTAGATGACTGCTAACGCTAATGTGTAATGGAAGGACAAGCAGGTAAAACTAGCAATAGCCGAGGAAATCTACCTTGAAACAGATCGATTCACCACAAATTGCACATGGCCGAGAGTCTGGGCTACCGCTGGTCGGGCAAGGATCGTATCGGTCCGTCACGCCAAAGGACAGGGCAGTAGCCTCTTCACCCACCAGCGCCCCCGCCACTGTCGCCGCCGCCGCCGCCGCCGGCTCACCTTGGGGCGCAGACGAGCTGCAAGAAGCGGCCCGCGACACGGCACGCGACCCGCTCCAGCGCCGCCCCCCCGCCCCGCCAGCTGCTCCACGCCCCCCGCTCCCTCCGTCAGCTGCTCCACGCCACAACCCGCCCCGCGCTAGCTGCTGTCGCCTCTTCCGCTACCACCGCTGCCAGCCGCTGCCGCCGCCGCCGCCGCCGCCTCGCCGGTGTTACCGAAGTTTCACATTGCAACACGTCTTTGCAGGCTCCGTTGCAGCACTGCCAGTTCACTTACACATACCCGGAGAGGCGGCTCAAGGCACCAACTGACGTCATGTAGTCCCTATGACCGGGAAGTCCTAGGTTAGAGTACCGACGGTGGCAGGATTTTAGACACTAGATAGCTAGGTAGAATTCAGTCGCGGTCTGGATGAGAATACTAGCGACCGGCTGCTCTGATCGATAGTTTTCCGTAGTTTCTACCATCGACACCAGGCGAATGCTGGAACAGTACCCTAACAAATGAGCCATGGACCGTGCGCGATCTTTCCTTCGTCTTCCTTCCCCTGTCCTCACCCCTTAGTGGCATGCACTACATGACTACCACACATGCCGTGAGACCTGTCGGGAGCTTAGAACTTATCTAGGCTGGGGCGGTGCCCCGCTGGTGAGAGATACCTGATTCGTGAAAACCCCGCTAGCCGACGGTAGGTCGGCGCTGGATCTCGCCATAGAAGACCACCACCACCTCCCGAGCAAAAACATGCACTTAACTAACGAGACTTCAGACCTTAGTAATTGACGTGGAAAGGAGAGGAGAGATAGGAGAGATAGGAGAGAGAGGAGAGAGAGGAGAGAGAGGAGAGAGAGGGAGAGGAGAGAGAGGAGAGAGAGGAGAGAGAGGGAGAGGAGAGAGAGGAGAGAGAGGAGAGAGAGGAGAGAGAGGAGAGAGAGGAGCGAGAGGAGAGAGAGGAGAGATAGGTGAGAGAGGAGAGAGAGGAGAGGTAGAGATGTGGAGAGGTAGAGATGTGGTGATGGGAGAGACAGGATGAATGGGGCGGGGCGGGGCGGAGCGGTGTGGGGCGTGGCGGTCGCAGCCACAAGCCGCAACTCCTTGCCGCCCCTCGTTCCCACACTGGACATCCGAGCTGCCCTGGGAGCGGGCGCGCCTCACGCACGCGAGGGGGCGTTCGCAGGCAGTTCGTCTGCTCTTTTTTATTCTGAGTAATTTGGACTGTTAATGCTTGGAATGAAAAGATACATTTTTGTGCAAACATAATATAATCTACCCTGCTTTGCGAGATAAATAATTGATGTAAATATTCACCTTAATGTAGTACTGTGTGACTTGTGTTTCTTCTCAATGGTTTAAAAAAATGTTATAAAGAAATATCCTACATGTGTACACGTATTTTATCATCTATAGAAAACACAAAAACGCAAACTGTGTCAAGGCCTTTGAATCAATGAACGTTCACACATAAATATGTTGTATGAAAAGATGAAACCTTTTATAGATAAGTCTATTTTAACGAAATATGTTAAATATGCGCCTATAATTACACGAATATGCACCAACGAGTAAAATCGGCCAAATATGCACTAACATATTAATGTATACAGCATCATGTCCTAATCAAATGTCAATAAATATCATTGAGACAGACAAAAATAGGCAAAAATCATAGAAATCCGCTCCCTCGTGATTCCGTTCTTCATACCGAATGTTGTACCCTCGTCTCGTTAAGGGAGTTGTCTCTCGCTCCCACAGTCGGCTTTTGGACCTGGGACCGGCCGAAGTCTCTCGCTGCTGGGTCCACGAGGCGTCACCCGGGCTCTCCTAGGGGCGTGAAGAGCGTTTTCTACTTCAATCAAATTGCCACGATTATTGTTCTCATTCTTGTTCTCTTCTCGCAGTTGCCGCTCGATGTTTGTACTCTTTGAGGAGAGCTCTCAGCAGCGGAGAGAGATTTGAGAGCGCACGATCAGCTCCGAGCTCCGGAGCAGCAGTCCCAGTGAGACGATGAAAAGCAAGGAGTACTGTAGAGGCGGAGTAGCTGCATTCACGAGCTGTTGGTGGAATGTAGAACTCCTTGAGTCATAGTTCTCGCTGCATTTACGGTAGACTTCCTACTTCAACGCATTTTCCTTTCAACTTCACTGGCTTCTTACCTCTATTCTGCACCATGGAGGATTTTAAATTACTAGTTAACAACGAAACTCTTTAAGTCAATAAATTCCTCACGCTATTGAAGATAGGTGTAAACAATTATTAAGTACAGCAGAAGTGATAGAAGGAAGGTGAATAAAGTATACTGTAGTAAATCTATACTCATCATGTCTTAGTATGTTCACATTTCTCAAATTTTTTAAAAAATCCAGTACTAACACGAATAGAAAGGGAGCAATAAACTGTAATTCTTAGACTGCTACAAATAGTGATACTCTATTTAAAGTTCAATGTCATTATAGTGATATTACAGTTCACAGTTGAATAAGTGTATTTTAAAAATATCATGGGAAACTCTAGTAACCCCAAAGCGAGATATTTGCTCTTTGTAAATCGAATATGGACCAACCGCCTTGCAAGGAAGTTTAGCTTAGATTAGAAAATATTAATTCGGCGGAGAACACCACACATACAAAATGCCAGCAAGGAAACTAAAAACAGACGTTGAAACATGTTCATTCAGTAAAAGAACTATTAGATGTGATTTTCCGCAAAACTTTCAATGCTTCTTGTTTAATTTCCTTAGTTTAAGAAATGAGTTCGAACAAACTAATGATAAATGTCTGATATAGTGTCGTGCAATGGGTTGAAATGCTGGTCAGCGTGATGCAACGTTAAACAGAGCAGTGTGACATAGTGAAGGATAGTGAAATGTGACTAGCGTCAATTTTAAACATGATTTAGCTTAACAAACAATTTAAGTCTTATTTATTATTATTATTATTATTATTATTATTATTATTATTATTATTATTTAGTATCACTACTTCCATTTATTGTTGGGCAACATTATAGAATTTATAATTCAACGATAATTTACTGTATATGAACGTAAAACTAGCACCGGATTATGTCGAACTGCATTGTTACATATGAGTATAAGCACGGATTAAAATCTAATCTAACATATGAGTATATATTCGGGCGGAAAGAAAATAATAATGGCAATCATTAGATAGGAGAATTAATATTGAGCGACGTGAAACGAATAAGCATTCGGACATTAGAATATACCATCACCAAATTCAAATTTATAGTTGAACCAACGAATGAGTTGGGCGTTCTAACATTCTTTAAAACTTGCAGCTCATGCTTTAAAGCACCAGCTGGCATGACGCAGTGGAAAGCGGCTTCACGCTTGGTCATTTGCTGCACCTAAGGTCACGCGTCGACGCGAGCACACGATATATTTTTTAGACTGTCGGAAGCCTTCGCGCCGTTATACAATGTTTCTCTTTCGATCTTTTTTTCTTCTTTTAATGCCATGCACTGATTAGTGCGTAGGCTAGTCTCCAGACGTCCATGGCGCTTTCTCGTGAGACTTATCCTGAGCAAGTACACCTAAGATTTCCATTGCTTTCCGCAGGAGACACTAGTCCGCCAATTTTCACGTTTGATTTGAATATCAGATAGCGCAGCCCAAGATACAATATTCGCAACCTTACACAGAAATTAAAATTGATTCAGATTGATGCTAAATTGCTAGAGAATTTCATTTTCCCAGGATCAGCCATGCGCATTTCCAGGGACTTGTTTTACATGTCGACAAGCGTCTGTAATAAAGCCGTTTTGACACCTAAAAATTCCCCTGACTTTGACCGGGTTTGAACCCGCGAACTTGGGATCAGTATTCCGGAATGATAACCACTATACCATCAAAACCGGCTTCTCTTTCTATGTCAGTTGAAATGTGTGAGAACAAAAGTCGATAATGCATACTATTAGCACAAACTATGGGCGCAATATACACAACCAAACTCCCAATTAACATTGCGCATTCGTGAATTTCACAGCTGCTTCACAGATATTAACAGAACAATTCAATTAAATGCATTTTTTTCTGTGGGATAATACCACCATAATACTACTTTGGAGCTACATCACAGTACACAAAGTGAGGTATACGAAAATGTTTTGAGAAATCTGATTATACAAAGGAGGATACTATGTTAGAATAATAAATGGCAGCGATACGTAGGAAATAGTTGACATGTTTTGAATTACGTTAAATCGCTTTCAATTTTTAATAGCTAGCAATTTTTACAACATGTATTCTAATATTATTTCTATAATTTTTAGAGCTACAGACATCATTTTTCTCTCAACATTGCCAATTCTACAAAGAGAATTTACAAACAATCAAAATAACTTTTGTTAGTTTGTACTTTCACTGCCCATCACTATGGCACATCTCATCAGTTCTTTTACATGTCCCTGCATTTCCAAAGAATGTAGCACTGAACAATTGAATTCACTCCTAGGCCCGGGCAGAGGGAGTGACGCAGTGTCCGCGTTGACCAGGAAATTTTGAAAGGGCACTCAAGATTTAAGTACCCCCCCCTTAAATACTGGTATGTTCAAACCGTGATTTTCCCCTTATTTAAACTGACAATTTAGACGCTGTTTTTCGACATCTGGGGAAGCTGCTCTCAAAACCATCTAGCAACTTTGTAAAGGTGCACAATTAAATGAAGAGTATATATTAATTGTATCATTAAAGTTCTAACTTAATTCTTCTTATAGTGTATTTTATTTATTTACTAGTAAAATGTATTACATGTAAATTTAAAAGAAAAATCGAAACGGGAGCCTAAAAATTTCGTTGGCCCCTTTTTGGTTCATGCTGTGCACGTTTATGGATTTACTAGTTGCCTCAGTTTCTATGCTTGATTGATTTGCGTTTCCTGGTGCGTGAATTGCAAAGGCAATTAGACCTGTAAGTGTAGTGAGTGCTTTCGCTCAGGGGATGGCTGTGATCTGAACCCGTTGGAGGGTGAGATCCGAGATGTTTTTCCCAATCAGATATCTCTCACCACAAGGCGCCGCCCCGGACGGACGAGCTCTACGCACCCGACTGGCCTCCGTCATGTGTGTTGGTGTAGTGCATGTAAGAATAAGCGTGTATCAGTAAGGGTAGAGGATAGGACAAGGAGGGGCGAGGAAAGATCGCGCTAGTTTTGAGACTCGCTTATTAGGGTACTGCTCCGGCATTCGCCTGGTGTTGATGGAAGACACCCCGGAAAACTTCCGAGAGTAGGCGGCCGCTAGAATTCTCCTCGAGACTTCGGCCTAGCTGTGTGGCCTGACACCGTGGGGAGTGGAACCCTAGCACTTCCCGGTCAGAGGCACTGCAGTGATGCCCTGAGCCACCCCGGCCGCCGGCGCGGACCCGCGTCGCGCGGGGGCGGAGGATGAAGGCAGCGGGTTCGCTGCCGGACGCTTCCGCCTACGCGGGGCGACGCGGGCGTGCGCGCGGGCGGGGGCGGGGGCGGGGGCGCGGCCGCGCGCACTGCGCGGAATCACATTCGCACCGTCAACTCAGCCGAAAAAGCGTAAAAGGCAAACGCATTCCTGTGCAATTGCACGCAGGCCGAGTCGTGGCCCTCAGGGGAGGAGGTAAAGGTAGGGCTCCACCTATCCGTCGCCGTCGGCACAAGGAGGAGGTCGTGTGGCGAGCACAACGCTCCGGCCGCCTTACCCCCAGGAAATGTCCTGGTGCTTACTTGGAAAGGAGGCTGCGTCGACCACAGAGCCGCCCAAAATGGAAATCGCCAGATAAAAATCCCAAACTTCGCTGTGATTCGAACCTGCATCAAATTCAGAAATCAATGCCCTACCACTGAGCCACCGAGGCTTCCCAGAAGAAGTGTACTTTCAGAAAAAAAAGCTCACAAGAACTTCACCAATAGTTAGGCACCACGGGCGCCGTAAAGTTTCTAATGATCGAGCGATGATAAAACACCTGAAGGCCTTTGGCCCGATAGCTTTTGGTTGCTCGAGATCATTAGAACCAGTCAACGCCCGTGGTACGCAGTACATAATTTCATTTTTGGCCTAATTTTAATGATTCCGATTTACTTATTTCCTAATGTACTAGATGGTAACTTGGCACGGGATGTCTTTTCATACTTCATAATTCCTTCCCTAAGAGAACATGCAGCGTCATTCATGTTTTCATATTCCCTCGTAACCACGATCCTTTCGATCCAGGTAAGTTTCAGCTAAAAACCCGCGCTACAGCCAATAGTACACTTTCCATCCTGCATATTGCAACCGGTAAGTGTTGGTTTTGGCCTGTCGCTTTAAGCCATTCCGTCCACTGCATGACGGAGGCGCGCGCGGCGAGGAGGGGGGGGGGGGGGCGGCAGCGGCGTGGAAGGAAGGAGGACTCGACCTCGATCCAGGCTCCGCCCCGCGACCGCCGCCACAGCTGCCGCCGCCCTCGCCGACTCCATCTCCTCTAGCCTCGGTCCTCGCCAACGCCCTCGTCTCCATCCCCCACCGGGAGAAGTGGCTCAGTGCATCTGCTGAAGTCGCTGCAGCGACTCTGACCGGGAGGACCTAGGTTCGAGTCTCGTCACTTGCAAGATTTGCTACGCTAGCTTGTCAGCTAGGTCGAATTCAGTCGCTATCTGGAGGTTAATTCTAGAGCCGGCTGCCCTCATCGGAACTTTTTCTTGGTTTCTTCGATCAATAAAAGGCGAATGCTGGAGCAGTACCCTTACAAACGGGACACGCACCGCGCGCGATCTTTCCTTCCTATTCCCTGTCCTATCCTCATTCTTTACACACACTTTCACTAACATGCACTACACTACCACACATGACGGGAGACCGGTCGTGAGCTTAGAGCTTGTCCCGGCTGGGGCGCTGGTGGGCGATACCTGGTGCCGAAAATCTCGTTAGCCGACTGTAGGTCGACGCCGGATCTCGCCATTCAGCGGGAGAAGACCACCACCACCACCACCACCTTCTCCTCTAAGCAAAAACATGCACTACACTTACGAGACTAATGGCCTCAGTTGTTGGCGCGCCCTGAATAAATAACAACAGCCAACCAACCAACCCCGCCCTCGCCAGCGCCGTGGCTGCCGCCCCACAGGCGTCTCTGCCACTGCCCCCACCTCTATTGCGGCCGCCACAGCAGCCCTCCCCCACCCCTGCCGCTCCTCCATCGCCTCTACCCCCGCCCCCGCCCCCGCCCCCGGCCGGTGCTTCGCGAGGGACGAGAGACGTGGCTACGGTTGTTATTTTAATGCGCGGGTACGCCTGTGACTTGTCCGATTTACGAGGAATTTTGTCGGAATGGCCGCTGTAATCTTCCCGTGATGGCTTCCTACTTATATAAAGTGATTCACTCATGTTGGACAATTTGCAGACCTATCTGTGACGCCGAATTTGCTATGTTGTTCGCTTAGGGAGGACAGATACAATAAATGTCAGATCTTGAATGACCCATTCTGCTCACAACATCAGTCACTCAAATTACACGTATTCACACTATGCCTTAAATCTTTGCGAATTTATATCTGTTTGTGGACGGAAAAGTTACATTTTCAAATACATATTTTTTTCATTTTGTTTATTCTAGATTATTTCTTAAGGTTTAAATCAAAATGCACTAAATACCCCCTAAAATTTCGCAGTTTCAGATTTCATATTACTTCAATATAATTCAACAATTTCTTACAATAGGGTGTCAAGGGTCGAAAGTATACCGGCCTCACATGCTCTGAATCAACTGGTCGCTTCCCTAACCACAAAATTAAAATTGTGGCATCATGGGAGGCGAAGTACCTGCGCCCCGGTTGGCCGGGGAACGTCCAGGGGTGAAGCAAGAACGCATAATTCTCATTCTGTGCCAAAATTAACGGAGAAAAAAATGAATACACGAAATCCAAGTAAAAAAACAATGGAAGGCTATACTGTCAGATATGACATTAAATCTAATGTAGTTACATGTATTGCACATGGAACTTAATGAAACATTGTATACTAAAAAGAGCTTAATATATTTATACATTAAATTTAATACACATGATAAAATAAGACTAGATTTAATGTACAGTTTCTCCCGTTTTCCCTGCTTCTCATTATTCGCCTCATATCTTCATAATTACCAGACCATCGAGATCATTCTCTCATTCGAGCTATGACCAGAAAGCTTTGACTTTTGCATCCTACTGTACATATGTAAATTAAATTTAATGTACGCTCATGATAATTACTTTAATGTAATTTACATTTAAGTGATGCGGAAATTCTGCGCATGCTTCCGGAACGCTCCAGCCTTTCCATCGCTCTAGTCCTGTGCTTCCACTCCTGGCCACGCACCTTCACGCCTTACCCTGCCATGTTCGCTGAGATAACCTTTTTTGTAGCCTGAAAAATTACCCTCAAATTCAGAAGCGTTACGGAAGCCCCTTAAACAAAGACTTCAAACGCGACTTCAACTGCACTAAAATGCACAAGCCAGAACTACTTCTCTACGTCTTTGGCAGGTTGTAATTATTGGGTATATTTCGATTTAAAAAATATTGATGTTTATATTGATCATACAAGTACGCAATTTACGCGCGCAGTCATCAGGGAATTCGCGTTCAAACGACTCCTTATTTGCTGAGGTTGAGTATTCCATTCAGCAAAGGAATGAAGGGAAGATTACACGTTTTAAAATTAATATGAATTGTAATAATAATAATAATAATAATGATAATAATGATAATAATAATAACAACTTCCATGTTCTGCATTGGCGGAGTGACTCACCATCGCGAGCACAATCCGAAGGCCGACTTGGACGGCCAGCGGTTTTGGCATCCACGACTTCCCTCGCAAATGCCACTTGAGTGACTACAAGCCGCAGCACGTCCTTCTGCAGATCCATTGTTTGGATCGGGCGAAGCCACAGCGTGCATTCTTAGATTCTTCCCCATCTGCAGGCGTAACTAGGGTTGCCAACCGTCCTCCATTTGGGAGGACAATCCTTCAATTGTCCTCTCGTCCTCCTTTGTATTTTAAATATCCTCCTTTTAGTATTTTTGTCATTCTTTACTTATTCATACTTACACTAACATGCACTACACTACCACACATGCCGGGAGACTTAGAGCCTGTCCCGGCGGCACTGGTACCCCCACTGGTGGGAGATACCTGGTTGAAGAAAATCCTGACAGCAGACACTTGGTCGGCGCCGTATCTCGTCCGCCCGCTTCACTTCCCGAGGGAAAATATCATGCACTCCACTTATGGGAATAATGATCCTAGTAGTTGACCCGCCCGTAATCACCAACAACCAACCAACCAAACTGTGTTGGCTCAATTGCGAGTTTCATCTTAATTTTGGTCCAGAAAAGCCAAGAGTAACGCGAGAGGATTACGGAGGGGCGATTAAGACTCACGAAGTAGTACGAGGAACAACTGCGGGGCGAAAGGTCGGGAGGCGACCGCTAATGAGGCAACAAGCGGAAAAACGAGCAGCAGAAGACACAGATGAAGCCGTTGGGAGTCGCCTTCGGAATACAAACGAGGGGCAAACGAGTGAAATTGTGAAACAAGAGTTGCAATCGCGGCGGAAGGAGGGGAGCAAAACCTATTACGTCGTCTTCTGGAACGCGTTCGTAAAATCAACGAAAGACGGTCGGGCAGCGCAAAAGAAACAAGATATATCAGCCTCAACGAGGACAGACAGAGGATTGGGAATTCAGCGCTCATGTCGCAAGTGACTGTCCAAAAAGAACAAACGTGACAGAGATGACGAAAGAGAATACTTGAATGAATATCTTGTGTCAGCCGTAGAATTACCGTCTCTGCTCAATCACTACTTAAGACGCTGCACGACACTTCCATCATAACTAAAATAAATTACGTGAATATCTGCCATTCTCCGAATGAATAATGCATTTTCATTGATAATATTCGCGAGTGTACATGCATTGGAAAAAGATACAGCTTCAAGTTAAATTTAAAAGAAAGATAAAACATTTTCATGTTTGTGGAATAGATAAAATAAAAGAATATTGTTCGTTTATATTCGAAAGAAACTTGTTTTCAAGAGTTACACGTAAATAAAATGGAATAAGAACCTGATTCAAGACATTGACTAAGCTCGAGATTCACTAGAGCTTGTGGACGTGAATGGTTGACAACCTGAAAGAGGTTTCCTTTTTGAGCAAGTAATGCTTGTGGCCGAGACCTTCGGGATTATTCATTTACATAATGAATACGTAAGACATTAATATTCATCGACGCCTTTCAGGTACAACGGCTGCAAGAAAACTAAATAGTTAAAAACGTCGCAACAGGGCTCTGACCAGGACAACAATGTCCCAAACGAACAATATATCTCGAAACCGTTTTGTATTTCATCCAAATGAAAAATGTACGACCAAAACACGTTTCTAGGTCATATTTTGTATACAGAAACATTTATTAAAAAATGGAAAACCCTTATTTATGACGCCCACGAGTTTTAATGTTGTAAATATGCAAATATTTTATTGTGCGCTTACATTTTATTATCATTGTAAAATAAATATTTCGCGGATACCTCTTGATACTATAGGCAAAATATTCAAGTTCATTTTCGACTTATCCTTGATTGGAACGAATGTAATTCGTTAAATTTATATACCGAATCATCGGGACATTTATACTGATGAACTTGAAAGTTGCATGGAACCAAAAGAGTATGTTTCTAAGATGCCAAAAACGATATCCCACAAACGCAAAGTCTAGAAACATATTTTCAATTTATTCAAACACTTCCTTATGTTCGAAAACTTGTTAGTATATATTTGTTGGTCTTACATATCGTTTACGGCTAACAAATATTTTAAGAAATGGAAATTTTGTTTGTTTTCCTGACGTCAACGATGTTTGAAGTTCACAGTCCCCCAATCTGCCGTTGTGATTTCAACACACAGCATTTCTCTCATACTTTTTGATAATAGGCCGAGGCCTTCAGGTTCATTAATAACACATCCAACTCCTTTCATCAACTATAATTCGTTAATTTTAAATACCAACGCACGAAGACATTTATATTCAAGAACTTGAAAGTTGTAGCAAATCAAAAGAGTGGAGGTTTCACAGACACCACAAAAGGGCTCTGACGATCTTCCCACAAACGAGCACTGTGCCACGAGACAGTGAGGCGTTCACGGGGGCAAAATGCAGCCAGCGCGCGTCGCGTCTTCCCGAGGCAACGACCTCCTCGTCAGCCTGGACGCAGTGCCGGGGCTAGACATTTTGGGGCCCGGGGCAGTGCTCAAGCGTAGCCCCCACACTGAAGAAATTAAAAATGTGGAAGTTGTGTCAAGTAACTATGAGTTATTTTATTTCAACAAATAACAAAAATGACAACGTTTAAGTTACAAAACGTTTTCGGAAATATATTTTAAATAACAATTTAAATAAAAGTGTTGTTATTTAATATTTATATAACACATGGACGTAGAATAAATGAAAAGTATTTAGTAATCAAATAATACAATTTCCACCGTGAACTTAAACCGCTAAAAAGTGCATTATTTAGTTAGTGTTTAATAAAATCACTTGTCTAAACATGAAATAATAAATATGAATTTCAGTACAACCTATTTCAATGTTAGTCATTTGATTCACTTCATTGAGTTTTAACTTACAAGTAATGATTGTAATTAACTATTGAAGGTAAAAAAAATAATTGAAAATGTTATGAAATATCAGACTACTGAACCGCGACATACAGAATTGAATCGTTTATATCAGAAACCCGTCAAACGCCAAATTCCTCATTTCAAGAAAACTGAGAATAAGTCTCCCAATTTTTCACATTTCAAAATATTTTTTTATTAAATGAGTTCATAAATAAATATGTTTTATATAAATATTCACTAAACGATGTGTTTATCCTCCTGGAACCATTATCCGTCGCTAAAGCGTGTTTTAGATTTTGGCGTTTGACGGGTGTCTGAAATATGTGATTCAATTACGATAATGATCTTTATCGAGTTCTAATTCGTGACTTGCGGGGCCCCGGGCGATCGCCCGGCCTGCCCACTCCCAGCGCCGGCGCTGCCTGTGCGTCACCAGCCACCGACGCCCCCCCCCCCCCGCAGCCTCGGAGGAGCTGTCACCGCGCGCCTCAACCGCACGCGGTCGATGCGCGACCTGCGTGGCTGCGATCCACACGCGGAGGCGCCGGGGAGGGATTGCACTTCGCAAGTTGCAATCGTTACCACTCAAAACCAACACCACGATTTTTTAAAAAATGAACGTGAACAAAATTACGAAAAAGTCGGGAAAACAAGGCACTGCGATAACAGATTTTCAGATTAACGATTTTCAGATTAACAGATTTTCAGATTTCAGTGCACGAAATCTATTCGAATGAGATTTCTTGGAGCGATTCACTCAGCCCGTTTTCGAATATTTTCCCCGACATACCTTCCGAGGGTTCCCTGAAATGAGTCTGCGGGCACTTAATTACACTTCAGTATCAGTATCATCCCGAATGCAGGGCTGATTATACCAGGCACGTCCAGGTCGCGGGCGAGGAAACAAGCGAACTAGAGCTCGCCGACACTGCGTCCAGAGAAATTGGCGCGGGATTTAAAAGTAAGGGTAGCATAAGCTAGATTGCGATACGCACGTAACTGGACACCTGACGCTGAATATCATGGCAGTCTTTGAGCGAAGTTATTTGGCCGTTATTGTCGCAAATATAGCTACATTAACCCTTCAAAGCAAAGAAATGATCCATCAAATGAAATAATCCATCAGTCAGATATCAAATTCTCATTTGAGAGTAAAATTAAACATTTAGAATCGGAAGTACCTTGAGTTTGTTATCGTATTTACATAAGAGTAGCATTAACTTTCTACGTTTAGGTCAGGAGGTTTAACAAACAAAGAATCTTGTCTTTTAAAAGCGCTGTTTGCTCGTAAGCGACGATTGTTAACTTCTAGAGACTTTTTAAATTTATTTCACATTATTGCTAAATACAATCAATAACTGAAAGATTTAATAACACAACACAAAACAAAAACAAGGAAATAATTCGCCAGTGAAACATATTCCTGCTCTTTGACAAAAAAGTTTCTACAACGCAGGACTTAAAAAGAAGGTAAATATGAAATAGTAATAAGTAGTGAAGAATATAAACATAACAGTTCTGGGATATTTGATAGAACAAATCTGGCAAACATATTTTCGTGTGAAGCCACTATTCCCCGCCTCGAGCCGCTTCAGCTTGCGCATGTAGACCCTTTTCTGGAGTTGAAGGGGAAATGAGAGCGGAGTCAGGGGAGGTGCCCGTGCCCGTAGGAGCGCCAGGCCCCCCAGGCGGGTATGGAGCTCGTGCGGGGGCGGTTTGACGCGACTGGATTATGCACTTACGAGTTCCCTTCAAACAATGCAGCGCGGGATTTGTACAATACTTACACCAGGTCCTTCAAGTGGCACCACAATCCTCATGGCGTAAAAAGATCGAGAATATAGGCGTTAGAATCCCGAATGCATTCCCAGTGTAAAATTATTTGTAATTATTACATAGTGTTTAGAAACATACCATTAATTATGGCCATGAAATTACACTATGATCGTATTTTTAGATCATGTTTCTCCACGGTCCAATATGAAGTGCTGGTCTCTTTCCCCATCAAAAAATCTTTTGCTACCGTCGAAGCAAGTTACATCATGTCCTGGACTAAGCAAAAAATGAACATCAAAAGACACCGCTAGAATGTCCAACCAGTTGAGTACTGTTTGAGAATTTAAGATGTTTACTACGAAAAACATTATCATTAATCTTGCCACGAATAGCAATGCTATTGTGCGGTGCTTGTGAAACTTTCATGAATGTCTTTTTGGCGACTGTAAAACGTTTATAATGTCTAGGTTGCTATGAACACATTTGACTTGTGACTGCGATTGAAATATTGATGATTAAAATTATACATTTTAAAATTAATCAGAATGATTAATGTATAATATAAATTCAAATACATTGTTAATTTCTAGCAAGAAAATTCTTTTATTTAATGGTAATGAACGGTATGTCAGACTGATGGTATAAATATTGATTAGTTATTATGTTATTGCAGTCACATTACACATTCCCACATTGCGAAATTACATGTATAACCTAAATTCTCTATTTTCGGTATTTTATGTGACCGCGTTTCAAATTACGCAGCATTTGTGTTAGCGACTTTAGGAGGACATTCCCATGCTCCAATTTTCAGCGAGAACACCACACACTGATTTCGACGATATGCTTGTGTTGGTTTTTATCTCATTTCTCAAAGGAACTCTTGTAATAGTCTAGCACCGTTATTCTGACGACATTCCTCTAAATTTATTAGCATCTAGAGGGACGGTCATTTACATATATTTTTAAAAAGAATATTGCATATCTTTTGTGACTATAAATGCCGTAAATAGTCACCCTCACAAGTGAATAATGATAAGTTTTACCAAATACGTCATCGGAAAATAGCTGAAAAAGTAGAAAGTGAATGGGTATAGTGTAAAAATTAATGACATATCTATTTATGTTATTTTGTAAATACTATTAAATAAATAAATGAATATTGGATATGAACATTTTCTAATACTTTCATTGACTTAAGGCATTTCTTAACTAGTGGTGCTAAAACAGCGCGTACTTTCTCGCCAGTATTTTTACGCTTTACGCGAAAAGTACTCAAATTTAAGAAAAATCGTACATGTCCTTATTTAAAAATCTATCTTTAAAGAACATATCTAATTAAGGGAAAAATTTGTATCTTTAATATTTTAGCTGTGGGAAAAAATTGCAATTTTCGAAAAATCAAACGACCATGAATATGAGACCTGCACCATTCTCTTAATCGTCCTTCACACTATCCAACAAAAAATCAAAAACGATGCAGCCATTTTTTTAAAATTCGGAGAATGTTCATCTGTCGGCTCCTATCGTTTTTCAAAGACGGTCAGACGTTTCGCCGTCATTCGATTTTTCGCTATTAAGGACCCACAAACATGGATTCAGGCACACCGCGTGATGGAAGATTTATTTTTATAAATTTAGCAACTGGATTTATTTACTTTTTCATTACCAGGGCCCTGTAAACAGAGTTTTTCTGCCGAAAATTCGCCGTTTTTCGCGCAGCATTACATAACGTTCTCTCTACTCCGAAGCGAGAAAGTAAAAATTGCACCACGAAAGATAATCAGAGGAAGACAAAGCGAGTGAAGTTTGAGACTGGAGGCAAATGAGAATAAGAGAGACAAGTCGCAAAAGAAAACGTGCAGCCACAGCTCGGGAAGCGAGCAACCGCTTGCGAGGAGTGGCACCTGGCGTGGAAGGGCAGTAATCGCAGTATCGATGTAACTCTCGACTATAATTACGGCAACGGGACATAAAGAACTCGCAACAAAGAGCCAGTGAACATCTAGCAATTTGGAATGCCGTAATGGAGAGTGCACTCATTTCGTCGAGCTGAGGCACGCCTGCATTGTCTCTTTTTCGTTCTCAATCAAGGTTGCCATCTTTGCAAAAACCGGCCGTCTGCGTGCGTCTGTTGTCTTTTGTAAGCTTTCAGAATGTGATTGCAGATTGCCTTGACGAGATACTCCACAAGGAGGGCAAGATGGAGACAAAAATGCTCCTCGTTACGTTCTTTTATTCTTTGATTATATTCCTTCGTTATAAAAAGTACGGAATCTGCCAAGTCCTCGAAAATGTAAAAATTGAATCTGAAGTAAATTGCTATTTCTTACAAATATATCTTATTATTTTCCAGAGAAATACAAATTGGAAACTGGACAAAGTTAACTTTTGGAATGAAAACATCTATCACTAACACAGTCAACACGAAAATAAAAATAAATTGAGTGCGCATAAAAAATAACGAAAAGTTGATACGTAATGACTGAATCATTACTTGAATGAATTGTATCAGCCAGGTCATCACGATAACAGAAAGGTATTATTCATATTACTTTATTTAAATCAAGCTATGTAATTATTTGCATGAACGTATGAAATTATTTGCATGTTGTACTGTAATGGCTGAAAAATATGCAGCACGAGTGCTCATGTATTGCATTATGCCAATCGACTACGTCATTCAACTACCACGTTTCTTCGATTTAACTGCCATATAGTACTACAGGCGATTGCCGGAGCAAGATCCTAACAAACGGACCACGAACCGCGCGCTATCTTTCCTTCCTCTTCATTGACCAATCCTCTCCCTTACACACGCAATGCACACTTACAAGCGTTACACAACCTCACACGTCGGGAGATCAGTGGGCAGCTTGAAGCTTGTCCCGAGTGACGCGGTGCCCCGCTGGAGGGAGACACCTGCAGAGGCGAAATCTCCCACAAGCCCACATGCAGGTCGACATTCAGATCTCATCCAATGGGAGAGGGACACCGCCACACACCGACAAGAAAGAAACATTCACTACACTAACGGGACTAATGACCACTACGGTGGACGTCGGAAACTTCAATCAACCAAATCACATCAATCGATACTAAGTGAAAGACCTTTAAACACACGGAGGTCACATCGACAGAAACAGAATACGGTGAATGAAGCACTCCTTCAAATTCAGGTATATACGAACGTTTAATATAACTTTTAATGAGGTGAAGGATAATCAGAGAAAGCTGTATTCTCGCAGATGAATGAATCAAAATACTTTATAGATTAGCAATAAACAGTTATTAAATAATTATTTTGTTACACTGAATAATTTTAATATTAACGAACGCAAGGGAAATTTATAAAAATACATTACAATGAACTTTTTATGAGTCAAACCGCAACGTCAACTAAGTTAAGGTCGATATTGCAAAGTATTAAAATGAGAACCTATGTAACTCCAATACTGATACATTTTACATCAGTACCAACTTACCAAGTTGTAGAAACACTGAAGGGAAAGTTCCGCAGTATGCAAGTCAGGAACAGGATATTTACCTGTAACAAAAAGAAAAAAATGAGTTTCTCTGGAATATCAAATTTTAATATTGTATAAACTATATTGACAATGATGAGTTTGACAATCGACGGATTATTTTTAAAAACTCTTCTATATTAAACGAAAGTTCTCAAGAAATTAAATTTTTCGGACAACAAAATAATAAAACGGATCATAGTCGATTCTCCGTACTAATTTTAAAAAACATCACGCTGACTCAAGTAAAAGCAATGCTACAGAATTATATTAATGCTCTTTCTATCATCTGATCTTGAATATCACTGAGCGCTTAAAAACATTATAGTATTATTTGAGTGAAAGGTGTACTAGACTGACGTTTTAAACTTGAAAGACAATGATGTCTTTTCATGGAAGTCACCATTTTAAGCTGCCACTGGTGAAGAACTACTTTCGAGAGGTGACTGATTATAAAAATAAAAATAAAAATCACAAACAAGAAACTCAATAGGTCTATTCAGTATTGCGACATACTGATTGGAAGCCAATAATAAATGCAATTAAAACGACTAAACTAACTGTCACACTGGAAGCACTTCTCTATTTACATTGTGCGTGTTCGTCGGCAATAGTTTACGAAAGAAGTGTGTCACTGTTTAACGCGTCCGAGCTCCCAGACCCCTAACAATGGACTGGATGCACCTTTGAATGTTCGCATTTACAAGCGCGCCTCAGCTAGCAATCATTTGCTGCATGAATTTGCAAGAGAAGTAGCCTGCTTGTGCGAGTGAACCTCTGACATCACCACAAACGTGCTACGTAACTGTCAGAGATAATCGCGGATACATTCGCACAGCAGGGGACTTTTTCTCTTGCACATTATTGCAAAAAGAAGATCACCCTTACGGTATTCTCACGAACGAAGCAAATCTTATCCTGGTCTAGATCATCAGGATTCATAGATTTTCGACTCCACAAACCAAATTTGTCTTATCTCTACTCTCACAACACTGTCATATTCGAGAGTATGTGTATCTTGTCCATTTTCTAGAATTAAATATTAAAAATTCTTTGAAATGCAAGTGATAAGATAACATTGACATAGTACATGTATTGGTATAGTACATGAAAACTGATCAGTGATAGTTTTTATGATGCCCTACAAAATGAATTCTAAATAAAACTCATACTTCGAAAATTTTGGTTATCTAAATAAAAATTAAACGTAAATTTTAAATGAATATTAAAATTTTGGATTAATTTGATAATTACAAATTCTATTATATAAACTAAGGTTTTTGTGGTATTTCTTTACTAGTCGAAGTATGTTAGGGTCGCCTAGAAGCCACCCCTCAGTATTGTTTTAGATGTTTTTGTTGGTTAAAATGGTTTCCACTTACTTCGCCTAATAATTTGAAAAAATAATTTAACACCAGGGAATATTTTTTCTTTGTGGAAAATCAAAGTACAAAATTTTGAAAACTTCTTATTTTGATTGTCCAAAAAGAAAATAACAAACTCGAGTATTAAATCATTAATACTATGTGACAATTATAATATTTAATATATTTTTGAAAATTAAAAAAAAAATAGCGTGGCAAGATGGGTTTAATTTCACCTCCTTCAATGTGTTTCTAGGTCTTGACCGGCATACAGCTAGCGATACGTCAATACGAGCATCAAGAGTGGCGACTAACCAAACAGCGCATCCGGCAGCCAGCCTCACGCGCATCTCCATCCGAAAGCGCAAACGCGACGGCAAGACTGCGCGGAGCCCAAGTGCTGGGGAGCTCCCGGCACGGCGGACGAGAGAGAGGAGAGAGAGGAAAGAGAGGAGAGAGAGAGAGAGAGAGAGAGAGAGAGAGATTGGGGAACAGATATGTAGAGACATATGCAGTGTCAGTGACAGGAGAGTCAGCGAGGGGGAGAGAGGCAAAAAGGGAGAAGGAGGTGAGAGAGGCAGAGAGGGGGAGAGAAGACAGAGGGAAGAAGGGGAAGCGTCAGAGGTGGAAGAGGGAGAGAAGTGGAGAGAGGGAATGAGAGGAAGAAAGAGAGAGGGACAGACACAGATATTTAGGGAGTCAGAGACACGTAGCAAGAGAAGAGAGGAGAATGAAGAGAGGGAGGAGAGACAAGAGGAAGGAGAGGGAGTCAGGGATGGGAGGAAGGGGAAACAATCAGAGATAGGAAGAGAAAGGGAGTGAAGGAAGGGGGAGGAGATATGAGGAAGGGGAGAGAGAGAGCGAGAGCGGGGGCGCGCGGGAAAGCGAGCCCTAATGGCCTTGTAGCCCCCATTCCCAGCACCCAGCGAAGAAGGCTTATGGGCTGCGGCGTGCACAGCGGAATATCCGGTCGATCGGTGCACGACGCCGAACGGGGTTACGCGAAACGACACGCGCACACCATGGAAGCACGGAAGGTGATGCGTCGCAAGGAAGTGCTTAACTCTAGATTACAAATGCGCCCTGCACCAAGCATTATTACAAAGGCGTAGTCTGGCAGACTACTTTGGGTAAAAATAAGGCAAACATTTCTTATTCAATGAAATACCACATTTAGTGGATTTAAACATGTATGATACGGAGTTACAAAATACTTTTAAAGGGTATTGTGGATACACCACACAGGAGACATTTGCTTGGTGCTGTACACACATGGCTGATGTAAGCCTTCGCAGATGTACCACGCGACTTTTGTTATGATCACCATCGTCACATTATGATTGCGAAGTGTTCAGAACATAACATAACTGCAACAGGATTTTGTATTCATAATTTACAATATTAGCCAATAAAGCATAAAAAATACCATTAACGTAATTGCAATTACGTAGTCACTTGGATGACTCGTATATAAATCGTGTCCACCGGAAATAGGTTGGCGCACAAGGTTACGAGTATTTCACAGGCTGGTCACACAATTAAGGTACACAGAGTATGAGAAATACGGCGTGAGGCGAGGGGTGGGGGAAGCTTTCGGCAATAGGTGCGTCATCTGACAGACAACGCATTTGTAATCTTGGGTTAAGATGGAAGGAATTATTTACCGTTGCAGGAATTTCTTATTATTTTTTATTTATTTATTAGACGGCAGGGATTTTCGAAGACAGAAATTTTGAACTTGGACGTCGTCGGGTCACTCCCGTAAAACGACATCGCCGTCATGTAATAATAATAATGATTATGAGGTGAGAAATAAGTCCGAAGACGGAGATGCTGATGGACTGAGAGGCAGGGGAACGAGAGAATCCCCATTTGTCCACCACTTGACTTGGAAGGGGACTTTGTTAGGGTACTGCTCCAGCATTCGCCTGGTATTGATCGAAGAAACGATGGGAAACTCCCGATGAGAGCAGCCGTCCACTAGACTTCTCCTCCAGAACATCCTGCCACCGTCGGGACTCGAACCTATAGAGGGGGCCCGGCCCGCCGCGGCTAAATCGAAATTTAACAAAAATGGTCCGCCATCTTGGATGCGCCATCTTGGATTTCAGAAATTTAAAAAAGTGGCACATGGACTGTATTCAGGGACCCAAATTTTCAAAGAGATCGGACAAAAATTACTAATTTTGTCCACTTTTTGGCCGATTCCGACCACTGTGAGCCGGGGGCGATGGCGGTGGAAGCTGAGCGGTCCGGCCGCTGCCACACGTGTCGCGCGAACGAGCGGAGCGGGGCGGGGCGGGGCGGGGCGGCGACACCGTTTGGTTCCGATTTGGCGCTGCAGTTCAAATACCCCAGTGTTTGCTTCTCGGAGACAGATGCTTTGCTCACAGATTGGTAGAGGGAAGGGAGAAAGCCACCGAGTGACACCGATTGCCTGCTGTTTATCGTCTGATTCAAACCAGGATTGTACAAATAAAGTTGAAGATGCTGACCTTAACAGGTGAGCCAGGAGACTAGCTATAACAGGAGCGGCCTGTCCACATTGCTTCCGGTTCCTTGAGTCCCGCTTACGAGAAAGGGGTTAATATGTGCAGTATTTTTTCAAAATTAATTTTTAAGTTCCGTAATCCTGCCTCATAATCTCGTTCCAGACAGAGAGTTTTTATTTTGATGGAAACTAGGCGTTTTTCATCCGGATCATTTCAAAGAAGAAAAGAAAATGACAATGACAGTGAAATGGTTGCATGGTTGTATGTATGGAAATTGTTGATGTACGATATCTCAGGGAGCGATGGATTTCAATTTGACTGAATGGGTCCAGCCCTGCATGTACTAGTATCGTTCACTTGAACGAGAATTCCCATAGCAAGTCCAACCTCGTTATCCTTAGAATCGATTTTCATCAATCATTTTGAGCATTTGTCGGTACACAAAGAACTTGGTGATTATCCTAATGGCTATTGCGGTCAGATACGAAGATCGAAAGTGTTCAATAAAAGATATACATGCATTTGTGAAACAGTAATGTTGAATAATATGCCTCAAAAATGACTTTACTGGGCCCTGAATTGTACGCAATGGAGGTTAAAACTTGTGGTGTTAAAACGGAACGTACTTTCTCCCTCGTGTTTTCAAGCAAAAATACGCGAAAAGTACTCCAATTCAAAAAAAATTGTACAAGACCTTATTTCAAAATATACCTTTAAGGAACAGATTTCAAAGTGAAAAATCTCTATCTTTAATATTTTAGTGGTAGAAAGACTCCGGAAAAGTTTTTTACTTTTCTAATTCTCGAAAAATTGGCTGAACGGTTCAATTGCCTACGTTGTTCACAGACGGACAGTTGTTTTGTCGTCATTCGATTTTTCAGTATCAAGGACCCACTAAACTAGGATTATGGCTACATCACGTGTTAAGAGTACTTTTATTTTAAATTTAGCAACTGGATTTATCCAGGCTTTCGTTACCAGGGCCCTGTTATAGGACTTTTTCTGCCGAAAATTCGCCGCTTTTTTGCGCAGCATTACATAACTTTCTTAACGTGAACTCTTTAAAATAAAATTATTTAGGCTACTATTACCTGCACGTACCGACTGAATTCTCAAACACAGTTTGTCACTGCTTACGAGACTGCTAATATGCCTTTGGCGGGTGGTCTCCGCCTTGGAGCCTCCCAGTGGCATATTTGCTTTCCTGAGATGCGTTCTGGAGCAGAAACTTTTTGATATTCTTGGTACGTAAAGAACATTTGTATTTTACTACTGTATACTGTATTATTGCAGTTTTAGTGAAGACCGTTTTTGTTAAAATATTGTATTTATCATATGCCTGTAACAAGTAATATACTTCAACTTCTGGATCAATGCCCTCCATCTCGATAAGCTTTTGCCCAGTTTCTCTGATCCATTGAGCAAATGCTGAGAAGGCCCCTTGTTTTGCTTCTGGGCATAAATGTAACTTTACAATGCACACGTTTTGTTGATCTCAACCTTTGCTAGTAGTGGTAGGAGTAGAGGCGGGAGTATGTCACTATTTTGTTAGTAATACAAAAAACAATCTGCAGTTCATTTATCTGCAAATGAATTTTCTATAACTCAAGAGCTGTTTTCAAAAGTTGCTAACATCGCTTTTGTTGAAACATTTAGTCATCATGCAATCATATATAGTTAAAATGTTGGGAAGAAATTCTGGAACTCAAGAATACGTGAGCAGATCTTACTTCTCCTCCACACGTCACATACAGTTTTTTACTGCTTTTTGACTATTACATCAAATCAAATGGTGGTGGTATTCGAGAGATTGATTGAGTGATTCCGGGCTCACCAATTACGGAGGTCATTATTTCCGTAAGTATCGTGCATGCTTTTTCTCGGTAGGTGACAACAGTCTTCTGTAGCTGAATGGCGATATCTGGCGCCGACCTATCGTCGACTAGCGGGGTCCCCAATGAGTATCTCCCAAACCCAGGGCACCGCCCCAGCAGGGACAAGCTAAAAGCTTCCAACAGGTCTCCCGGCATATATTGTTGTGTAATGAATGTTAATGTAAGTGTGTGTGTAAGGGGTGAGAATAAGGCAAGGAAGAAGGAAAGATCACGCACCGTTCGTGGCCCGTTTGTTAGTGCACAGCTCCGGCATTCGCATGGTATTGATCGGAGAAAACCGGAAAACTAGCGATCAGAGCAGCCTGCCGCTAGAATTGTCCTCCAGACAGTCGCTAGCGTCGAAAATCCTGCCACTGACAGAAACTTAGGACCTCCCGGTTAGCGGCGCTGTAGTAATGCCAGTTGATGCCCTAACCATCCTCGTACGGTGTTATTCGACACTATTTTATTTGTTCTTGAATAAAGAGCGAGCTACTTTCTGGAAAACCACGTTCTGTGTTTTTGCTGCGGCAGGTCATTAGCACCTGTGGCGACTTGGCAGGACAAACGCAAACGAGCAGCGCCAAACCCAGGTGCGTGCGCTCCCGGGGCGAGGGCCGAGGACGCAAGCTGCCTGCCGCGACCCGCCCGCTCCCCGCCACGCGTGTCAACCCAGCACCTCGTGCAGATTCGCCTCTCGCGGTGACGGCGGCGGCGGTGGCGGCGGCGGCGGCGGCGGCGGCGGCGGCGGCGGCGGCGGCGGCGGCGGCGGCGGCGGCGGCGGTGGCGGTGGCGGCGGCGGCGGTGGCGGCGGCGGCGGAGGCGGCGGCGGCGGCGGCGGCAGCGGTGGCGGTGGTGGCGGCGGCGGCGGCGGTGGCGGCGGTGGCGGTGGCGGCGGTGGCGGTGGCGGCGGCGGCAGCGGTGGCGGCGGTGGCGGCGGTGGCGGCGGCGGCGGCGGTGGCGGCGGCGGCGGCGGCGGCGGCGGCGGCGGCGGTGGCGGCGGCGGCGGCGGTGGCGGCGGTGGCGGCGGCGGCGGCGGCGGCGACAGCGGTGGCAGCGGTGGCGGCGGCGGCGGCGGTGGCGGCGGTGGCGGCGGCAGCGGTGGCGGCGGTGGCGGCGGCGGCGGCGGCGGCGGTGGTGGCGGCGGCGGCGGCGGTGGCGGCGGTGGCGGTGGCGGCGGCGGCGGCGGCGGCGGCGGCAGCGGTGGCGGCGGTGGCGGCGGCGGCGGCGGCGGTGGCGGCGGCGGCGGTGGCGGCGGTGGCGGCGGCGGCGGCGGCGGCGGCAGTGGCAGCGGTGGCAGCGGTGGCGGCGGTGGCGGCGGCGGCGGCGGTGGCAGCGGTGGCAGCGGTGGCGGCGGCGGCGGCGGCGGACGCCCGCCGGGAGAGCGCGGCGAATTCCCGCGGGTTCATTAACACGCCGGGACAAGGGGCGCTACGCGAGCGGCGGCAGTGGAGCACAGTGGGGCAAGATACCAAAAAGGTGGCCAAAAGTCCAAGAACAAAGTCTCGGGGAATTTTTATTAAGCGGTTAAGTAGACTGGTTCCAGAGTGTCTAATTCCACGTTTAGAAAAGGTCTGAGGCGTCACAGTGAAATTAAGCAGCATTGGAAACGTGGCCGGTGAGCGAGAAGCTGTTTTCGTTATTAAAAATGGACGAAAATCGTGATGGTGAATACAATGTTAACATACATTGCAAATATAATAAAAACATGTTAAAATTACTTCAGTATATTCAAATATTTAATGTATCAACAAAATTATACAATTAATTTGTTGCTTTTTAGAGAAAAAATGATAAATTCCACAACGAAATTTGTAAAAACTTCATTGTCTACTATTTAGCTATTGAAATGTCACAACAAGCTGATATTAGCTGCTATTCTGCATTTCGTGCAGAAACAAATTTGGTCGTTTTTCAACTTTATCCGTCATATTGGATCTACTACTTTCATTCTTTTGCAATTTTGACATTGGAATCGTAAGCAGCGTGCCCTAAAACAATTTAATAGAAAGTTTCATTAAATTTGGATAACGTTTTTATATTTTGGCCAGCTTTTTGGATCTTGCCCCAATGTGCGGCGACGGCGAGGGGGCCAGTGGCGGAAGAGGAGGCGCGGGAACCGCGGCTGCCTTGACTCCGGGAGGTAGATGAATTCAGGATTCTTTATGACGTACGATACTGATGTAAGAAAGAAGACAAAGAGAAGAATAGAATAGGCAATGAAAAACGGAATAATGGTAGATGCAATATTTAGGAGAATAAAACGGCTAAACGATTTAGGTGCTAACGGCACCACACACGGGCAGACAGACGTTTTGCCGTCAATCAATATTTCGGTATCAAGGACCAACAAAACATGATGACTATACAACGTGTTACAGGAAGAAATTTACTATACACAAAGACAATATGTACCGACATTTTTGTTATGAGTGCCCATCAATAGAAGTTTTTGTGTCGAAAATTCGCCGTTTTCCTCGCAGTATTACAATACTTTCTCTATACTGCTTAGGAAATAGCGAGAAAATAAAAATAGTAGAAAAGTATACGTAGGTGGGAGGTGGGAGCGGAGACGCCGGGTGGGGGCGGGATGAACAGGGGATGGCGTTCGGGGCGGGTGGCCACCTGGGCGAGCGATCGGAGAGGGCGAGGTCAGCGTTAGCGTGGAAGGCGGCAATGGCCGGTACGGCGAGCGAGGATAGGGCGGGGGTGAGGATACATGACGTGTGACACGCCGGCGGATAGCGGTTTGGGGCGGGGCGGGGCGAGTCACAGAACAGATGTAAGTAAAATTACTTCTATTGTGCCCCGTTGAATGAATTCATCTGCTGCCTTGCGTGTGATTATACCTTGGCTGCGCCGGCCACTTCAGCCAGTAAAGCAGAGAGAACGTTCCTTCCCGGGGCCCGGCGGCGGGGGCCGGCGTGCACACGCTGTGCACACGCCGCGTGTCTGTCCCGGCTGCCCAGGGCCCCGCGTGCGCACGCGGCAGTCGCTTGTTTGCGCAGAGCGTTCAACGCCTCGCGGCCGCCCTCCGCCTGCGCACAACGGGGCACTCGCCCATTCCCTCGCGAAAGCCACGGAAACTCTTTTAATTTTTCTTTCATTTTATTTATATTACTCCTCAAGTTGTAGGGAGCAGTAGTAGGCAGCTCCGACATGTGATCCACGGATGGAGCTTTAGACATGTGCGAGGTATGAAGCAGAAGGAGAGCGAGAGCTCATGAAGTGATTGTGACCTTCGCGACAAGAATCTTTTAAAGGGTATCTTTATAAACACTTATTTAATCTTTGAAGACATGTAGAAAGCGGATGTTAAGCGGAGTTTGTGTATGGGGGGGGGGGAAATGCTCGAGTACCTGCACCCATTCTCGCCGCTTGCGACCAAGCCGTAAACCCAAATTTGTCAAAGAGATAAACAATAACAATCCCCCTCAGAACAACGCGGCGGTGATGAGGGCAATCTCCACAGCAACTCTGACTGATCGTGGGGTCCGAGTCCCGACGGTGGCGGAGTTTCGACACGAGATAGAGAGCTGGGTCGAATGTATGAATTCTCGGCTATCCGGGAGACGCCGCGTCGTTGGATGGGGGGCCGACGTTTCGCCTGACATATCGCAGGCTTCCTCAGGGCAGTGACACTGCGGCGCTACGCGCCCGGTGATTTATACTATCCTGCCTGGGCTCTCCTGGGCAGCCAACGACGCGGCGTCTCCCGGATAGCCGAGAATTCATGGACTCGAGCCGCGGAAGCTTACGTATACATCTGGGTCGAATGTAGCTATTGTTTGGAGGAGAATTTCAGCGGCCGGCGGCCCTGATCGGTAGTTTTCCGTGGTTTCTCCAATCAACACCAGGCGAGTGCCGAAGCAGAACCCTAACAAACGGACCACGGATGTGGTGCGACCTTTCCTTCATCTTCTCTTTCCTATCCTCTCACCTTTTAATAAATAAATAAATAAATTGTGGTGTTTAACGGCAGTATTTTGTAAATCTTGAAGAGATTGCATGTCACGTTTTAGAAAACAATTATTTTTGGTTTGGTTCAGCAGAATTTTTGCTGCTTCCGGCTTCATTTTCTTCTAAACTTAATAGCGATATGAACTTCATAAAGTCAAAATTTACACAATTTAAATGAAAAAAAGACATGACTCTCGACATTAGAATACGTTAGAACAAATGGCAACAGAAAATAACAAATTAGTTTCACAAGATGACTAGTCGTAGATATTCAAATACATCTTACTCACACAAACACACACACACACACGTGCATTTCATTTGCAGTATGAGAAGTACTCGAAGTAAAAGTCATGAATTAAAATTACACTTTATATTTCTCAACAGTGTTGTAATTAACTTCTCAAACGAGCATAGCAGAGCTCCTAATGCCAGTGTTGGGGGCTTCTGGGGGAGCCAACGAAGACCTGAACTGCAGGTACGTTTCCCCGAGTCTTTCTTAACGACGACCGCCCTCGCCCAGGGCGCCTCGTTCCGTTGCAGATGGCAGCAGCGTCATCCGCGAATGACTCTCGCGAAGCGTCAGAAGTGCACTGACATCACTGTGCATCACATGTGCAGTCGAGGCCACCCGCCCGGTTCCCAGATCTGCCGCCTGCGCCGTCCTTGTACAACTGTGCGGCGCTTCACAGAGTAGAATCACAAACCTAGCAATGGGGATACAGGGATGTTGTTTGTCGAGTTGATTGGTTGGTTGTTAGTGATTCAACTACCGAAGTCATTCGTAAGTTTTACCTCGGGAGGTGGCAGTGAGATTCCCCCATTGGTGCCGGCCTACCGTCGGCTAGCGGGGTGTATGTGTGTCTATAAGGGCTGAGGTTAGGACAAGGAACGAAAGATGGCGGACTGTCCGTAGCCCGTTTGCTAGGGTACTACTCCGGCATTCGCGTCGTGTTGATGGGCGAAACCACCGATGAGAGCAGCCGTCCGCAAGAATTCTCCTCCAGCCAGCGGCTGAATTCGCCCTAGCTGACAAGCGAGTGTCGAAAATCCTAAGACCTCACTGCACGAGCACTGCATAGTTGCTGCGCTGAGCTACCTCTCCCGGTGCTCGCCATCGCAAGTGCAGGGACGTGGGAATGCGAGCGGCTCCCCACACGCGCCCACTGCGGCGTCATGTCCTCCTCCTCCTCCTCGCGCTCTCTCATTCGAGGGGTCACGCGCGGAATCGATCCCTGGAAGCACCAGCGAGGGAGCACGTGGTGGCGAGACGTGTTTGAGGCGAAGCGCTGTGCTCTCGCTCTTTTCATATGTTGTTTGTGGAATGTAACTATAATCAAACCAACATGGACCTATGGTATTGAATTGTGGGGCTCTTCCAGTAAATCGAATCTAGAAATTCTAAAAAGATTCGAAGCTAAAACGCTAAGAAAACTATGCAACGCACCATGGTACGTGACAAACAAGACGATATACAGAGACCTCAACATCGTCCCGCTGGAGGAACTAATCGCCACGAAGAGCCTAGCATACCAGAGAAGATTGTACAACCACCCAAATCACCTCTCAACAAGCCTTCTAGATAACAGTGAGCATGTGTATAGACTGAGGAGAGAGAGTATTTTAGATTTGCCATACCGATTTTGTAAATGAAATTTTTCAATGTCATAAAATGTACACGCCTGAAATGTATCTGTTGACACTATTTGCTTATTGTTCCGATAGGAACAGATTGTAAATTATGCAGAAAATAAAAAAAATAAAATGTTTGTGGAATGTGACAGTACACATCGAAGGTGTAATCTTCTAAGTTGTGTTAAATGGTATATAAGTCGTTTAAAAGTGTTTGGACACTTCTTTAACGGACGTTTCGCGTATGCGGGCACACACTTACCATGATTCAGGATATTCACTTCAATATAAAACAAAATGTGGCATGCATCTGAAAAACACGGCGTTAAATAAATTGTTCATGGCTCATGAAGTATCTAAGGGTGTGTTGGCGTAGCAGACATGGGGATGCATTTTAAGCACAGCTAATTTCAAACATTTGTGTAGTATTTTCTATATCACTTCTCATTCCAGTAATGTATTCACAGGAAACGTCAAAATTTTCCTTTCTCTATCATGTTATTTAAATAAATAAAACAAAGTCGGATTATTTACACTATTTATAACTCAACAACGGCTGGACCAATTTTAATTATCACTGATATGTTGGATTCATCTCCACACCGCATAGCAGAATAACTATTAAAACACCAGAAAAATTCACGACGAAAAGAACAAAGAACAAATCTAAATGTACACGTCAAATTCAACCCGCAACACACTGCAGAATTTTTGACACAGTATCATTAAATAACTTCTAAACGAAGCATTTTCGAGGATTAAAAACTAAATTTTTGAGGCCGAGGGGCGCAGAGAAATGTTTTTCACACCGTAATCTGCAGGATGAGATCTTTTTAATCGTTCTGTCCGGCGTTTCTTAATATTACCCTCCTGTTCAGAGACGTATGAAATTGAAAATACGAAGGTAGGGGACGAGAGAGGATCAAACGCAGAACAGAATTAAATGTAAGACGAAAGAACAGGCGGACAAAGTGGAAAGTATAATGGAGGTACTAAAAGCAAGGAAGGAAGGAACGAAGGAATGAAGGAAGGAAGTTATGAAGGAAGGAAGGAAGGAAGGAAGGAAGGAAGGAAGGAAAAGGGGGAAAAGAATAACTTTTTACTTTCTCCCCACAGAGTAGAGAGAAAGTTATGTAATGTTGCGCGAAAAGCGGTGAATTTTCGACAGAAAAATTCTTACTACACGGCTCTGGTAAAGAAAAAATCGATAAATCCAGTTGCTAAATTTAGAAATATCTTCTCACATGTAGTGTAACCAGAATCGATGTTTTGTGGGTCCTTGATACCGAAAAACCGAATGACGGCAAAACGTCTGTCCATCTGTAAACAACGCTTGCAGCTAAACCGTCCAGCTGATTTTTTTCCAAAATTGGTATTCTCCAATTGACCTGACTGACTTCGCGGTCCCTTGAATTTGAAAGCGATATTTTAATTTTGGGGGGTACTTTGCATGAAGCCCCCGGGACATTTTCCAAATTTTCAAAAAAGTGACTCCGTTATTTTTTATTAGATTTTGTTTTTTGATAGTGTATTGGACGTTTAAGAGACTGGTACTTGTTCGTTGAAAGCCCTGAATTTTCGAAAATAGCAAAAGTTCAACTTATTTTTGTCCTCTTGCTACGACTACAATATTAAAGATAGGAATTTTACCCCTAATGAAATCAGTTTGTCAAGGACAGATTTTGAAATAAGTACGTGTACACTGTTTTGAAAATATAAGCAATTTTTGGCGGAATTTTGCGTGAAAATGCGGGAGAGAAAGTACGTTGTTTTTTACCACCACTAGTTTAATTTATTTATTTATGTAATTTTTATTTACGTGTTATTTATTTATTCATGCATTATTTATTTGTTTTGTTATTTTATTAAATGTTTTATTACTTATTTGTTCATTTATTTCAGATATGCAGACTCCAAGAGCGCCCCTCCTTTCGTAGCTGTAAGTGCACGAGGCAAGCAGAGCGCTGTTAGAAATCGTGACCAGGCCTCTGCGCTTCCCATTTTGTTCCACCACACGCAGCTGCTACTGTGTTTCTACGTAGGAGACCGGGAATTCATAATGCTGACATGGTAGTACGCATGTAATTAGATACAGTTAATCTAATTACATCCTACCGCTCAAAAAAATCTCACCTACCTAATTACATATTTGATTTCAATATATATTGTGGTAAAGACTATTGAAACTTACAATGTCAGAAGAATCTTCAAAACACTCATCACATTAAGAGGGTAACATATAGTAAATGTAGATTTTCAGTCACTTCGTCACGTAGTCTAAAAGAAAGTGCATTATTTTTAAATTGACATTTACTTCACAGTTTCTTCACATATAGCTTCCTTTCTTAGTGTTCTTTCAGATTGCAGTTCGGATTGCATGACTTGCTGTTGGCAAAGTAACAATAGCCACAGCGTGTACTCACTGCCTCTCACACAATGTACCATCTTCAACATAACGATCTACCATTTCTCTCGTGATTCATAGAGACAACGCAGAATATGAATCTCCATTCCATTATCTTACTGCAAGTCTAATAAATAACGCTGTATGTTTCCCATCATTTCACTGCATTTCAGTAGTAATTTGTAGAAAATTCTCAAAAGTGGAATAAAGGAGCAATAATCTCGATACAGAAAAGCCACGTTCCCAGCACGATAGAATGCACTATTTTTCTCTCTTAAAGGAGAGATTCAACAAGAAATGCATTACTGTCGTAAACAGCAGTCGCACGGGACTCTAAAACGTGCAAGGAGAAATAAACCGAGGCAAAAACTTGGAGCCGGCGATACCAACCTGGCCGCTAGAGTTTCGTTGAGAAAGCGTGCTTTGCCATGGGCATGTTAGAGATGTGTACTTGAAGCCGCACGAGAAATCAAATTATTGTACGGTTATTTAAAATGTAGCCAGGAAGTATTTCCGGTTCTCTTTTGCCAAACCGGCAATAAGTAAGACGCCACCCATTGCAGGGCTCTAAAACTATTATAAACCACAAAAGTACATATGTGGACGCTTTAGCTTCAGGATTTCGAGTTGTTAAAAGGGGTTATTAAGGTGCATGCCCAAGTTGCATGACGTCAGGGAGCCTGCTGTAACTTGTCATACAGTATTTATTTTAATTATCTTTATGAACGTGATTTTGGAGTTTCGATTTTTTAATAGATTCTTGGATACTGATCTGATATATAATGGAAAATCAGGTTTACATTTCAAGCATTTTATTTCAAAATTGTAAAAATTTTTTATCTATTAATTGTAATGGAATGATGCCTCTTCTGGCCCACGTTTTGAGCCGTTTAAGAAAACTACGGTAAAGTTTGAAAGCTATTTGTACGGGCTATGGAATAGGATGACTGAAATTGTGTTACACATAACCCTCGCAACGCTGCAGCACACTACTATGACGTATCACTCCGAAACTAAGCATTTTAGTCTTAAAATCAGATTTTCGTGTCAGGCATGGACACGAGTTTTGTTTTTCATGTCTTAATCTACAAAATTAAAAGTTTTTACGTTTTATTCCAAGTTTGGCTTTTGAACAAAAAATACTTTATTTTTGCGTTATTTGTTAAAAGCATTTTATAAATAATCATAATAATAATAATAATAATAATAATTTGTATAATTCAATTTTAATTTTTCAAACGACCGTTGAGATAGTGTCATATTTTCACTTAACACATTTCACAGAAACAAAGGCCTCCTGGAGGCAATATACTTCACTTCTGGAGAACTTTGGTTTGTTGGCGGTCGAGTCTACAGAACCAGTTTCTATGGGGAGGGGGAGGAGCCCAAAGGAGAATCCATCTTGGTGCGCTCTGACGTTAATTCTAAATCATGTGCTACAATAATACAAACATCACTTATTACGTTAAAACTGATTTGACAAGCTCGAAATTCCTCATTTAAACTTCAAATTATTATTCAAAAATTGAATAAACTCGGTGGTTTCCGGAGAAATATTGTGAAACTCCCCTACTGTAATATAAAGTGAGGAAAATAAATAATCTTCCACAACCAAATGCATTAACAAACTATTTGTCAGTTACAGTAGCAGAAATGATTCGAGGTGTATCTACAACTCAGTGCACCATCTCAACGATTCATTGCATCCAAGTAACATGGTCAACATGAATCGTTGTGTGCTCCTTACAAAGTGCACAATGCCCAAAATGGCTCCGTGTAAGGAGTTTGTAAATACATTGGTTTATGGAATATTATTTATTTTCCTCCCGTTATATTACAAAAATGGAATGTAAGTCTAAACGTGCACAAATTAGCAAAATTTTTACGTGGGTTCATTTAGTTAATAGTACACTTCTTCAGAAGAACCAGGTGTGTAGAGGTCGGGTAGATTTAGTTACAATCCCATTCGGCAAAAAGATATTCCTATAATCTTCAAACTTAATTTTTTTTCTAGAGATGAACGCGAATGTTGAAATATAAGGACAGTTATTTGTTTATAAAAAGATTTACAAAGTGAAAAAATCTATACGAATTCTGCAATACTCCAGCCTTTTTTCTCATCCTAACGCGAATATTTTCTTCTTAGCTGTCGTAATTATCCCTACAGAGTGTACTTGTTTATTAATTATCAAAACTCATTAGAAGACGATAATGGACACGCTCTTTTAGTTCGTTTCTCACGACTGTAAGGAATGTTAAGGTCTTCTTATACAACGTAGGTTAATTTCATTGCAGATAAATATGAGAAAAAAGACAATTAAAACTACTTCAAGAGCAATTAACTAGTGTCACATTTTAAAGCTCGTCACGCCTTTTAATTCGAAATCCCTTGATGACGATTCAAACAATGCCAGTACCTCGTATTTGGCATGTACACTTTCAGAACATTGTACCTTATTTCTAGATTTGAATCTTATCTTCAGATATGAATGTTGTTGTCCACGAGTAACTTGATGTGTGGTACTGAAGGAGGGAATGTGCGTACCAGGTCGTTCTATTAGTATTTTTGCTTTAACAACTTCGGTACCAATCTCGTTTACAACGCTGCAATAAGGTGGAAGAATATGATTTTGCCTTTGGTTGTGCCACAATTTAGTACTGGTTCGTAAGATATATTTTGTTTAATTTTTTGGGAACCTGTCGAATTTGACCTGGGTCGGATCATACTGTCAGCTCATCGGGCACAGCTACGACGAAACCTAGAGCCCATCTGAGGTCCGCCCGGTCTCGTCACCCCCTCCATCTTAAAGCTATCGACGTGAGTACCACCGGGATCTGGACAAACTGACAGGGGGATTCATGCTCCCCGTCTATCTTTCTTTATGCGGGATTGGGACGAATCCCGAACCCAATCCTACCCAAAGGTCGATGGCGCGCCATCTTCTCACTGCCTTTACACTGATGCTAACGACGTGAGTACCGCCAAGTAACTCGGGTCCGAGTGGACGTTACCTCCTCCATTAAGAGCCTCAAGCCTGGCGACCGTCCAGCCCTGCGGGGAGCTAGTGTTGAAAAATCCTGCTACCATCGGGTCTCGAATCCGTGGACCACCCCATGAGAGGCACTGCAGTGACATCTGTTGATGCTCTCAGCCACCTCAGCCGCTCTCTGCACTGTTCCGTGTGGCAGCGAGGTGCAATGTCGCCACATGACGTGGGCCAATGCACTGAAGGCATCCCTATTCTTTTGGACATGTGTGGCTGATCTGAAACGTACAATAAAAACAGGTCGGGAAAGACATTAACAATTCGGCACGCAATTCTCCGTGGTTTCGCATTTCTCGCTGTTTCGGGGTTAACTACTACAGCACGTCTCTCGGGCGCTTGAACTTCGCAGTCGGGTTGAGCTTCTTCGAGGTCAGATTTAAAATTCAATCGTTTTTCAGAGTGTTTATTTTTTGAAAATATTAAAGTAACGTTTTCCAAATGCTCTTCGATGAGGGGTACGTTTACGACCGAACGTAAGCCCTTAATTTTAACGCAACCCGTCGCGTACAGTGTACTGCGAAGACACTGGGAATAGCAAAAAACATCGATGTTTTTAAAACGATCAGATATATCAATATATTAACATCGATGTTTTGTGTTAGATAACTTCTTCACATCGATATATTTTTCCAGAAACATTGACGTTCTCAAAAAAAAATTTCATGATATAAATACATTTTCAAGAAGCTATTTTTTGTCAATTGCTCAAAACCAAGAGCCACTGGCATCTATGTCCGTCGTTGTTCAGACCGAGAGATTTCTTTATGGCTAGTTTTGGGGGTTTGTCCTTGATATAATAATGCTTCTTATTATGTTAACAAAAATCTAGTACGATTCATGGGCAGAGATAAAGGCTCCTTCTTTACATTCGAAAAATATTATTTTAACATTTTATTTACACGTGACTAAACAATAAAATTTACCCATTTAAACACAATAATTAAAATGGAAATGGAATGGGAAAATACCATCCATTTTATCGGATTTAAAACAGTCGTATTTAAACATTTAACGTCGATGTTTTTTGACAGTATTTTGTCCTAGAAATTATTTTGGTAATATATGGAAACGTAATGCCATCAATATAAGGCACACGTCGTCAGCTCTTTGAAGCTGTTATCGTCCGCGTTCTCACCTCGTTGTAGGCTTAGAGCGTGCGTCGTGCGCTCCTTGCAGGTCTGCGGTACGCGTGTGCGCGGAGGCGCTGGCCAGAGGCGACGCGAAGAACAAAGCAGAGTAGGGGTGCGCGGCGAGCGAGCGCCTGAGCCCTCGACCGTAACATCCGGCCCGGGCCCACTTCCGGAGCGCGGGGGTGGGAACCCGGCGCCCCGCGCTCGCCGCCGCCGCCTTGCGAGCGCGAGCAGTGCGGTTTAAACCCGCTGTGAGAACGACTGTTCTTGGACAGGTTGGGGAACGACCACTCTTAAACCGGGAGAGAGGACCAAGTGCATTAGCTCATGTCGCTGCCGTCTGGGAGATCCTAGAGTTACACTCTCCCTGGTGGCACGATTTTCGAATCTAGCTTGCCAACTAGGTCGAATTCAGACGCTGTCTAAACGAGAATTCTAGCGGCCGGCTTCTATAATCTGTAGTTTTCCGTGGTTTCTTCGATCAACTCTAGGCCAATGCCGAAGCAATACCCTAACAAACGGTCCACGAGGCGATCTTTCCTTCCTCTTCCTTATCCTGTCCTCACCCCTTACTTACACACACACTAACGTGCACTACACTACCACACACGCCGGGAGACCGGTCGGGAGCTAAATTCTTGCCCTGACTGGGGTGGTGTCCCACTGGTGAATGAAGATGAGCTGAGATGAATCAAACCACTTTTAACGCGGCTCTACACATTCGGTATACAGCGGGTTGTGAGCGACCGCTCGCCGAATCCCAAGTAATGTGGACAGCTTGTGTGCCATTTGGCCAGCGACGAACATTCGGTGCTCGCCCTACCCACCGCGTGTCGGTCTTTTGGCCACATCAAAGGAAGCGGACGTTCGCCGAGCTGCTCGGAATCGGGCGAGCAGTTGCTCGCTGCTCGGCGAATACCGAACGTGTGGAGCCAAATTCAGATGATCTGCTACTGCGTAGATGCTGAGTTTTACAACACTCCAATATCCAGTTGTGATTGATTGATTCACCGATTGTTTCTGGACACTATGTTGTTGCGTCCTGTTAGAGTAGTGAATGTTTTATTCCGAGAGGTGACAGTCTTCTTCTCCACTCAACGGTGAGATCTGGCGCCCACCTACAAGCTGTTTTGCGGAAGATTTCCCTCAACAGGTACCTCTCACAGCGGGCCACAGCCCCAATTGCGACAAGCTCTACGCTCCAGACGGATATCCCGGTGTGTGTGGTATTGTGGTGCATGTAAGGGTAAAGAGAGAAGGTAGAACACGGAAGAGAAAAAAAGCGGTTAGTGGCGCGTTTGTCTGTCTGCTATTTAGTTGCTTGAAGAACAGAAGAAGGTTTTTAAACGATAAAGGGGGAGCCCATCACGTCCTCTAGATGAGCTCCCGAAGTGCGAGTGTCTTCGCTGTGCTCCCTGCTAAGACGAGGACCCCGACTTCTCAACCCAACCGAGGAGGCCCCACCGGACCTTAGTGGTTCTTCAAGCAATTTTTGGATGCGAAGTGTCCTCGGAGAACCGAATGCGACTTGGAACGGAGCAAATACCTTCTGCAACTGAAGCATCTTCCTTGGAGCACTTTTGAAACGAAGTCCGCTTTCTGATCCTTCGACCATCTGTTAGTGTTTTCGTAGTTTCCATCCAGCTCCTTGAAAATGCTGCGGTTTTCTTTCTTATAAACGAAGCTGGATATACTAGTAGGTCGAGCGTGCGAAGTGCTCAAAGTAGCGGAACTAATGAGCCAGAAATGTCCCGTGGATTAGGCACGCACTGGTGCTCGGCATGTCGCGAAATCTCTGGGCGAAGTGCGTTTACCAAAGAAATAATGTTTTATTAATCAGATGCGTTCCATGATTCATTTGTATGTTCGAATGAATAGCAGAATCGTTATCTTAAATCGTACTATGATGAATTTCCATCACAACTGAAACAATATGAAAATCCAGTTAGTTATGGGGTACCGCAGTGTATAAGAATATGTAACTACCAACAACAGATTAAGATAAAAACAAGGCATATGATTGTAAATTTTAAACAACGCAAAGATAGCGTCCGATTTTGTAACCTTTTCCTACGTAATTTATTAACACATTACTTAGAAACACATTAGCATGCAGTTATCATATACCATTTAAATTTCAAGTTCTTATAAATTATCTAATGACGAATATGTTGCATCTAACACGAGAGTATGTGTTGTGAAGCACCTAATATTTAAGTAACCACCAGAATCAAGTAACTTAAATTTCATGTCCTTTAGTGGATAAATTTCTTAGGTTTCCTTCCAGAGATCAGTAGTAAAAATTAGTATAAGAAGAGCTTTTGTTTATGATTTAGAGAACATAAATTTGCAGTTTAAGAAAAGCAAAAGCTTCCATTCTAGGTACAGGTTCGAGAATATCACTATTGACAAACTGTCCATGAATTCACTAGGCATTTCATTTTATTCAACTTTCAACGGGAAATAGACTATTGGGTAATATTTATGTAATTTTTCTTATGCTCCATAATCATATATTACAAAGTGGAATAGATCGATTTCAGAAATTGTCCATTTTTGACCGACATTTACTCCCATGTAATGCCCATTTATTCCTCACTGATAAACTTCGCTTGTACTAATAAGTTTATATTGAAGCACATCATCAATAGCCCGAGATGGCATTATCTTCAACATCAGGCGATTTCATCATAATATTGTACAAATACCAACAACATCAACAACTCATTGAGAATCTTCAAACGTGCAAAGATATAAGCATAACTTCAACATTATAATGTACTGTTAGACGTAAATAACACAACATAAATAACACAACTAAGAGCAGACAAAATTGCGTTTCCAGAAGAAAGTTTAGATTGTGGCGGACAATAGATTTCACCATTGTCATCAGGGCACTAAACTACGTAATCACATACTTTTGTTCTGCGGCAAATTTCATTGTCGCCTTGTGTAATCAGAGAAAAGAGGGAACTCCAGCAACGGTGTGTAATTGAAGTTATTTTACTTACATCCCCGCCATCCATACCACGCCCCGCTTGCCCGCCGCTCTCCGCCCCGCTCTACCCGCCCATTCCTCCCCACTCCGTTGCGCTTCGCCCCGCCACTCCCCGCCCCGCCACGCCCCGCCCCGCCCCGCCTTTTGCCGATAAAATAACTGGCAATACGAAATCTATAGTAAGAACGTTCGTTTTCCAAGCCCATCTCCCGTTAAAAGCGAACGTAATTCTCAGCGGTTGCTTAAGATACCTGCCCTTGCAGCTCTAAGCACATGCGGCGCTCGCGAGTAGCCCAGCGATGCAAGGCGCGCGGCATTGAGGCGCCGCCGGAGAGTGGGCGAGCCGCGTGCAGAACGGACTGCCTTGGCGTCCAGTGGTCTGCGACGTCCTTGTCAGAGGAGAGGCAGGGGAGGAGGGGAGGGGCGCGATTGGTCGATAGGCAGAACGGGAAGGAGCCCCCCCCCCCCCGTCGCACGCTCAATCGCCGGCAGCTGACCGCTGCACCGCTCGACCGCGGCCTGGCGCCGCAGGCGTTCCGCAGGGCTGCGAGGGGCATGGAAATTTACCCATATCCAATTGATGGAAAGGGCATGTAACGAAGATAAATTAAAATAACAAGACATTACAAAAACAAAGAGATTGGTGTAGTAATTAATGAGTGACGTAACTATTTTATTTCTGTATTTTCAAATCGTCCTCACTCTTACTGAATGGTATTGCAACCAAGTGTTCCTCACTCGATTAGAAGGAACGGTTGTGGGATCTAAGCATAGTCACACTTCATACACAGGTAATGAAATGCCAAATATTGAAATTCATTGCAGGGTAGAGGACGACTGATAACAATAATATTTATCAATTCGAGGTAAGCGAGAAAATCATACTGAGACTACCACATACTTAGGAGAATATACTGAGAGAGATGCTACTAGAAAGACAAATGAACACACACATTGATGGTTGACTAACGGAAACAGATAGGTACTCTGCTAAACGCGGAGATAATACTAGAAGGGTTTCCATGTAAAGTGCAGAAGGAGGGAAACAGCGGTAAACCAGAATCCATTAGGCTCAAGCGAACTATTGAGCGAGTGACTTCATCTCAGCGGCTAACGGTATACAACGACGTTCCATGCATGAACCCAGTGCACGGGCGAGGCATAGACCAAGAACACATAGAAAATGGATAATATTCTGCGGTAAATAAAACCGACTATTCGACTTTTCCGAATGAAAACATTAAAAGTAGTACTTTGGGCTGAAGGGATTTTAGAATAAATGGAAGCTGTATTAATCATCAGAGCGGATTCTAACGTATTTTAACAACTTGGTCCGAGAGCGGAATAGCAGTAAAGTTCTTTAAACCACCGGATATGCCTTTTCTTGGAAGTCCTTCTTTAAAGACTCGTTGGGAAAATCCATCGCCCGAGGCCGCGATCGAACGCAAGTCGATCCATCGAAGAAAATGAATACGCTCTCCTGCATTCACGGCATTGCTTGGGAGTGCTGAAGAAACTCGTGTGCGACGACCATTCTTCCTTCTTCTTCTCATAAAAGTTGTGCCTCCTTCCGAATTCAGCGAGTCACCTCTTCTCCCTCATTCTCCCTCATTCACGCTCATTGGGCGAAGGAAAACAAATTACACAATCGAACGGCTCCCATCCGAGTTCTGGGTGTTGTACATTTGTTAATAATCCTCCTTTGTTTGTATTTACATGATAATTATTGAATACACAGTTTAGGTTGTAAGAATTTATAACCAAAGTTAAAAGTTAAAGGTATTATTGTTTGCATTTGAGACACAAGAGTTCCTTCATCATTGGAGTATCTTCTGTGTGTGCTTCTCAAGCCCCAGACCGTAAGCTGGTATCCAAGTTTCGATAAATAATGTTTTCCTAGACAAATTGCAATTATGAGACACGTATATCTGCAATTTTAACGTCAGATAGAAGATGAAGACAACTCTTGACGCAAGATGCTTGTAATCTTCATCGTGACAGAAAAAGACCTCATTAGTGAAATATTAACGTTTTAATACGAGATGGGTTTCTTACACTCGCCAACGTGAATTAATACAAAAAAAAATTTTTAATTCATGTTTGCTTCATGACCCACTCTGAAAAATCGTAACTCCCCATACGCAACATCAGAAATCTTCCCTGCCTACATGCCTTGAGCCTCATCCACGTGCACGTAACAGACTGGTGTGGAAACCCCACACTAGCTTGTCAACTAGGTAGAATTCAATCGCTGTCTGGAAAACAATTCTAGACGCCCGCTGCTCTGATCAGTAATTTTCCGTGGTTTCTCCGAGCAACACAAGGCGAATGCCAGAGCACTACCCCAACAAACGGACCACGGACCGCGGGCGATCTACCGTTCCTCTTTTTTGCCTTTTCCTCACCCCTTACTAACATGCACTACGCAACCACACGTGCCGGGACACCAGTCGGGAGCTTAGAGCTTCTTCCGGCTGGGGCGGTGCCCCGCTGGTGGGAGATACCTGGTTGGGATAACCCCCGCAAGCCAACGGTAGACGGGCGCCGGATGTCGCCATCGAGCGGGGGAAGATCACAGCCACCTCCCGAAGAAAAACACACACTACACTCACGGTACTAACGACCTGAGTAGTTGACGCGCCCGGAATCACTAACAACCCACCGACCATTCGTGTGGAGACCGCGGAAGGAAGGACATGTGGCGCGAGAGAAGTGGAAGGCGCTGGACGGGCGGCGGGGGCGTGGGCGTGGGCGTGGGCGGGGCGTGGGGGTGGGCGGGGCGTGGGCGTGGGCGGGGCGTGGGCGGGGCGTGGGCGTGGGCGGGGCGTGGGCGTGGGCGTGGGCGGGGGCGGGGGCGGGGGAGTGGGCGTGGGCGGGGCGAGCAAACAGCCGCCGAAGCGTCCGATCGGCGCCCGTCGCCGCCGCCGCCGCCGTGACGCCTCAGGGGCGCGGAGCGAGCAGCTGTCGCCGGTGCCCCAAAGAGCGGCCTCGTTGCCTTTGATTCACTGATTAGTGATTCTGGGCGCGCAAACTACTAAGATCATTAGTCCCGTACCTGTATTGCATGCTTTATACTGGGAGGTGAAGGTATATTCCCCCCTGTACACGTCAAGTTCCGGTGCCGACCTACACGTCCGCTCGAGGAGTTTTCCCCACCAGTTTTCTCCCACCAGCGGGGAACCGCCCCAGACATGTCTGTTAATATAGGGCATGCAAGTGTGTGTGTGTGTGTGTGTGTGTGTGTGTGTGTGTGTGTGTGTGTAAGGGATAAGAAAAGGGCAAGGAAGGAGAAGGAAATATTTTGCTCGGTCTGTGGCCTGATTGAGTTCTGCTCTAGCACTCGCCTGGTGTTGGCTGGAGAAACCACGGATACCGATCAGAGCAGCCGGCAGTTAAAATTCTCCTCATATAGCGACCTAGCTGTGCAATCTAAAATCCAGCGACCGTCGGGACTCAAAACCCAGGCCCTCCGGATCAGAGGCACAATCTCACATTTCCACAGAAAATGTTATTTTGCAATATTACTGCATTTTTAAAAATAATTACCAATTTATCTCATCACATTGAAAACCGTATTTCCATTATGATTGTACTCGTATTTTCGTATTTCAATACAATGTTTAAGGGGCTCAAACTGAAATTCATTATGGATTGGTCGCTCTTATATCCGGCGCCGAGTTTCACCGACGTTTGCGGGGTTTCCCCTTCCAGTTATCTCCCCCGACGGAGCACCACCTCAGACGAATCAATCTTTGAGCTCCCGACCGGTATCCCAGCATTTGTGGTAGTACATGGTACGTACGTGAAAGTAAATATGTCAGGCGGAGGAGAGAACAAGTATCAGAGAGTGAAGATCGCTAAAATCCCCGTAAAACACAACAGGAGTTCACTATAAAAATGTCCATTCTTTCGGCAAATAATAACTACATATTTTCTTTAATGAAACATTCTAATCAATTCACTTGACATGCCAGAATTTTGAATCAAGACAACTAGAAAACAAACCGAAGCCAAGTTAATTAATGGTCGATAAATGTCTGGTAGAACCTGTAGTATCGACAACAAAACTATTCTATGTAGTACGGAGGTGACAAGATAACTAGGATTTAATAAGTAGTTTTCAGAGAAAGGATGCCTGTCTTTTGTGACTGTGAAAATTCTCTCAAAACGCGACTTAGTTATTTGGTCAGCCCATTTGTAAATTGAACAGTCGTATACAACTAGAAACAACCAGTTACACAGCAAGAATGCCAATGAATCGCTTAATGGAGAATAGGGAAAGTGGTGCGGCAGAATCAAACCACAAAAGTGTGCAAATCGACGAGTTGCACACTTATCGTATCGATGTTGCAAGGTAAAACTAGTTCCTGCAATGCGGTAGAAGAGGACAAAAAATCACAAGCTCTTCTTTCTTTATTTTAATGCCAGCTCTCCAAATTAAGTGCTTAAGATTAGAAAATCTTTCAACTATCAGAGAGGTAGTGGCGTTAATGATAGGTTTCACTTTTTTCAGGAGTTATACTTAATTCGAGTATCTTGGTACTTGTTTGAATCTCAATATGTTTAGTAAATCTCCGTTTTCAGAACTTTCACGATGAAGATATTGATGTTTATTATCATACTCTCTATCACGAGAGGCAACAAGAAAGAATACATTAAGATGAAATCTCATTAACAGGAATTACACTCCTGGGAAATTCTTGCCAAATAATTACATTTCATACGAATCAGTAATCAAAGTGGTCAGCTTTCCAGTTGCAGAAACTAGATAAGTTACCGCAAACTACTGCAATGTACTCGGTACATCATCATTCACTGCTCTCAAATTCCACAGGGAAAATGCCACGTGCGATTTTTATACGTCGCAGCCGCTTTACCGTACTTTGATTATACGTTGCTAACAAATACAAAGAGATATATTCTTGTTCATATTCATAAATAAAAATGGATGTTGATGGGTGTGCATGCGTGTTCATTTTACAATACCGTGTGATTCACTGAACCTATTTGTACCACATTTATCGTGAACAACCTCTTGAGCAACCCAAAGAAAAGATAGGGAGTTTGCAACCTCAAATATTAGCTCAAATGTAGTTAAACAACGAAATTTGTGTTTCTGGAGATCCACAATGACGATATGTGCCAGGTAGGACGGAGCGCAAATAAATAGTCGGGCAAAGCGGAGTTACTTTAGTTAGTATCATATCAACACTGAAAAGTATACGAATTTTGAAATAAGAGTTACTCCGTTCTATTTCCAAATCTAATTGATTGCACAAAGTTAATTTTTGAAAATGTACTCTTTTGTGGTTTTTTGAGGTAGTAACTTTTGAAAATGATATTAGCTTCTCACGACAGGGCATAAAATACATAAACGAATACTTCGAAGCATTGCTTCAAACGTTAGTTTTCATCTATCTGTTGTTCATTAGAGTAGAGTGCGTGGTCGGAAAAAGACAATATTAATGAACCAATATTAATGCACTTTGCAATATTAATGCAATACCAATATTAATGCACTTTGAATGAAGCATCGTTTGATCAAGTTGAGAATGATTTTTTGATTTCAATTGATTTATTTCATAAAAAAAAATTAAAAAAAACAGTAAAAGTGTATATGAGGTACGGGGTAGAAACAAATCTGCCCACGTTTTCTTGAGCTCCAGAATCCCAACCCCACGAAAAAGACCAAGTTAAAAACATTTGAAAAGTAGAAATGTTCACTCCCTAGTAGTACCCGAGTAATATTTATTTGCATTGAAAAAACCAACTAAAGATTTTAATGTATCGTATTGATAACAAATAACAGTCCAAACTCCCGGCTCTACAATGCTACGTTTATGGGAATTCTTGGGAAAAAACGCTGTATTTACTTCCGTCAATACGTACTATTTGCAAAGATAAAATGAGTAAAGTCAATTGTACAATGTATAGGGACAATAACCGAATGCTGGTGGAAAGTTAATCTAAATTATGGCAAAGAAACACTATCTCAAAAACTAGAGCTGTTTTTCAAAAACTGAACGCAATTTTGGAATCAGCTGCACAAATATACGCAGAATTAGAGGCGTACTAAAGAACGTTTCCTAACAGTAATTTACGTACACTGAGGAGCGGATCTAGCCGATCATAAATTCTGGTTAAATAATAAACATTTATTATTATATTGCATATAACTTTTGTAGTGTACATATGATGCTATACAATATCTTTTTTTAAATAATTACATAATTCTAACGTAATTAAATACTTAAATCAATTTGCCTAATAAAGGCAGGTAACAAACGAAAACTCTAGGTCTTCTGGGGAGGGGGCATGGCTCCCATGCCGCCCACTCCTGGATCCACCACTGCGCAGAATTCACGCCACTTCACCATTCCTTTTACACACACACACACACGCGCGCGCGCGCGTCCGTGCTCGCGGTGCATGTCAGCCGCGCCAGGTGCACCAGCCCCCCTGCCCCCCTGCCCCCCCCGGGGCGTAAATGGAGTGCAGTGGCACGCGCGCGGTCACGCCTCCGATCACGCCTCACGCGCGCACGCTCGCCTGCCGGCGCGGGACTGCGTGCCGCACGCGCACGCACGGCGGCGCACGGCCATCGCTGCGACACGCGGAGGCGGGCGGCGGCGGGGGGGGGGGGGACGAGAAAGTACTGCCAGGCTCATTATGATCTGCGGGCGTTTTCTTGGCTTTGAATTGCATTCGTGTACGGACCCCTTAATGTAATACAGTAGAACCCCGTTAATTCTAGCTAATTGGTGGCGGGTCTGTTCGAATTCGTTAATGTTCTGATTATTCAAAAAAAATGTTCCTTAAATACACAAATACATCTATACGAGTACCAAACAATGTCAAGTAGCGTGCGATGAGAGAAAATGGCCACGTAGCGTAGCGATCGCATCATCAAGCAGATTCAGCTCCTTTCGGCAGAAGAAGATTACCGATTTTGCAAGTTCCTCTATTGGTACATAACATGTGGTATGCAACATGCTACGATGTGGCGATGGTTGTGAGGCAATTTATCTCTCATACCGTCACGTATGACATGTGAACCATCGTCCCATCCACAAACATTCATTTAGAATCATCATTCACCCTTCATAGCTGCCTCTGCCACCATCCATGCAGTGGAAAGTAATATCAAACCATTATCAACTGGATTGAATGATTTCTTCTATCAAATGGTGAGGCAAGGACACATTCTTCTTCCCATGAAATTTGAAATTTGTGAGCGATGGAATAATTCGAGGAGAGTCATGTGCAATACGGAGGGTTTGTAAAATTATTAAAAATGAGAAAAAATGGACACTGGAAGGCATCATACGAAGCTGAATGTCAGCACTGAACATGTACCTCTTGTGACCTTTCATTTAGTGACCTAAAGTAAACAATTGCCTCTTAGCTGTAAGGGACAATCGAAACACACAACTTCAACAGTTGAATGATTGTTGGGAAGTTTTTGTTCCCTATATTACTATATTTTCTAAATGAATAACAGCAATCAAATTTAGAAGATTTGGTATAAAATAGTGCAATTTTTTGTGGTGATTTAGGTGAGATGTGACACGTGCGTTTTTACACACACACAATCCACACTATCAACAAGTAAATATTTTTTTACGCAAGTATCAAACCAAGATCAGATCGGTTCCTGGCTGCAAAATTTGTCTCTGTCAGCAAGGATTTCTTTGATGTTGCTGATAAGCGTCTAAGTTAAAAAAAAGACATTGTGAATTGTACAAACGTATCGTATCAAGAAAATAATCGATGACAAAAAATTAAATTTTATTTTTTTAAGCATCCATGTCATTTAAAACAAAAAGAAATATAAGCTTATCATTTTTAAATAGCACAATTTTTTGTAAGCTGAATAATTCAATCGTATCACAAGTCATTCAATTAGAAATTAGTATATCATGGTCTTTCACTCCCTCAGAAATCCTCACATAACAGCATCGAGGATACGAACATTCGGCATAAATCAATATGACAAACACGAAGAAGTACCTCTTGGGAAGAAAATATGTGTAATGAACTTGTCGTCCATTCAATGATTTATCCTAAGTTAACAAACGTAGGATACTATGAGAAAATGAGAATTCTCGCAATATTCACCTCCCGTTACCAAAAGTATTAAATATTCAATGGAAGCAATTTGGGAAAGTTCAAGGGATGCAAATCTCTTGAAATGAGAGTGCGTCATCAATTTTCTACCTTTATATATTCATAAATATAATTTACTGAGGCAGTGAACCCAGGAGTACTTTCACTTAGTATTAATCACCAGCAGAAAACCGAAGTGTACCTATCCCAGAGCAGGTACATTTTTATTTCTTGTTTACCTTGAATTATTGACTTGTTTATAACCAATCTCTTATTACCATTTCAGGTCCGAGATACCTTAAGTTATAAAACTAGATATATTATTCTTACTTTAGCAAAACGTTAATTTAAATATATATATATATATATATATATATATATATATATATATATATATATATATATATATATATATACATATATATATATACATATATATACATATATATACATATATATATATATATATATATATATTATTTAAAATATGATATTTAAATGATGTGAAAAACATATTGAGAAAAAAAGGTTTGGTAAAGCAGGAAAAGTCAGAGTAATTAGTTGCAAGAAAAGAGTAGCCTAGATGACACCAATTAATTAAATGATTGTTAGTGAATCCGGGCGCGTCCACTACTAAGGTCATTTGTCCGGTAAGTGTAGTGAATGTTTTTGCTCAGACGGTGTCCGTGGTCTTCCCCTAATGTATGGCGAGATCCGGCGCCGACCTACTGTCAAATTACGAGGTGTTCCCCACCAAGGTATCCCTCACAAGCGTGGCACCGCCCTAGCCAGGACAAGCTCCAAGCTCCTGACCGGACCCTCGGCATATGCGGTAGTATAGTGCAAGAGTGTATAAGTGGTGAGGATAGGCTCCGAGGCCCGTTTGCTAGGGCTAGATCTGGCATTCGTCTGTTGATCGGAGAAACCACGGAAAACTGCCGAACAGAGCAGCCGGCCGCTAGAATTCTTCTCCAGAATTCTGCCACCATCGGGAGTGTAACCCTAGGACCTCCCGGTCAGAGGCGCTGCAGTGACTTCAGTTAATGAGCCACCTCTCGCGGTAGGAGAAAGAAGAGAGTGACCTAAATGGCACCGAATGCCTTGATCGCACCGACGGGAAGGCGCGATGAGCACGCAGCAGAGGCCGTGACTCGCAGTTGCCGGAAGCGGCGGCGGCGGCGGCGCCCAGCTGGTGGACCTGCGGAGCGTGAGCGTCGCTTTCTTTTTTTGCCCCCCCCCCCCCTCCCCTCCACAGCCAGCGACCGATCGGCCTGCCCCGTGCGCAGTGGGGCCGACTCCAAGAAAAAGTGTAATTCGATGAAAGAAACTCTTAACTGAATGTATTGAGTATTACGTATATTATTCAAAATCATAGCCAATCAATTCTGTACTGTTGTTAACATAATTTATTTCTTATATTTGAATTACATATGTACTACGTTTTGAAAAAGTCGTTTGAAAGTACATTTATTCACACGTATTGTTAGCGCAAGGAAAATAATTAAATGATTTTGATAAACACAATTTTATAAAAGGACAAAATATGTAACTTATTGCTACGTCTAGGATTTATGTGACTTGTTGAAGATTTTCGTACTAAATGGGGAGCCCATTTGAGGAAGGGAAATAAGTCAATCGTCTGGCTCTAAGAATTAGATCTGAGAGCACCCAAATAGTTTTTTTTTTAAATACAGAAATCTCAAAAAACAACTCGTCGCTGCATCCTGGATCCCTGACACTTGAAGATTTTCTTGCATCGGTGCCCATTTGGGGTTTGGGATCCCTTGGACCCAAGGGTAGATGGGGATAAAGCTCAGGGAGAAATGATCGCGCACTCTCTTCGGCCTGCCGTTTAACGTACTGCTTTCGGCAGGGGAGCGGGGGAAATCACACCACCACTCACAGGCCGAGAAGCCGGCCTTCCGACGCAGTCGAATTTCACTCAGTTGTCAATTGATTGCTTCCAGACGCGACAACTTCTAAGGTCATTTGTTCCGTAAGTATAGTGCATGTTTTATAGCCAGAAGTGGCGGGTGAACTTCCCTCGCTGGATAGTGAAATCCGGTGGCAACCTACACGTCAGCTTCATGGGTTTCTCCCAACTACCTATCTCCCACCCACCCCACTTCCTCCCACTCACTCTAGGATTTGTGGAGTCATCAAAACGAGGACATCCCGCCGACAAAGAAATTATTTTGGGTTTTCGGTGTTATAAACTTTGCCACCCAACAATTTTGGACATTGCATTACCCCCACGTATTTGCCGAGCGGGAATTTCGTTAGTGATGTACGTAGTAAGAGAACCTGAATGTAGCGTCAGATTTGTCATCATCCGACCAACGCATCTGGTAATCTTTTAGCAACAAATTTCGATGTGGCCTGGTATCAATTTGAAATGTTTCAATATATCAGATAGAACATCGATTTGTCCCCAATAAACTCCTGTTTACTTTTGCCAGCAACTCAAATTTTGAAGACTGACTGCATATATCACCGAACTGTACATCATCATCGTCATCATCATCATCATCATCGTCATCATCGTCTCCTGGTGGTGGTCGTCGTCGCGAAAACTCGTGAGGACCCGTTTAGCGTTGCCCCTGAGGGCTACACCCGCCCTTGGAAATGTACAGAACTGGAAAACATACAAAGCAATTATGCCCAAAAATTATGTAGTGATTAGGAATTTACAATTACTTCAGAAATAATAACAATTAACATGTTTTTAAACAATATTTTAATGTTTTCTGTGAATGTAAAAACAAATTACTTCGAAAGTAAAAAGAAATACTAGCAGAAATATTTAGTTATTATTATTTGGATGTTAATTTTAAAATTGTCTATAAATTAAAATATATAACTTGAAAGCAATGTATACATTAAGTGGCTTTAGTTTAAAAAATAGTTTAACTAGTTAGTACTAACCGCATTCGCGCCGTTTAAAAAATGGTTGTCTTCAATATTTTTTAATGGTCCTTTCTAAATATTCCGAAGTCGCCCTTGGCTACAAAAGCTGAATAAGCAAAAAGCGAGGAAATATCAGAACGCAAAATCTTGGGCGAAATACGAAAGTGTGAGGTGGGGGTGAAGACCTTCGGCTCTTGGTATTCGACACCCCCCCCTCCCATCGATCTTCTGCAGGCAGGCACGCACGCAGGCCAAGCAGCCCCTTGGGATCATGTCCTTGTGCATGCATTAGCCAACATTTGCATCGACACCGGCGGAGACGCGGAGGTGAAGGTGAAAGAACCGAAACGAGAAATGCTGCAATAAAGAACAAAGGTCTACTACATAAAGGTCTAATATTCTTACATACGTCAGTAGAAGGGATCACAGGCACAAAATAAATTTAAAACCGCAGAGGACGATGTCGGGAAATTTTCTTTCACAAATCGGACGATAACGAAATGGAATCGATTGGCTGCAAAAACCATTGAACCCTTTCGTCCAAGCGTGCAACTGTTAAGGAAATTAATTTAGGGTATTACTAAGTAAACGAGGGACTTAACTGAAAATAGTAGTTTATAGAGCGATGCGTAAATGATATATTGTGAAGTGAGGTGTCGTGCAGTGTAGAGCAAAGAAATAGCAAAGTGTTTTAAGAATCGTAGTGAACTGAAGTGAAGTGAAGTCTTAATTGTACAAACATTCAGTGCGGTGTTAGATTACAGAAATTTCTTTTTCTCAGCGTAACTTAATGTTTTATGAATCCGTCAGCATTTATATTATTATTATTATTATTATTATTATTATTATTATTATTATTATTATTATTATTATATAATTTTTATTTTAGTTATATGGTCTTATTTATGTAATTAGCTGCCACCGAGATTAATTTATGTCATCTTTCTCTTGTAACAGGGTAATTTTAGTGCAGTGATCGCCAAATCGTCAATCGCGAGCTACTCGTGGCGCGCGGGGCAATTTTCGGTAGATCCCGGCCATGCTCAAGGTTGGCTAACCTGGACTTGTTCTACAGAACACAAACAAGTACAGAAACATACTCACTGATGAACATTTGGGCAACTGGAATCTAATGGCAGTTACTACCGACTTTCCCAAAAACTTGATGAAATAAAAAATCTGTTGAAAATCTGTTCTTACACGCGTAATTTGTTACTAATTTTGTGTAATTTTTTGTTATCTTCAATTCCATTTCAACTTATTTTTCTTGTATAGAGTTTTATTAAAATTTGTTTTCATATTTAATAGAAGTATATGTTTATAGACAATAAAAATGTTAAGATTTGAAAACAAATTATGTCTTCGTTTCTTGCTAGCTCACAATAGGATTGCAAACGATATAGTTGTTCACAAGCTTCAAAAGTTTGGCGACCACTATTTTAGAGTACAAATTGCCCTATGTCTCATATGTCGTCTGAAATGCTACGCAATATTTGTAGTGGCATCACTATATTACTAGACTTCCAGTTTCCTGACCAATGTATACGCATTATTACAAGTCTTGATAACAATTGTTATTTTTGATGCATCATATTCTTGGGAGGCTACAAACTGTAGCTTGAGCGTGTCACTAGGAAACCACTCCCTCTGCCGACTTCGGCAACACTGTGTACGCCAAGGTCCAACTCCACACCAAAATGAAAAACGGTGCTACCGATATTTACACACTGCCGTGATTATCTGTTCCACTTTTTTCGAAGATTAATCACATAAACACATTAAGAGCCTTTAAAAAGAGCCAGACCAACATGCAAAATTAAAATATACATCAACATAGGATTAAGACTCCTATGAATCGTTTACCCTAGGTTAATGATTTTAAGTATATATTTCATAAGATGGGGTTCTGGAATTTTTAACTTTACTGCGGTAAGATTGTCTTCAATGCTGCAATCTTGTAATCAATTTAGTCCAAAATATTTATATTATGAGGAGTTAAAATAATGCGAGCAAAAGGGTTAAAATGAAGCGTAAAATTATATACGCTTACGTACGAAAATATGTCGTACATAAGCGTATATATTGATCCAAACATAACCACAATCTTCCGTACGTAACCACTAACACATAGCTAACACTCAACGAACTCCCGTTTCAGCTCGATGAGTCCCGCAAGACATCTCAAATTAAGAGTGTTACGTTTTTCCAGTCGTACCTTCCAGACGGTTGTCAGCGGCTCGAAAAAGACGATATTCAAAAAAGCCTGGATATGATTATTTTATTTTTATATTTGTGAATGTTATATTATTTTATTTTTCAAGAACTTGTGTCCATACTTTTATTTTTCAACAGTCATTTTCATTTTAATAAAATGTTCACATCACAATTAAATAAAATTAAATAAATAAAATATTCACATCACATTTAAAATACATATTTTTTTATTGTTACATTGTTCTTATAATATTCCTATCCTAGATATGATTCCTTGAAACGCTCTTTGGAAAGACTGTTCAAATGCGTGAATTCAGTAATTGTTTTATTGACAAACAACATCAGTCGAGTGTTCAAAATAATACATCCAAAATATACAGAATGTCAAATTCATCATCATCAATTTAGGAAATGTGAAATGTTTATTTTTATTCTTACGAAGAGATGCTACGAACTCTGGGAACAACATGAAACATTTCTGATGTATTCTTATCTAAATGATGATCGGATTTCTTGGCACCAACGATTTCTCTTCAGTGTTCTGTTTCTCTTATAATCTCATTCATAATTTCTCTTATAATCAATTATAATCTCATATAAACACAAAGAACTCATTAGTACATATTCTATTCTCTCATTCATAAAACCTAGTGAAACTTGCTTTAATGACACAACAACATTCAAGGCATTCCTTTCTTATGGCGGTTCCTTTCTTTCCGTATTAGGACGCTGTAAAATAGCTCTGTTGAAGAAAATAACATCACCAAATACAATTTTGGAAACCCGGGTATTCAGACGAATCACTCCTCCAGTGTGAATATGCGAAAGTTTTGACTCATCCCAAAAAATACAATGTTATTTATGCTCGTTCTAAGTTGTACCTGAATTGAAAATTAGCAACACCATAAACTTTCAGAAAATAACTTTGATTTATTCACTGACTCCTCACATCGGAGAAATTATGCAAATATCAAAATGAGTACTTAAGAATAATAATGAAGCAAAAACAGGTTTACATTATTCACGTTGTAACTACGTTGAAGAAGTTTTCAAAATGAGGGCCGCCTCCAAACAGAGAAAGGCGAGCCGCAGAATATGGCGTCTTAACGCGGTTTCACGCTGCTAACGCCTTAATTAATGTGTAATCCGACAAATGCGACACAAATATCAATATGAATAACCTTATATTAACCTTATTAACCAATATTAACCTCACACCGGCACAAATAACGCTCTGTGGTAGACGCAAAAACACGTGTTGTACAAATTTACAAGCAAATTTCTTCCCCTTTTTTTCTATTTGAGTTCTTATAGACGTTTATCGGTGGGCAACAGTGTTTGCATTTCCAATTAATGACAACATGGTATATTGATGTGTTAATGTCTCTCTTTAGGAGTTTCTTTGACAAGACAAGGGCCACGCATTTCTAAAAAGGTAACTGACCGTTACGCTTCCATGGCGACGTCTGTTTCAAAGCGGTTTCAAAGAGCACGAAAGCCATCTCGCGTTGAAAAGACGCGCCCACTGAATCAGTCGCGCTCCTCAAAGAGAGGAATTTCGGACAAGGCAGTGGGGCGCGACGTCGGCTCAGCCGATAACTCCCCGCGAAATCTGCCTCCGCGTCGATTTATACTTTCGTACACGTTCTGCTCCGCTCAGAAGCGCTAAAGGCGTGGAAATCGGTTCGAGAACGATGACTTAAGTGAGTGCGAACGTTCGCTTTTAGGTTCTTGTACATCTCAACCGACGCATTCAGCACAGGTGGTAAAATAAGTACTATTCCCTTCCTTCGTCAAATACACAGGCCCACAAAATAAAAAAGGTGTCAGACCCAAATTCTTGACAGATGTTTCTCTATGTATATCGACGCGCTGAATTCGAAATCAGAATTGCGCCACCACCTTCCAGTTGTTTTTAATTCCGAAAAACCAACGAGAAATTTACATTTTAAAATTAGCGATTTAGGAAACTGGAGCGTGATGGCGCAATTCTGGCTTAAGGTTCGGATCGAGCGCGTCGACATACTCAGAGAAACTTGTGTCAAGTCCTTCGGCCAGACAACAACCTCCGAAAACAAAACAAAAAAAAAACAAAACGCGGTGGGTTTTCGCGGTTTAAAAAACTGGAGGGGAGCGGTACAATTCTGACTTTATATTCGGATTCAGCGCGTCGACATCCTTCGAGAAACGTGTCAAGTCTTCGGTTCTGACAACGTCTTTTTCCTTTTGTGAGCCTTTGATATCAAATACAATTGTTCTTGTACGAGGTACTTCCTGCATTTTTACCTTTCATCTGAATTTTAGTTATATTGAAAAAGAAGTTCATCAATTTCATGTTCAATAAATCCCCCTTATTTTGCTACAGAAATAAAGATTATCTTTCCAAATAACGTTTCCTGATTTGCAAACGTCAATTGTCTTTTTCTGACTAACAAATACCGCGACGAAATTACAAAACACGATAAGGTAAAGAAAACATTTGTCTAAATTACGGAATCATTCCACATTACATTTACTCATTTAATCTATTCCACATTACATACATATTTTATTACGAATCACAATTTTAGTTCAAAGCTATTTTTGAACTGATTCAAAATCCATCTTAGAATTAGTTCACCGAGAACCTGTGTACCACACTTTACGGAACCTGTCGTTTTTGCGCCTGAAAGCTGGGTTAACCGCTTGATGGAAAGTAACTTCATTTCCCCCATTACCACCGCAGTCTGGAAGCTGCAAAGCGCGGGAGAAAAAGTGCTGACGCGGGGCGCCGACGCTGCCGTCTAGCGGTTCCTCGCAAAAACAACGACGCGCGCCCACTCGGGCCTCTGCGGTGCGCAGGCGTCAAAAACAAAGCGGCAGCGGCGATCGCTGCGCAGCCGACAGCGGTGGTAATAGGGAGTTTGTGCACGCCATAGCGGACAGCTCTATCGATCTTCTGCGCATGCGCAAATGCACTAAAGTGGACAGCATTTGAACTGCGCAAGCGCAGAAGATTGACATTAACCCCAAAGTGGGAATATATATAGTTATAGTTGTAAGATAGTTCTAGTTTGTAAGCAATAAAGCCTTCCCCAACTGCACAAGCCAAATCGGCTGCAGTTATACAAAATGTACCCCAAAGACAAATAAATTCCTGCCTCTCCAGGGTAACTGGAAGGGGGGGGGGGGGAAACCCAGAATATTGACAGTGCTTTAACGTTCGAGGGTGTACAAGCTCCCTGATGACGAAGCCCACGTCAACACATCTGAGGTAGGGAACAACGATACAGAAGATCCTGTAGTCTGTAGAAGATATACTGATTAGAATGGGGCGGATTTTAATGGCATGTCATTTTTTTCTTTTCATTTCAGAGGAATGCCGTTTAGTATAGAAATTAATTTTATGCTATAACAAAAGCAAATGGCCCATTTTTATATGTCATTTTGTTTTGCATTTTTTTGTCGGTTTCGATTAATTTTTTACCTTTTTGACACAATTTTTAATGCATTTTCTCTGATTTCATCGTTTTTAATATCGTTTAATGGTATTTGCTTCAAATAATATTTACGAAACACAACTACAGGACACCTGAGTAGCCTATTTGATTTCTTCGCTCAGAAATAGTATTGAAAGCTGTTGTGTATAATCTAAACTTTCTGAGACGCCTATCACCCCCACTGTCTGTCCGGCTGATTTAGGGATAACTAAAGAAACAGATTTCCTGGTAGAGTAAGGTCCAAACAAAATGTTCGCAAGCGTTCACTTGAACGAATTGAAGAAGCCTCGATTACCTCAGAAATGTACTCCACAGCTTGAGTTGTTCACCCAAACTTGTTTTGATGACTTTTTTACGCAATTTTTCTTTGGTTTTAGAATGTTGACATTTTTGAATTATTTTAAGAGCATTTAACTGATCATTTTTGGCGATGCTTTAGGTCAACCAAATTCCCCCTCTAGTTATTAGAAACATATCAGAATCAATACCTTAAGGAGTCCTAACCATGACCAATACAAGGGGTATTGATATTTAAAATACTAGTCTCGTGTTTCAAAATTAATATGAAACGCTAGAACTTTTGTATAATACAATATCAGTAATACGAAATGCCACATGTATAATTCTACGTACAATATCAAATTGTACTTAAAACTTCTCCGGCATTGGCCTGGTGTTGATGGGCGAAAGCTCGGAAGCTCCCGGTCAGGCAGCCGGCCGCAGGGGTGGCGGTGGCGAGGCTGCGGGGTCGACGGGGCGGTGAGTGGTCAGCGTCGGCGGCGGCGGCGGAAAGGAGGCGGCCGGTCAGCGGCTGACCCCGTGCGCGGGCCTCGACCCGGGACCCCTTCGCCGGAATGCCACCTGGCGCCGGGGGCGAGAGACGAACCCGGACGCGGCTGTCGAAGGGGCCACCGTCGACCAGGCGGTGCGTCGGTGCCAGGCTCAGCGAAGGAGGCTCCGTGCGGACACCGTGAATGCTGGCGGTTAGACAAAGGCGGCGCTGCGCAAGGTGATGAGGCACACGTCGGTTAGGATAATGATAGTTAAAAGCCGGTAGGATTGTAAAGAGGACGTGAAAGCTGAGGAAAACAGAATGATAGGATGACAGCTCGGAGGGACGAAATTATGGAGGCCTGATGGATTCGTCAGTGCCCGGTGAGTGCGCCGGGGGTTACGGTAGCTGGAAGACTCTGAGGATGAAGACTGACTGACAGAAGCAGAATAATATAAAGGTTACCAATGCTTATTTCAGAGACCGAAATAAAGCGAAATAAAGAACAGAAAATGAAAATAATTTAAAGTAGTTACATATGCTTAACACAGCACTTTATTACGACATTGCGTAATGCCATAATAAAAGAAGCATTTCAAACGTTGAACAAAGAAGTTGCATAATATATCAAAGAGAAACATTAATACAGTCCGGAATTTTCAATCTGCTTTTCTTGAGAAAGGAGGAAATATCTTAAAACAGCGTTCGTAATGGGTGTAAGACCTAACCCCAAAAATATGATTTCAACTCATTTGTGGTGAATTTCTTTTCTGTCACCTCTCCAATCTTTCTCGTTAATTCTTGCCAGCGATGTGGAGTTAGTAAGGAAGAATTGTAACTGCCTCACATACGAGAACCGGTTTATCGGAGTTGGAAAAATGCAACCTTTCTTATTTTTAGACCGTTATTTTGCCGTTCGTAAGGAGAGTGCAGAGACTTCGAGACGTGTATAAAGGTGTAATATCGAAACTTAGGTCTAAGGGAAGATCTTATGACTCACGTGACTGTTAGTGCGTAACGCCGCTATCATACGCGTGGCGATAAATCTCCCTTGTATGCTTATCGATGTCACCTTACGACCGGTGTTAAAATTACTTAATGAAAAACCCTCACATATACGGAAGCAAGCGGCAAAGATAAAACAGCACAGTAGCAGCGGAGGCAAAGGACGCGTAACGCGGAGTTGGTTCCGCTGAGCGCGCGCTGCGCGGTGGGGCAAAGGCAGCCGGTTCGCTGAAAGCGCGCGCGTGCTCTGCTGTTCGGCGCCGCCGCCGCCGCCGCAACGGGGACGCGGCGCTGTTGGCGCGGAACGCCTTCGCCGCTGACGGTTTGCGGCATAAAAAGGGCAACCTCAGGCCGCGGCTACGCTACGAGTATTGTTGAAGCGAGGTTTCTAGGACTATTTCCTCTCGGGGTGAATTTAAGAAGAAAAATAACGGTGGCGCATACTTGCAGCAATATTTCAAAAGAACTGAATGTGAGCGGGAGGCCCTAAGGTACCACTCCCGACGGTTGCAGGATTTTCCACACTAGCTAGATAGTTCGGTTGAATTCAGTCGCACTCAGGAGAATTCCGGCGGCCGGCTGCTCTGATCGGTAGTTTTCCGTGGTTTCTCCGATCAACACCAGGCGAATGCCGGAGCAGTACCCTAAGAAACGGGCAATGGACCGCGCGCGATCTTTCCTTCCTCTACCTTGTTCTATCCTCGTCCCCTAACACCCACTTGCGCTAACATGCATTGCACTACCACAAATGCCGGGTGATCGGTCGGGAGCTTTGAGTCTGGCTGGGGCGGTGCCCTGTTGGAGGGAGGTACCTGGTTGGGGAAACCCTCGCTAGCCGACGATAGGTCGGCGCAAGATCTCGCTACCCAGAGGGGGAGGTCACCGCCGCCTCTCGAGACAAACATGCACAACGCGTAGGGGACAAATGACCTTGTCAGTTGACGCGCCCGGAATCACTCACAGTCAATTAACACTACTGAAGTTATAGAAAGATATAATCCACGAATCTTAGAGATTCCAATTTAACACTTTTTAAAAAAATTCAGAGGTTTGGTCAAAATATTTCTGTCTGACCGCGAGTGTTTTCCTTCAGGACATTTGCTTTTGCCGTATCATTCGATCTTTTGTTCCGGGCCTCACTTTACGAAAAATGAAAAGAATTTCAGGGTCATATATTATGCTGATAAGAAAATATATTTTTAAGAAGTTTCGTAACCACTGTATAAAAAATAAACACGTAAATGATTTTTAAGACGAATTTAAAAAAATTGCATTTTATGAAATGATTTTAAGAACATGCAAATTCCATTCTTGGTTTCATTTTTTATTACTTCATTTCTCTTATGAAACATCGCGATCTTGTTTGTGCCTTCTATAGTAACAACATATCCCCAATATCTTGTTTGCCGGAGGAGCATAATTCACCGCAGGAAAGTAGCACAAGCGGAAAGCCAACCGGTCCCTTCCACGGGGGGAAAAAATCGCCGGAAAAGCCGCACCTTGTGAAAACTACGAAAGAGCCGGACGTCGGAAACGCTTCTCACACATTGTGGACAAGCTTAATGGATAGTCCTAGCGGAACCGGCGACTTCAGTCATCTGATAACTTATCGTTTTGGGAACTAATTTTGCACGGCATCTTAAGCAAGAATATGATTCTTCACAAGAAACTATATTGTAAAAGATATAACTAAACTAATGAAGCGTGCTGGCGGTGGGCGGGTAAAAATGATGGTTATTGTTGTTAGGGTGGGCTTGGTGGAATTTGTGGGGATTATGGCCGTTCGGAAGTAGGCTATGTAAGAGGCGGGAGAACAGAAGTACCGGCGATGTTGGTTAAGATGGTGGATGTCGAGTTGATGTTGGTGGTATTAGCGTCGGAGGAGGTGGTGTCGCAGGAAAGTGTCGGGGATATAGTGTGGGAGGTGATAGTGTGCGAGGTGATAGTGTGGGAGGTGATAGTGTGCGAGGTGATAGTGTGCGAGGTGATAGTGTGGGAGGTGATAGTATGGGAGGTGACAGTATGGGAGGTGACAGTGTGGGACGTGACAGTGTGGGACGTGATAGTGTGGGACGTGATAGTGTGGGACGTGATAGTGTGGGACGTGATAGTGTGGGACGTGATAGTGTGGGTCGTGACAGTGTGTGACTTGAAGGTGTGGGTCGTGACAGTGTGGGTCGTGACAGTGTGGGTCGTGACAGTGTGGGACGTGGGGGTGCGGGACGTGATAGTGTGAGACGTGACAGTGCGGGACGTGATAGTGCGGGACGTGATAGTGTGAGACGTGATAGTGTGAGACGTGATAGTGTGAGACGTGATAGTGTGAGACGTGATAGTGTGAGACGTGATAGTGTGAGACGTGATAGTGTGAGACGTGATAGTGTGAGACGTGATAGTGTGAGACGTGATAGTGTGAGACGTGATAGTGTGAGACGTGATAGTGTGAGACGTGATAGTGTGAGACGTGATAGTGTGAGACGTGATAGTGTGAGACGTGATAGTGTGAGACGTGATAGTGTGAGACGTGATAGTGTGAGACGTGATAGTGTGAGACGTGATAGTGTGAGACGTGATAGTGTGAGACGTGATAGTGTGAGACGTGATAGTGTGAGACGTGATAGTGTGAGACGTGATAGTGTGAGACGTGATAGTGTGAGACGTGATAGTGTGAGACGTGATAGTGTAGGACGTGATAGTGTGGGACGTGATAGTGTGGGACGTGAAAGTGTGGTAGGTGATAGTGTCGGTGATAGTGATGGTGCACGGTGAGTTCCCTGAGTCGGCGGTGAAGGCGGTGCCAGCAGTAGCGCTGGGGATGGTAGCGAGTGAGGCGAGGCGGGGAAATCGCCGTCGGGGGTGATGTCGGCGGTGGAGGCACAATCCGCGAAGTCCTTCGGAACGAGCCGCCTTCGAAGCCCGATCAGGTCCAGCGACCAGCGCGCCTCCGGACGCCCGTTCAGGAACGCACCCGTTTCTCTTCTTGCCGCCGCAACGACTTTTTTCTCCTTTCCTATTCCTAGAGACAAATCCTTGCACAGCAGGTTTGCGCCAGGAGTTCCAAGTTTGATATTGAGCGATTGAAAGATTCATGGCTCAGGTCTCTTTCCCTTGGATGTCGCTGTATATGGCAGCCTGTGTATGTGTGAGCGCTCTCGCGTGTGTCATTCAATGAATGATATGTGCCTGCCCTTGGAAGCTTTCATCGCAAAGAGAATCTATACTTAAAACACCGAGGGGTTTTCTGCACAAGAAAATTTGAGATTTCTACTCAACCAAATTTGGTAATTTTCATTTAAACGAAAGACAGTGTGACCAATATCTGTTATCACATACTATTATTGCGCAATTTTATAGAATAAACATTAAATTTTAAGATGTTAAAAATAATGCAATGATCGCTTCTCTTTGTTCATTAAGCGCTCGTTTTGTTGCACGAGTGGCAATCGATATTTCGAATATTACTAAAATTTATAGATCATATTTGGAATCCCACTATAATCAAATAAAATCAATATTTTTTGTAATTTTAAATTTATATATCTAATTAGTTTATCAGTTAATATCGCTCAATCGTTGTTCGGGCATTTTTGTGCTAAAAGGAATCATTACTTTTTATTTACCCACTCACTGGCGTTAAATCATAACAATGAACTTGTATTGTAAAATCTCTCAAGACTGGTAATCAGCTTCATAAAACTTGCTTTCAATGTGAGTAGATGATTTCAGTTAAGATTTGTCGAAAAGGAATCATTAAGAAATTAGTCTTTATCATGTCTATTCAACATTAAGCGTTTACACAATACATAAACATTCCCATTCAGAGCCGAAATTCACATTCAGCTGAGGAAATATGTTATTTTCCGTTTAATTTACTTTTATTGACCTGTGTCTATGCAAACCAAAATCTATAAACATTGCTTTTTAAAAACTCTAATCAAATATAGAATAATTCTCTTATTTCATTCAAATTTGTCGATAAAATGCAATGCGAGCTCCAAAGGTCCGGTCTACCGAGATGCGATCTACGGGGGTGCGACATACTTATTTTTGATATACAGATGTTCAAATGAGGCTCGCACAAACGAGGGTCGATCAAACGAGGCTCGAACAAACGAAGCTCGAACAAACGAAGCTCTAACAAACGAAGCTCGAACAAACGAAGCTCGAAAAAAGAGGCTCGATCAAACAACGCTCGAGCAACCGGAGATTCTCGGCAAACGAGGCAGCACTGCATCACCTGAGCGGCGCACATACTCGGAATAACTCGCGTTCGTCGTCGGCGCATGTCTGGCGCACTCTCTCCGCCCTCGCCGCAGCGCCGCCTTCCCTTTTCCCCCGGCGCCTTTGAGCGAGCGCCGCGGCGCGCGGCCACGTGCTGCGGGCGGCGGGGGAGGCGAGCGCAGGGGGCGGGGCCGCGTTCCCGGGCCGCTTTTCGCTCTGTGGGTCGCGGCGGCTGCCGCTCCGACCGGTTCGCGGGTCGGCGAGCCGGCGAGCCAGCGAGCCAGCGAGCGAGCGAGCGAGCGAGCGAGCGAGCGAGCGGCCGCGTCCCGTTTGCACGCGCCCCGAAGACGCGTGGCGCCGCCAAGGAGCCACGCCGACGCGGCGCGCGCATCCGGGACACGGAGACTGGCCGCGGCGCGGCGTGTGACTCAAGGAGAGACAACGGTGGATCCGGTGGGGTTAAGAAGTTAAGAATTAAACAGGGGAAAAAAAAATCAGTTAGAAGGATGAGCTTATATTTTTCCCCCGATTCCATATCCTGGGTTGAGTATCAGAAAGTGCACTACGTAAATCATAACGTATGCCCCAATACTTTGGCTGAAAATGCGTTCTCGCACAAATTTCTCAATACTGCATAGCAAATAACAAACTGAAGATGTTCGACGACATCGTTAAACATACAAACAAACCCATATTTAATATAATCATTTTCATACTTGCTGAGCTCATCTTGAACGCTACCTTATGTTACAAATCACACAATGCAACAAGGCAATTCCGACAAAATTCACACCTTGCTTGCGCGCCAAGCCCTCGGGAATGTTCGGGTATACCATTTCTCGATAGATCCCGCGCTCCCCTTCACTTGTACCTACGCCGTCCTTGGGGAGGAGGGGGGGGGCGCGACCCTCTCTTTTGGAATCAATGGTCTAAAGTTTTTGTTTGTCATCTTTTATTTGACAAAATTCATTTAATAATATATTTATGTTAGACTTATATAATAAATATTTACATATTATATAGTGCAGGTCAAAAATAATATACAATATAATAACAAATGTTTGTTCTTTAACAAAAGTCTATGATCGGCCGGGCCTGCCTGTGAGGAGGGAGTCAGGGGAAAAGTGAGTGGCACGTGATGGAATGGCCGAGCGCGTCGCGCATGCCGCTGTCAGGTCGGAGCTGAAGCCGTGCAGACCAGGACGTGCTATCTGCCTTCAAGGCACACTCCCCGATAATGGCGTCAAGACAAAAGGCCGAAGGTGTTGGATTTAGCCACCGCTGGAAGCAAATTCTACAAGTTTCTCTGTCATTTCAACGCCAGTGCAAGTGCACTACCTATCATCACATTTGGTTTGTTATTTACAATTTTATTAATTTAGAATACTTCAAAAATCGAAGACCCATAACCTTTAACAATAAAAGAATTACATTAAAGAAACGAAGAGGCGTTAATCAACGCAAAACTGCTGAGGAAAAATCATTGCATAATCTTGAATGTAGAATATGTAAATCTCGTCGTCCTTAGGGTAGTGTGAGATGGTTTCCAGCTTCACATTCGCCCGACCGCCCTTCAGAAATGTCCCGCATCTCCGAATGGTAGGTCTGAGAACCACGTGAAGCAAATGATCAAAAGGAAGAAACTGTTATGAGATTTACATACCTGTCATCTTGCTAGTCGCCTCATGAGTAACTAGGACACTTGAGATACAGATGATTGGAGAAATAGGGAGCGTGATAAAGAAGAATGAGCCTAAGAAGGTACAAAAATGACAATTCTCTAAACTCGTGAACATCATATGTAATTCAGAGAAGTATCCCCCTTCGTAAAGTGTTGCGACTGCTGTTCAGCCACGCCTCTTCGTAAAGTATCTATATTTGTTGATGGCTCCCGTTAAGATATCACGGCTTCTCTGGTTCACAACCGTACAATTATATAAAAAAATTAATTGATAAAGCGCAAAGCACGGAACACACTCGATCACAGCTCGCCACTTTACCGTACAGGAGCAGGAAACACGTGCCCCAGTACGCAATACACATTGAAGACTCACCTTTAAAGTAAACATAATACTTATCACACAAAAAAGAAAATGCAATATAAGGTTAAAAAAAGAATTTTTACAGAGGAGCACATATCACTGCACTTCCTGATTTCAATTATTTCTCATGGCGCACTATATTTTCGTCGGACGAGGCCATCACAAAAGCGTCGAAGCCATTTACATGTTAGCCAACTGCAAACGAACGAATGAAGTAAGGAGAGTCAAATGCACTCAACGACACGACTCCAGACCCTTCAGTTATGTTGCCTGCACTAGATATCAAAACGGTCCCGTCTTATAAAAATCTCTCTATGTCACTTCTAGTTGGTTGCCGCTTCCTTAGGCATACATCCAAACAGGAACAGCTCTGGGCTAACATGACGTGTCCGTGTTGCCGAACTTGAATTGACGATGCAGGTGAAACGTAGCAGGTGACTCACGAGCGACGAAGTCGTAAATTCTAGATAAGAAGGGAGATGATTTTCAAGAAAACGCAGCCATATTTATTTAGTTATATTCACCAGTTGAAATACCAGAAAGTACATTGTTCTTCTGAATCCCAAACAATATTAGAATACTCTGGTGACCCTTACGTCATTTCGTTAGGTCAGCCTGTAAATAGTATCTAAGAAATTACTGCCATAAGTGGCTCGAAGCATTAACAGATTATACCGCAGAACCTCTAACCGGTAGGTTCTAGGGTTCCATTCCCTACGGCGACAGGATTTTCGACACTAGCTTGTCAGCTAGTGTCAGGCGCTGCCCAGAGAAACATTCTAGCGGCCGGCTGCTCTGATCGGTAGTTTTCCGTGGTTTCTCAGATCAAAATTACGCGAATGCCAGAACAGTATGCTAACAAACGGGTCACGGACCGCACGCAATCTTTTCTACCTCTTCCTTGCCCTATCCTCACCCCTTACACATTTACACTAACATGCACTACACTACCACACGTGCCGGGAGACCGGTCGGGAGCTTAGAGCTTCTCCCTGTTGGAATGGCGCCCCGCTGGTTGGAGATATCTGGTTGGGGAAACCCCTTTTGCCGAGGTTAGGTCGGCGCCGGAACCCACGTTTACTGGGGAAGATCACTCTTAACTTTGGAGGAAAACACACGTCCTACACTTACGGCATTTATGATTTCAGTAGTTGAAGCGCTAGCAAAAAATAATCAAATCAAGAAATTGTTTTAATATCACAAATACATTCAACAAATACATATCTAGAAGTTAAATACGGTTGGAAACACTAATAAGATAATTCACTAACACTCATTGCTCAATTATTCAAGCATATTTTCTAAAAAAATGAATTTTTAATTCGGGATATTAATTAATCATATTTACAAAAATCATATCGAATATTTTCCCTAATTAAAACCAATGAAAAATTAAAGACTTTCAACATTTCTTGAACTCTGAAATATCTTATTTGAGGAAGTGTTTTTCAAGAATCGCTCTATTGTTTCTTGGCAAGTCAACAGCTACGGCCATTATTTCCGTTAGGGTAATGAATGTTTTATCCCAGGCGGTGGTGTTGTTCCTTGCCAGCTGGATGGAGAGATCCGTCAGTTTGCGGGGTTTTCCCCAACCAGGTGTCTCTCGCCAGCCGCTCAACGCCCCAGCCGGGACGACGTCCATGGTCCCGAATGGCTTCCCGGCATGTGTGGTAATGAAGTGGAAGTTTGTGTGCGAGGGGAAAGGACACAACCAGGAAGAGGAAGGAAAGAGCGTGTGAGTTCTTTGGAGGCACTTCTATGGCTACAATGTTCATGTAAAAGGTAGGACACTTCGATACGCAAGCAAGCAAAAAATAACACTCTTCTACACAATTATTTTTATAAATATTTAATTAAACTAACATCAGCTATATTTATTTCTTCTCTCCATTTGCGATTCAAGTGAAAACACAAAATTCAAGTGATCACTGCAGATGAAGATAGTCTGAGAGTCTCATTTTTATTTTAGTCACTAGACCGTGACACTATCATGCATGCGTGAGTCAGAAACAGGATATTCATGTTTTGTGTTCTAAATTAAATAAACGATACAACGTGGCAGATGTTAGTCACGAGATAAAAATAAATGAGAACAAATTTTAAATATTACTAAAAGGAGGGCATTTTAAATACAAAGGAGGACGAGAGGACAATTGACGTCCCTAACGGAGGACGGTTGGCAACCCCAACTCTGGCTCTCAAATTGACACTGCTTGGAATTGAGCTCGTTGATCCAGTTTTGCTATCGCGAAGACCTCTAACACATGTGAGATGCGACCTGCAATGCAACGCATGACCTTAAGTATGCAAGCACGGCCTGTTTTGGATGCACCGAACCTGGTCCTCTCGTTCAGCAGAAACAAGTCTGAACGAATGCAGCGGAAAACAAGAAAACGACATTCTTTTAACGGGTTTTCGTCGGACATGCAACTGTCGAAGCGAACTCGTGTTTCCATCACAGAGGATTAGGCCCGTGTTTCCATCATGTTTGGGTTTTTAAACTCATAGCATTCCGTGATAATGTAAACGTTTGACGATCAACAGATAAATAACATTTACATCCCAAAGAATAGTTTATCCTAATAAATGCATATATTAAGATTTTTAGGCATTATATTTTACATCTAGTGATATTAAAAATATGAAATAATATTTCACTTTGTTAGTCTTTTCGATATTTTCTGTTACCTGGCAATATTAAATTGTGGCAGAATTATCAAGAGATGAATATGGCGTAAAATAATAGTAGTTTCGGATTAAATAACATTTCATATTTCAGAAAATGTGTCCAACCCGTGTAAAGATTTCAACAGATAGAAAAACAACAATGCTTTTCGTGCCACAAACACGTTACAGAACACGTTGATATCAACCCCTCGCGTGTTGAGTGCTGCGCCGAGGCGCCGCCTCCGATCGCGTCATCGGAGCATTCTCCTTCTGCCTGCTCCCAATGCAGAGCAGCGCCCGCAAGCACAATGAAGGAAAAGTGGTCGTCATTACGCGCGAGTAGCCTTCAACTGTTCGCTGCGCATTTGAAAGGGCGCCGAGGCGGTGCGCGCGCCGATGCGGGTGCCCCAGTCCCGGGGTCGTGACTCGCCGCTTCGGATTAGCGCAGGGGCCTTGCTCCACAACAGCCTCGCAAACCGTTCCAATCACTGCCCTATACATCAGGCACGTCACAGCGCGCAGCACGAGCTACTTGCCCGCCTGGGAGCCCGGCGCTGTACGGGCATGGACAGCTTCCCCTCACTCCGCTCTCATTTCCCCTCCAAATGCAGAAAGCGCACATGCGCGAGCTGAAGCGGCGTGCGGCGGGGAATAGCGGCTTCTTACCAAGATATGTTTGCCAGATTTTTTCTATCAAATAACTGAGTATTGTTTTCCGTTCATATTCTTCACTACTTATTACTATTTTAAGTCTATTGTCTTACCAAATTCCCTTATAAAACTTCTTTCCTACGAGACAGGAATATGTTTGAATGATAAATTCTCTCCTTGTTTCGTTTTGTATTGTGTTATTACATTGTTCAGTTATTTATTGTATTTAACAATAATGTGAAATACATTAACTAAAATTTTAAAAAAATTACATTAAATTTAAAATTTTCGCTTATGGACGAACAACTCTCTTAACAGAAAAAATATTTGTCTGTTAAACCTTCTAACTTGAACGTGGAAAGTCCATAATTTTCTATTACTCTTAAGTAAACAGGATTACAAACTCAAGATAATTTTTTTTTTTAATTTCACTCTCAATTGAGAATTTGAAATCGAAGTAGTGCATTATTTCATTTTAATGGATCATTTATTTGCTTTAAAGAGAAAATAGAAATTAATATATCTAAATTTGTTGACAATAACAGTGAAGTAACTTCAAGACTATCGTGGGTCAGGTATCCAATGACGTAGCATTTGTGCAACCCTTACTTTTAAATCTCGCGCCAATTTCTCTAGACGCAGTGCCCACGAGCTCAGTAAGTTTGTTCCCTTGCCCGGGACCTTAGCTTTCCTGCTATACATCCTCTCTTAATATGGTTTTTGGGGCGCGCAACAACAGATGAACACGCTTGCAGATGAAGTCGTAAGTACGTTATTCCTATCCTCTGCATAGTATGTCGTAACTAATGAAAGAAGAACGAATGGTGTGATAAGTACCATATAGATGATAGAAATGTTTACATAAATTGTGATAAAGCATTATTATATTGACCACAATATTACCCTCCAATTCATCTATACATACGTCTACGTCTCTTAATAATTTTCTACAATGATGAAGAGTACACCCGAGCTCTCTCATACACAAACTAGGAGGAGTCGACCTGATTTCCATCAAATAATGATTTTAGTCCCAACGAGTTTAAAAATCTGGTTTGGTAGCTTGTAGGTGCGAGTTCAGTCATCGTAAATATATGCCTCTAACAGGGTGTATTTCATGTCATATTGTGCCACATATTTTACTGGGCTGCTCATAATATACACCATCGTGATCATGAATGTTGACGAAGTTCAAAGCATTAAAACGAATTAGCCAAAGTTAACTATGTGGTCATTGAAACTAGAGCCATATAACTGCAACCCATCAACAATATATTTAAAGTGCTACTGTAAGGCGTCTAAAAGTGTACATCACATTTAACGGAAGACGGATGTAATGGAGTAGGGAGGAAAGCGTAGAGAAAAAGAATGATCAAAGAATGTCTCATCCATCGACGAAAAGTGAGTAATTCACGTTTACACGGCATACAATTAAAGTAAAAATGTTAAAAAATTACAATGAATCTCTACCTACTCGGTAGAGAAACAATTAAGATTCCTATGAAGTTTAAGCGATATACATAAAATATTGGTACTTAACTATAATGGTATGTGGCTATTTTCGGAGAAGGCGGGAAAGCATACATAAAAGTGATAAGAACGTAACTACATAAAATATTTAAAAAAAAGAAAACAAAAGACAATGAGAGAACACATGTATCGAACTGAATGAATGAGCTTCAATTACAGAAGCCAATTCATCAGAGCACCAGCACGTTCACTGCAATTCCACCTGGCTCTCCAGCGCACTTGACGAACAGTAACAGTTTTTTTCCTTCTTCTTCTCGTTCGACAGGCTTTGTCCTTCGAAGAGGTTAATTATACAGTACATAGTTTTTAGCCCTTTGGGAACGATCATCCATAAGTAGTGGTTTTTATTACTCGGAAGAACGTTAACTTTGCGCTAAAGCAAATGAAGCGAGGTTGAAGACTGTTTTAGGTTTTAGATCATTTGATGGGGGATTACGGTGTTTTGAATCGGTATTTGAGATACGTGAATATAATACATGGGTATACATCATTGTGACCTAGACTGAAGATTAAGGAGCTTGGGGAAGAGGAATGTTTTGATAAAAAATTTGAGCTATTTGTGCTATGTGCTCGCTTAATAAAGACACGTGTAATTATCTGCGTATGTGAATGTTTTGTATGAGCCAGTGGGCATTTAAAGGTATTCTTTAAAATATTTTTTGAATAGCTGTTAATATTTGGAGATTGCTAGTGGCTAGACATGCGTAAGCCATTATTGGTAGAATTAAGGGGTTAAATAATAACAGTCGGCACTCAATTGTCAATGAAGAACGCGCATTAACGACGAGCGGGACGAACGGGACGAGATTTGATATTTTTGCAGACACTTTGTTGGCTATTGCATTTATGTGGGGTTTCCAAGTTAATCTTGTGTCAAGCAACACTCCTAAGTATTTTATCGGTGAGGAAGTCCAACAGTGGCGTGACGAATGCCATTAACCAGATGTCACGCACGCGCCAGCCGCAATCCCCCGTTTGGGAATTGTGTTGCGACATCGATAAAAAAACATCGTTGTTAGCAAACATCCATGAAAAAACTACACCGACTAAAAACAATCCATGCTTTCCATCATCGATGTTTTTGACTGGATTAGTAACCTCTAACATTAAATTCGTGTGCGTTAAAATTTAATTTGACAGTGTTCTTGTTTATCATTTCACCGAATAAGGGAACGATATGGGACAGACCCTACGCCCACAGCGTATTTGTTGACTATATCTCAAAGTACGAAATGAATATGAAGAGAGAGGAAATATAAAGACTTGGAGGTCATCTCGGGCGGGAGAGTTCGATCGATGAAGGTGCAAACAGCGTTATTTTGGTTCCAACAGACAAATAACAATGTTACTATCAGTTGTTATTTCATATTTTAACTTTTACAGTATTGTGACCATGAAAATTTTTCATTCAGAAACAAAGCATCGAAAAAGAAAAAAAAACATCGATTACAAACCATCGATGTTAAAAACCATCGGTGTTAATGCATCCATGTTTCTACAATACATCTATGTTTTTAAACCATCGCCATCGATGTAGCAACCTTGTTTGGGAGCTACAGGTCCCCGGATCGCGCGTCAAGAACGATGCTACGACACGTGGCAGACACCGTTACGAGGGGCCTGGCGGCTGGCCCGGATCGAAGAAATGAATTAAGTCACTGGTGGTTTGCAGACTCGCTCCCGGCAGAACCAGTCGCTCCTCTTCGCCGGTGGAGGGTCCTGCCATTATAGCACGGGCGCAGCCTCGGAAGCTACGCCATGACTGTGCTGACGCTGTTAACCCACAGATTCCTTCGATCGATTGCCAAATCCTCGTGAACTCCAGAAGCCGCCGCGCAAGACGCTGACTCTTAATCTGAGACACTAAGTTTAATGTGTGCATAGATACTGAAAGATTGATTGACTGACTGGTGTGTCAACTGCTAAGGTCATTGGTCACTTAAACTTGTTTTTATCTCGGAAGGTGGCGGTGAACTTCCTCTGCTAGACGGCGAGATCCGGCGAAGACCTTCACGTTGGCCGCCGAACGTTTCCCCAACCAGGTATCTCCCAACAGCGTGGCACCACACCAGTCGGAACAAGTTCTAAGCTCCCGCCTGGTCTTCTGGCATGTGTGGTTGTGTAGTGAATGTTAGTGTGTGTGTGAAAAGGGTGAGGATAGGAAATGGAAGATAAAGAAAAGATCTCGCGCGGTCTGTGGCCCGTTTGTTAGGGTACTACTCCGGCAGTCGCCTGGTGTTGATCGAAGAAACCACGGAAAACTACCGATCAGAGCAGGCGGCCGCTGGAAATCTCCTCCGGACTGCGGCTGCATTCGACCTATCTGACAAGCTCGTGTCGAAAACCCAGCCATCGTCGAGACACGAACCCTAGAGCATCCTGGTTCGAGGCGCTGCAATGACATCAAATGATTCCCTGACCCACCTAATCCGATGAAACTGTAAACTGTAAAGAAAACTATCCAGCCTGCAGCCAGGTGAGAGGTATCTATGGTTTCCTTAGATCTGTAGAAAAATCCGAAAACAATGATATAGTTTCGATTTTTACTAAAAAAATGCAAAAAAAATAATTTTGTTATTCCGCTTATTCTCATACTGCGCGTACCGATTCAATTCTCACAGTCAGAGCGTCATGCGTACGACACATCAGACGTAATGCGACAGCAAGGTTCCAAAGGAGAGACCTTCCGTCATTAAATATATCTTATATTATATATATATATCTTATATTATATAATATATAATATATATAATATATATATAATATATATATATATATATTATATATTATATATTATATATTATATATATATATTATATATTATATATATATATATTATATTATATATTATATATATATATATTATATTATATATATTCCCGTGTTGCGTTCCGGAATGGCAACTTTCAAGAAATTATTGACATGTAAATAATTCTTTCTCTTTATATATACTAAACTATGTTTATGAAGTATTCGTGAACACTGCTTTTTGTAAAAATATTTAATATGCTGCAATGTTATACGACAGTATTTTATTACTTGTTCTTGAGCAGTGCGCTTGTTACTTTTCGGTAAACCATTTTGTGTGGTTTTGTTCAACGTTCAGCTATTACCTGTTCTGGTAAGTAAAACACTTCTTGTGTACGAGTATGCTCTTTTTTAAAACCTTCTCTTTCTTTTATAGGAACACTTAATGTCGTGTAATTTTATAGCGAATAATTTCTGATTATGCTTGTTAGATAAATGGACGTTTCAAGCAAAATTAATGATCATTTGAATGTCCAAATATGTCAAACTCCTCTGATTTTTTAGATCATGGTGACGAAAAGGTTTCTCTGGGTAAATTTGAGAAGTAACGAAATCTTTTAAAACTATTTGGACATTCCACTGGAATTTTAAGATTTCGTACTCTGCAATCGCAATTCTTCCTATTCACAAACTGTCACTTGTGCATCTAAGTTATCTTCCTCTGCCTCACAGCAACCAATCACAAAGGCAAGGAGTCGAAAAAACAAAGGAAGACACTGAAAATGGTTGTGGCAAGTTCCCCACAGTTGCATTTACATACCTACGTACGAACGGCAAGGGTATTTTTCGAAATTCTTAGATATCCGTCTAAAATGTCATCTGAATGGGGATCATCAAAAGAATTTTTAATTGACATGACTCATAAAATGTGGTGATTTTCTAAACAATAAATGTCCGAAACCAAAAAGTGGTGAAGAAACGTACTTATGTCCTTTTTTCTCTACACTTTAGCAAGTTATTCTACTTCAAAATATATGTTTTTCGAAGTTGTCAATAGCAGAACTTGCAGATGAAAAGCAAACTCTGATTGTTGGTAATATTAAAAATTACTAATATACATTTTATATTAGTAAAATAGCGTATCCTCTGTTTTGATTACAATTCCATTTCTTTAGTTGCACCCCTATATGCGCAAATATTCCACAGTGGCCTCGAGTTCATTTTAGCTAATTTATTTTCACTGTTCGAGGTTTTTAACACCGTGTAAAATCAGGTTTCACAATATAAAGTTACCTGCTGGTGTAATAAAGCAAGTTACGTAACGTTATTACAATTCATCTAAAATAAACGATTGTCATAAACAGAGTAAAGGCTCTTTTACTAATATAATAATAATCTTTGAGGAATATTTCAAAACCTACTGAAGAAATCTTAGGCTAGATCGTAGTTTTTAAAGATGGATTTGAATTTTGTAGATCTAGCTACTTGTTTTTGAAGCATTGCAGATAAATAGAAAGAATTAGGTTTCATATTAAAACACTGTAAAGTTAAAGTTCTTATGAGTAGTAAAACTAACTTTAACATTTAGACACAATCGCAAGAGTAGGAAAAGATGTCTTAAAAAAGCTCGCTCTGTACACGCTTGTTGGTAAGCCGATGCTGCATGGGTTTAAAATCGGTGTTTACTCCTCTAGCAATTCACACGGAATATTTCGATAGTTTTGTCCCCGTAGGATTCGCAGCTGGGTGCTGCGTCCCAGAGTCCCGCTGCCTGGCGGGTAGTTTCTACACCAGGGTGTCCAACTGGCGGCCCGCGGCCGCACCCGGTCCGCGGTGACATTTATCGTGCCCTGCGAAAGGTTATTTGTGAAATGTAAAAGTCCCTTGCAGCCATGTAGGGCGAGAACATTGTGCACCTAGAGCACGGGCCCTGCCGGTGTCAACATCTCCTTTATGTAAAAGTAGGTGAAGTTTAGGTTTAAGTTTATTTGTAGTAAATTCCGAAATTGAATATCATTCTGATGTTTTTCACCGCGTTAGGCGTCGTACGGCCTGATATCACGGATGGTTCCCTTCCCCACTCCCGTTTAGAGCTGCCGAGATCATCAATATGGAGAAGTCAGGAGTGGATCGTCCGGGTAATGCAAATATGGCAGACAATCATATTGAAGGTTTTAGGTGCAGCCCTTGAGGACTTGCAAGTTGGACAGCCCTGTTCTAGGCCAGTGGGGACGAGCCACATGAGGACGGGCTCCGTCCTTCGCCTCTTCCCTTGGAACGAGAAAGAGGTCTGTTTGAAGGTGGAACGCCCGTGCGTTATTCCAGGTCCGTGGCTTAAAGACCTGTTCTGATATTCTTCTGCAGTCAATCTGATGAAACATCAGACACAGACACCTCACAGTAGTTGAGATTAGCCTTTAATATTTTCATTCGGGTCGCATTAGGTTCAGCTATGTTTTCTACCAGGAGTCGAAAATGGTCGTATTTACTCCCAGGACTCAAACCTACGTCCTCCCTGACAACGAAGCTTCAGCTACAAGCTCCCAACTACAAACGCTGTCGCATCCGACTAAAGCACTTGTTTGAACTAATTGAATATTATACAACAATCCCTATACATTTGTCTCGGAAGCCCTTCCGCTCGCCGTCGGCGAGGGAGCGACATTCCTCGCGCCCATTGGTATTCCTGCCGCAGCCCTTTCTCCGTGGCCGCGCCTCGCGGGAAGGAAACGCGTGCCCACATGACGCGAGCGCCATGTTAATCGATGAACCTCGGCGCGCCGTCATCGGCGGGGCCCTTGGGCGCCATACAAAATGCAGCGCCGCGTCCTGCGGCGGGGGCGGGGGCGGGGGCGGGTCGAAGGCCACCGCGGCGGGGGGCGGCGCCTAATCGGCGCCCATCTGACAACGTGACGTCACGGCCAGGCGCGCCTTCGCCGCCCCCGCGCCGGCAGCGCTCGCTTCGATCCAGGTGGAATGCTTGGTCAACCAAGTGGGTTCGTTGATTGGGTGTTAAGTGATTACGGGCGTGTCAACTACCGAGGTCATACGTCACTTATATGTAGTGCATGTTTGTCTGTGAGAGTTGGCTGTGGTCTTCCGCCGCTGCATGGTGGGATTCGGCATCGACCTGTCTCCCGGCATGTGTGGTTGTGTAGTACATGTGTGTAAGTGTGTGTGTGTATGGGGTGAGGATAGGACAAGGAAGATGGGGCGCGGTCCGTGACCCGTTTATAAGGGTTTTGTTCCGGCACTCGCTTGGTGTCGATCAGAGAAACCACGGACAACTACCGATCAGAGCAGCCGACCGCTAGAATTCTCCTCCAGACAGCGACTGAATTCGACCTCGCTGACAAGGACCTCCCGGTCGGAGGCACTGCGGTGACATGAAATGATGCCGTGAGCCTCCTCCCGGTCCGCGCTTCGAACTCCGGTCAGTGCAGGTGGAATATGTGCCCAACGAAGAAGGTTCACAGCAGGTTTACTCGGGGTCCTCCCGTTTCTTCTGCGTCTCAATTTAACAAATCTCCACCATCATCATCTTCCCCATCAATCAAAACAACATGTGCTCTGCCGGAAAGGCCGTGAGACTGTGAATCATTATCAAGCGCTTTGTGGCCGCGCCATCAGAGGCAAGGAGCAACCAGGGGAAGGGAGAAGCCCAGGCGAGCACGCTTTCTATCAATAGGGAAATTTTGCATCGTCGAACGTTGAAGCAATCCAAAGCACTATCGATCTTCTGTCCATGCGTAATTAAAGTTGCACGTCGCTTTTGTGCATCTGCGCATGCGCAGATCGCGATTGCAGACGATAGCTGCACGCTAAGGCGGGCCCAACCTCCCAATTACGACTGAGTCATGTAACAGAACACCTCTGCGTCGCTGGCAGGTGTGAAGGCAGCCAATCAACGTTCGAGTTTTGAGCTTGACTCTTTCACCCCCCGATCAAAGCACAATAGTATAATGTTAGTGTAACTCTGGAACCTCAGAATTGGATTGAAGAAAGCGAGCAGATAACGAATATTGGCAGACGACCCACACAAGATACCAGCCTACAAGTGAATAAGTGTGGTAAAATACAGAAATGCAAGGGGGTAAATGGAAGGAAGACTGCAGGGCGAGAAGAGAAATAAGAAAGCGGTAAGTAGACAAATTAAGAAGGAAGATACAATACAGAGTTAACGTTCATAAACGATATAGATAAAATATTGTAAACTGCAATCATCCGGCGGAAGTATTGAAGTGTAGTCTAATCAACCACACCTCCTGTTACAGGAGGCCTTTGCCATTAATGGGAAGTATCAATCAAAAATAAAATAAAATAAAATAAAATAAAATAAAATATAAAATAAAATATAAAATAAAATATAAAATAAAATATAAAATAAAATATAAAATAAAATATAAAATATAATATAAAATAAAATATAAAATAAAATATAAAATAAAATAAAATAAAATATAAAATAAAATAAAAAATGCTGCTGGTGCTTACGCTGCGACTTACGCTCACACCTCCCTGGGCGCCCGTACCTCGAGTGTGAACTTTCATTACCTCCAATGTGCTTCTAAAAGCGAATAATTGAAACAAAGAAAAAATATAGTATTTCACGTTGGGTGAATCATTGTTCTCAATGACATATTTCGGACGAATGTAGGTAGACGAGTCGGATTTCAAGCGAAGGCGGAGCGCTGCCGTGGTTGTGGCCCCAAGCGTGACGCGTGCTTTCGCGCGAATCCGGCGCTGTAGCCGCCTTAAGCGCTACCCCTGCGCCCCTCCGCCCTCCAGGCCGATGGAACGCTATCTAAACCTCACACATTGATTATACACGTTCACATTTTGAAAGGATTCAAAAAATTTCCACTAACTACGGTTTTACAAGTTTCAAGTTAATTTTCTACGAAGGTGAAACTGAAAACCATAAAATCTCGCAGTAAACTAACTAATGATGCTACAGAAAGGCACAGATTTTCCCGTATTAGTTTTATATTTCCTTTGGCCTTCACTAGCTACTCGGACTTGCTACATACTCTTTCCGGTTGCCATCTATCGCCGCCCAAAATACATTTTTTTGAAATTTTCTTAATTTTTCGGTTTCCTAATAGTAGAACGGAAATGTTATTTTAAGAATATTAAAGAACTGTAAAATCACGTCCTAAATGGCAATTTTCGTTGAAAAATTTGGAGCCGTTTTTAAAAAACTGGCGTTTAAGCGATGCTGTACATTCGAAATTTTAAGCTCTTTTCACAGAAAAGTTTTGAGTTTTTCAAAATACTTCATTCAAAGTCATTTGAGGATATTTTTAAAAAAATTGAAGCCGTTTTTGAAAAAAAATTGAAAATGCCCGGGGAGTCTTCTATATTACTCTCTATATATACTATACGAGAAAGTGAAAACACAGGAGGATAAATATTAAACATACTTAACTTTAATGGGCTATCTCATTATGCATTAGTAAAATGACATCAAAAAATTAAATAAAAAATATCAACTGATGAAAAAACCGACACAGTATCTCAAACACGTAAGCCATCAGCATAGATAAATGGGTGCTCTTCCAAGTGGAGGCACACACACAAGTGCGCATTCTCCCAACACGAGGAGACGCGCTTGTAATCTGACAGGGAATCACCCCACTCATCAACATAAACATCTTTTTAGGCAAGCAAGCCGGTTTTGCTCGCTAGAAATCTCTCTTGTGGAGGTCAGTAGTGCCTCACTTTCCTGATTTTCTAGGCTTTTCTTTTTCACAGAGTGAATGCCTGCTAATCATAATTTATCAAAGTGAGCAGCGGATGGACGCTTTGGATAGAAACTGGAATTTAAACCACATCAGACATGCCTTCTTAGAAATCGAACGTCGAATAAGAAAGATATGGCTGAGAAGATTCATCAATTACTTAGAATTTACGTTTGTAAATTTTCTTGTTTATAAGATTAAATTAAATTTAAACAATTAAAATGTTGGCCATCGTCATAATAATGCTTATTCTCAAAATCATTCACGTTGAATGTTTTCCTTATTGGAACAAGAATACATAACTTAAAATATATCTGAAAATACACGTAATAATTGTCCTCCCACGATTATTTTCCGAATGTAATTAGTAAATTTATTAACTACTTCTTAAATTAATCTTCTTTTTTTAAAACTCAGCAACTGGATTTTTATTCAGTTTTTCGTAGAGAGTTTTCCTGTAGAAAATTCGGCATTTTTCCGCGCGACATTACATAACTTTCTCTCCACTCCGCAGCGAGAAAGCAAATTTTGAGACGACGGGGGTGAATGCCGTGGGTGTGATCCCGGACGCGCGACCAATTTCGCAGAGGCAGAGTGGCCGCAGGTGAGCCGGAGGCCAATATCTCTGCGGAGACGAGTTGCTCAAGTGGAGAGAAAAGAAGGTGTTGCCAATGCTTTCATCTTTGAATTGAATGAAATGCGACCGCTCGCGAAGGCAGAGTACTGATAGATAGGATAGATAAAAGTATACAGAAGGTTTGAAATAAGATGTGATGGTGTGGGTAGGAAATCCGGGTACATAAAAATGATTTACTACGGACTGAATCGAACAGTGAATAAGATGCAATTTACAACCCAAGAAACGATTTGCAATTCACGTTTCTCGTTTTAATGAGCAATTGATAGAATCGTTGCTATGAATCGTCGAAGTCTAGTTTTCACCAGCGTTATGCGTGAGAGACACTAGTGCAGAAAGAAATTTCTTAATCCAACTAAATAATTTAATTTTAGTCCATGAAAAAAGTTTTACACATTTGAGCTTCGTTGAATCAGAATGTGCTCTTTTCATCAAGAAAGACACATTTTCACTGAGGACGACTCTGTAGGTAAAAAAGAGTGACTGGAATTACTTCTAATTAACACACCGTTTAAAAAACCAGTCTTTTAGAATTTACAAAGAATGTATCTAATTCACGTAGATTAAAATTATCTAATTCCTTGATAAATCGATTCGAAATGATCACATAATGATTCTGAAAAAATAGAAAAGCAGCTAACTAAAATGTGTGTCTAGTAAAAGAAGTAGAAATCACGTGTTCCCCAAGAGAAATGTTCTGTCTACTAAGACAAATGCTGACAGCTAAATGGAATGTCCACGTTTGCTGCACGTCTGCAGTGGTTCAATGAATGGACAAGTCCGCTTTCGCCACGTTCGCGTCTTCAATGGATATACCCTCTGTTGTGTCGCGTGTTCGTTAAAGGACGAGGATTTACATAGTTGCTAATAGAGAAAATCAATTACAGAAACGATTTATGTATTAAAAATCAGCTTTACACGAAATTTATTCAGAAACGTACGACTTTCAAATGTTGACGTTCAATATTCATCAATAAGTCTCCACGAGCACATTCGTATTGGCAAGCTCATCAAGTGAAAATAACTGTAATTTGAACATGAAGCGAGGTTTTTAACTTGTTTTCCAGTTAATTTTTAATTATAAATTAAAATGCAAGGGAACTATCAAATTAAATTTTGTTGTGCACGAATTTAGTGTTAAAGGTTACAAAACCAACCTTAAAAAACCGATGCTTAAAATCATCGATGGTTTTTGGACCATGTTCTAGGGAGTTTGTGCCACCTCGAACGTTAAAGCACTATCGATCTTCTGCGATGCGCAGTTCAAATTTCGCACCCCTTTATTGCATCTCCGCATCCGCAGAAGATCGATAATGCTGTCAGCTATGGCTTGCCCGAACTGCCTATTATTAATATGTATGTTTTAATTTTGAACATCGATCAACATCGATATTTAGTTGTTGATGTCGCATATCGTTAGGGAGTTTGTGTACCCTCGACCGTTAAAGCAATCGAAAGCACTATCGATCTTCTGCGCATGCGTCGTTCGCGTTTTGCACCACTTCTGTTCCTGTGCGCATGCGCATTAGATAGAGCTTGCAGTGGATCGCTGCCAGCTATGGCGTGCACAAACTGCCTTCTATTCGTAGCAGTCAGAGCTGCGTCTTAGACTAGCGAGCTAACAGGAACGTGGACGACGCGGCGGCGGGGCGGGGAGGGGCGGGGCGAAGTGAGGTGTGGTGGGGTGGCAGCGGGGCGAAGCGGGCGGGGCGGGGCTGGGTGGGGCGGGGCGGGGCTGGGTGGGGCGGGGCGGGCGGGGCGGCAGCGGGGCGGGCGGGGCGGGGAGGCAGCGGAGCGGGCGGGGCGGGGCGGCAGCGGGGCGGGCGGGGCGGCAGCGGGGCGGGGCGGGGCGGCAGCAGGGCGGGCGGGGCGGGGCGGCAGCAGGGCGGGCGGGGCGGGGCGGCAGCAGGTCGGGCGGGTCGGGGCGGGTCGGGGCGGGTCGGGGCGGCAGCGGGGCGGGGCGGGGCGGCAGCGGGGCGGGGCGGGGCGGCAGCGGGGCGGGGCGGGGCGGAGCGGGGCAGGGCGGGGCGGAGCGGGGCGGGGCGGGGCGGGGCACCGAGGCTGCAGCGGGGGGGGGCGGCGGGGCTGCGCGAAGAAAGCTAGGGGGCGAGGGGCCGTCGGCGGCCATTGTGGGGTCGAGGCGGTACCGCGTCTGTCACCGCGAGGCGTTGTGAAACCTCGGCGAACCCGTTTGGCGCGGCGCGACGGGAAATCGCAGCTCATCCCGGCCTTGCGTGCTCGCACGCGTGGCTAGGACTCGCTGGGGAGAGGACGCCTACTTCTTCTCCTCTGCGAACTCGCACATTATTCAATGTCACATGCCAGTGGTTCACCATCTGCGATCTGCGATGTTGAAACCAGCAGTCTGCTGAGCTTCAGTTTTGACCAAATTCATTGTTGGCGATTAAGTGAATGACTGCGTAACTAGAACCCTCCCGGAGAGTGGATCTCTTTTCCCTGCCAAAATTTTGAACCTTATTTACTACCTGTCCTGTCCTTAGGCACGACGGTCCGAAACAGGCCTTGGGAGATCAGCGGTGACCCAGCCTCTCGGCCATGGGATAAAGGGTTCGTGTGGTTTTTACAAAGACATCCCTCCGCCGTATATACTGGTCTTGGTAACGTTAGGGTAGGCTTTCTCATCGTCACACAGCAAAAGTACTGGGGTAATTGTAAGGAGAGCGCGCAGTTATAAGTTTGCCCCAGCCGGTGATTGAACGCGGGGTTGCGCCGTGGAAAGCGAGCACGCTACCCAACGAGCCTCTCGAGAAGGCAGACGCACATCAGTCTTTAAATTATAGTAAATATTTCTGACTTGTAATTATTTCTGAAACTAAAATGTGCGAAACCAGCTACGCCGGCGATGGCTATGGCCAGCGATGGCTATGGCCAGCGATGGCTATGGCCAGCGATGGCCAAGGCCAGCTATGGCTAGAGGTCTGCAGAAACAGTCTTTTGCGAATATACATTTTCGCGTCTTACCGAAGGTGATTGGGTATCTAGGGCTCTACCTGGAAGTGAGCGCCTATTTTCCCCGCAAAATACGTCCCTCGTTCAATGCCATAAACCAACTTCTCAACCATTTTCCATTGCTGAAGCAATTGTTTCTCAACCTATCAGCAGAGAAGATAGCCCACGACGATCAAGAACGTGAATTTTGACAATAGATATTTTCCAGTGTGAAATCTTTGGAAAATCTGGAAATCACGTCACAACCCAGCCTTGCATCGAATAATGCACAAATAGAACTCCCTTGGAAGATGAATAGCTATTTTTTAGGAAAATATAATTTTTCAATCGATAAATATCGAAACACGCAATTCTGTGATTGTGGTGCAAATCAACAAGCTGTGCATGAAAACTAAGGTCGCTTATCTTTCCCTTGTATTAAAATAGCATCGACTTCTTTATATGCTTTTATAGAAGAAATTCCAATGCCTCACATGCCTTAGACGGGAAGAGATTATCTTAGTTCCACACAGATAAAGTTTGTCACCGCTTTACTGCGTCGCGTCGCAGTCATATTAAAATTATATGTAAAGAAGCTGCTAACACGAGTAGACAAGTGTTGATCGGCGTTAATCTTAAAACCCAGTATTAATCGCAAGTGACATGGCAAGAAGAGCAAAGCGAAAAATCCGTTGATTCCAAAGCTGAGTTGCCAGATGAGTTGCGGGCTCCTTCCCTGCCACTACTACGAAATTTCCCAAATTTCCCCAATGAAATAAAATTCCCCAACTTTAAAACAACAAATAGTGTCCAAATTATGGACCAATGTCATGAGCTAACCCTGATGATTCCATTGGCTGTTCCTTTAAATTCAAATCAACAATTGGTTTTTGAGCTGCTCGAAATCTGTATCTTCGTTATTATCGTATTTTTCTTTCTCTTTTCCTGTCGTTTATTTTTCTCTTTTTGATACACAAAAATGAGAGAGAATAGCATCTATCGTTCTTTTCTTGTCCATAATAATTCAGAGGAATAAATTTCTATCTTGACGCTGGATGAAAAGAATTTCCCAAAACAATCCCCAAACATTTCCCCGTCCATTTATGTTCCCCACTCTTTCCTCAAAACGAAAAAAAAAATCTCAATTTTTGGAGACAATATTCCCCGATCTGGCAACCCCGTCCCAAAGCACTTAGCTCTCACCATGTGCTGAGTGGGAGGCAGCCGATCACGTCCGTCACCGTGGGTCGATGTGAAATCTCGGAGAACCTGTTTGCGCGACTGGGAATCGCGCCTCATCCGGCCTTCGCATCGGGGGGCGTCCGACTAGGACTCTCCTAGAGAGTGGACGCTCCGTGTTTTTCCCGGAATTCATGCTTTATTCAAAGTCGTAAGCCGGTGCTTTGCAATCCATGGCCTGCGAAGACGCCGCGAATGGTCGGCTGGCGGAATTTTAATTCTGAAGAGAGTCAATTGTTTATACAATCGAGAGACGCGTTCCCTCTGGAAGGAAGAGGCGTCGGAGGAAGAAAGCGCTCCAACATTGCAGTGCGTTTCAGTGCCCTCTCGTCTTTCAGTGCCCTCGTGTTAGTACCTTATTTTGCGTGGCGAGGCTACGTTCCTTTCTTCATGAAGTCGAGAAAGAAGGTTTTACTCGATATTGACGAAACAGGCGAAACTACGAAATCGTTCGTTGAGAGGAATCGTATAAATCGGGTCTCAGAACGTACGACCGCGACCGCGTCCCGCACACACATACACACCACTAATTACGCCCTACATGCCTCTAATGACGCCGTATTTGTCTTTTATTACAATATTACCTATGAATTTGGAACATGAATACAGTAGATACCATTTCATTTGCGTGCAATTTACGTCTTGTAGTTTTGTATCTTTTCCTTTGTATCAATATGTAACGATATTGCTAAAAATATAAAATTGGGAAAGGTAAAAACTATGTATAGGGTGAGAAAGAGCAAAACCAACATTAATTTCTCAAGAAATATTTACTATAGACTTATTTATTTTCTATATGTCAGTTCTTATAAAAAATGTAATGAACAACCAAATTGCCGAAATGCTGCATTTTTCTTCGCGTGTTATTTCTTCAGGTTTTTACTATTCTATGTCAAGCTTCCTTTGTACTAGTTTGTTACAGAAATTTGAAGTATTTTTTTTTCTGCATCCCGGCTGAAAGTATACTGTACTGCGTTGGTACCGCTTTGGGAACACCGGAGACTGCAAGAGGTGCACCGGACGTCACACGGGGAGCGGATGTGCGATGGCGGCCTGAAGGAGGTGACCAAGAAGAGAAGATAGCGGTGGCGACACTGAAGGGAAGCGTCAAACAGTGCGAGAAAAAGAAAGACATCTGGGGACGAAAAAACAGCAACAAAAAACGAGCGGGATGCTTGAACAAGTCAATAAAGAGGTAATATAAATGGCGACTTTGAAAACACACAAGAGTAAGATTTTTATATTAATTTACCTAACTTATTCACTTCATGTTGTTGCAACGTCGCTAAAACAGTCAGGAGAACAAAAATAATTGATATGGTGGAGAAAAGACTCAGAAATGGTAGGCTACGGATTCTTTTGAGACCTCGTCGCCCATTTGCCCAGCATGGCTTCGTGCACAATTGGGTTCTATCACAATGACATTCAAGTGCCACTGTGTTTAAATCGGGGTATACATTCGATTTTGCAGTCGGTTGGCGAGACGAAACCCCCTACTGCAGGGCCCTTTACGACGACTGCGAAGGCGCGATGTACTCAGAAACAACGCTCCCACTACAGCTAGTTGTCCAGCCCGACAGCTTCCAGAAATTGTGGAGGTATGTCCATAACGCTGGCTGACACACAGCAGCAGAACGTGAAGAAAACTTGTAAAAAAAAAAAATGGTCAGCCAGCTTCATAGCAAAAGCCAGCCTACACAAATCAAATTTAAAAGTACAAAACAACTTGTACAATAATAATAGAATTAATGAAGATTGACAAAAATTATACAGCGCGTCAGCCGGCTTCATGGGCATTGCGGAGACGGAATGACGAACGCCCCGGCTCCCACAGGTGGCTTCTCTGAGTAGTATTTCCTGACTGTGTCAACTAGAGAGGTCATTAGTCTGGTAAGTGTAGTGCATGTTTTCTCCAGGTGGTGGTGATCTTACCCAGCTGGATGGCGAGATCCGTCGCCGACCTACCATCGACTAGCGGGGTTTTCCCCAACCACCTATCTCCCAAGAGCGTGGAACCGCCCCAGCCGGGATAAGCTCTCAGATCCTGACCCGTCACCCAGCATGTGTGATCATGTAGCGCATGTCATTGTGTGTAAAGCGTGAGGATAGGACAAGGAAGAGGAAGGTGAGATCGGGCGCGGTCCGTGGCCCGTTTGTTAGGATACTGTTACGGTATTCGCCTGCTGTTGATCGGAGAAACCATGGGAAACTACCGATCAGAGCAGCCCGCCGCGAGAATTCTCCTCTTCGTAGCGACTGAATCGGACCTAGACTCCAGACAGGCACTGCTGCACCGCCCGGCAGCATCCGCGACCGCCTGGGTGGGGCCACCCTCCCACTTCCTCCCCTTGGCACTAATGACGCACCGTTGGAAACCGGGGTCCCAAGAGATTTCAAACCTGCGACTTCAAGAGCTCTCTACGAATTAGAAGTGGGACTAGGCCAAATGAACACAGCCCCTATCCTGCCCGCTACCTCGCAAAGGATCGGCGGGCGGTTGCAGAGGGCGGTTGCAGAGGGCGGTTGCAGAGGGCGGTTGCAGAGGGCGGTTGCAGAGGGCGGTTGCAGAGGGCGGTTGCAGAGGGCGGTTGCAGAGGGCGGTTGCAGAGGGCGGTTGCAGAGGGCGGTTGCAGAGGGCGGTTGCAGAGGGCGGTTGCAGAGGGCGGTTGGAGAGGGCGGTTGGAGAGGGCGGTTGAAGAGGGCGGTTGGAGAGGGCGGTTGGAGAGGGCGGTTGGAGAGGGCGGTTGGAGAGGGCGGTTGGAGAGGGCGGTTGGAGAGGGCGGTTGGAGAGGGCGGTTGGAGAGGGCGGTTGGAGAGGGCGGTTGGAGAGGGCGGTTGGAGAGGGCGGTTGGAGAGGGCGGTTGGAGAGGGCGGTTGGAGAGGGCGGTTGGAGAGGGCGGTTGGAGAGGGCGGTTGAAGAGGGCGGTGCGAGCGGTTCTAACACGCGAGCGGTCGGGAAGGAAGTGGAGTGGCGGGTGGCGGTTTTGGGTGGCGGCGGGGGCAGCGGGGGCGCTGGGGCAGCGGGACAGGTACAAGGCGCGAACAGGGTGCGACTTGCGTGTAGCCGTTAGGCAACGTGGCGGCGGGGGGGGGGGGGGGGCTGTCCGGCGAGCGCGAAGGTCACGGGTCACCAAACGGCAACGCGTGCGCAGATGCGGAGGTGACGACATCCCGGACCAGGGGCCGCCGCCGAGCGCAGCGAGACGAGAACATTGAAATTCACGTAGTGCGTCATGCCTTACAGAAAACCATACGTTTATAAAATTCGAAAACAATAGGAACCCACAAACAAACCAAACGTTGCAAGAAAAATAATACAATTCACGGAATGCGACAAGTTTTGGAAAAATACAGCGATGAGTCCAAAACAATAATAATAGGAATTAAAGAAAGCAGGGGTACACGATAGCACGTAGCTCAAGAGGTTGCTGATACGTCAGAAATTGACAGACAATACGATCAAGGCCATTTTTACCAGAAGTAAAGGGAAGCAGAAAGAGCGAGAGAATGGTCACGCGAGGAGCAAAAAAGTCGCGACGATCGAGAAGAAAAGGGTTTTATCAAAATGTATCGATCCAAGTGAGAAAGTAAAAACATTCAAATATTTGCGAAAAGAGATTCAACAAAGTGGTTCAGAAAAGTCCATATTTAAAAATAAGTATGCGGAAGATGTGCGTAAGGTAATACTAATCATTTTGAGGATGAAAAGTTTAAAAAAACATTTTATAATACGCTAGAGGAACGTCAATGTTCATGTATAAGTGATTGCCAAGCATTGAAGTCTAAAATGTCACAATCATATTATCTTTATGCGTTCTAACTTTATTACAATTATGTGCAAATTAGAAACTACAAAGATCTAGCAATTACATAATGTTACATCAGAATTTTTATTCTCTTTGCGAATGTACAAACTTGTATAATTTTCACTACTTATTCTCTTATATAACATAATTACTTTTTTTATTTTTTCAAATTTTAAGGTTTATTTCAAACTGATGGAATAAATTTCTTACATGTGACAAATTTGTGAAGATTTTTTTGTAGAAAGTAACGAACTCCTAATTGATTAGCTACGTTTAATAACTTTATATTCCCTATCTCACTGTGTTCTTTCATGGATAAATAAAGCATATTTCTGAAAACGGCTTATACTCGTGAAAACACGGTAATTAAAACCCATTGGAATTTTGCCAGGCGCGTTTTTGCCTCGGTTTGGGAGCACTGCGCGCCGCCCGTGCAGCAGTCCCTGTGACAAAGCCCGGTCGTGGGCCGCGGAGCGCGCATACAAATGCAGCCCCGAGGGCCCCAGCGCCCGCGACACTCGACTCGCGCAGGCGGCGCAGGGCTGCGACGGAAAGGGCGGAAGCCACAACGGGGGAAGGGACGTTTCAATAAATTTCGAGAAAACTGTTTATGTAATTCAATATTATTCTAAAGTCCGAAAAGACCATAGGAACAAAATTTATGACATCGAATTTCTTGTCGGTGAAGAGAAGAACAGAGGAGAATGGACTGCTAAACAAGAGCTGCGGAGTGGAACAGGATGAAAGACTTCTATATATATGTACACATTTGAATTGTTCATTAGAACCACGAAATTACATGGCAAATGAAATGTAGTTTAAAATAAAAGTTTTTCTCAAAATGTATACCGTTCTGGTTTTCACCCATTCATTTGATGTCACAGCAATACCTCTGACCGGGAGGTCTTAAGATCTGAGTCACCTACTCTGATAGGTTTTCCGACTCTGGCAAGATGGCTAGGTCGAATTCAGTCGCTGTCTGCAGGAGAATTCTAGCGGCCAGTAGTTATTCGTGGTTCCTCCGGTCAACTCCAGGCGAATGCTGGAGCAGTACCCTAACCAACGGGCCACGGACCGCACGCGCCCTTTCCTTCCCATTCCTTGTCTTATCCTCACCTCTTTCTTATACATACTTTACATGCACTGCACTACCACACATGCCAGGAGACCAGTTGACAGCGTAGAGGTTCATCGGGATGGAGCGATGCCCCGCTGGTGGGAGATACCTGGTTGGAGAAAAGCGAGGCGACGGGTAGGTCGGCGCGAGATCTCACCATACAGCGGGGCATGATCTTCGCCACCTCCCACGATAAAAACACGCTCAACACTAAAGTAACTAATGACCTTAGCGATTGGTGACGCAGAATCACTAATCAATCAGCAGTCAATCGGCGCTACAAGCTTCATTCAAAGCGACGGGAGGACATATCCCGATGAAAGTACCTTTACTTCGAGCACTTCATTTGTTTTGCTTGATTGGCAACCCGGTCCTCATCATATTTAACGCCACTGAGCAACTGCTGTTACTGACAAGCCCGGTAAATGTCAGAGTTGAAGTAGCGGCGAAGAAAAAGAAGATTAAAGATCTTTCAATATTTTTTGTACACAAGCTATTTCGTCTCTCAGGAATGTTAATTAAAAATATATTTTATACGTGGGTTGGGGCATAAGTTATTGCAACTATTTTTTGTGAGATTACGCGCACGGGTGGAAAATATGAAATATTCACACGAAAGAACAAGACATAAACCCAGCCCATGGGCATTTACAATTGTGTTTCTGGTATTTAGTGAGGTATTTGAAATGACAGTACTGGTTTCACGTTCCAAAGCATTGTAGCATCAATTCAAAATTTCAACATTCCAAAAGCATTACATATCCATTCTAAAGGCCCGGGTAGGCAGATGATGCTCGATAACCGCACGGTCACAGGTCGTCATGTGCGTCGCTGATCTCAGGATGATGCGCTTCGTCGCAGAAACGCTCCTGCGCAATTCGCGACCGACCGGAATGGAAGGCCAAGAGCTTCTACCGATTCCCTGTGACATTCTCTGGCATTTCTCGCAAAGATAACTGTTGTCTAGGAGTTTGAGCGCTGCTCGAAATATGTTACATACATTTCGCACGGCGGTAACCGGACAACTGATTTCACGTTGTTCTCTGTGCTAATAGAGGCACTCACAGAGTCATCTGTTGATGTGAACTCACTCTATTTACTTGTGACTACGCTTACAATATTGCAAATCTTTCCTTCACCGAATGTTAACCTACTATTGAAAAATAAATAACATTGCAATTAAAGAATGAAAATATCTAAATTTTTAATTCGAGATTCATAGAAGAAAACATTAGCAAACAGAGAACTTAACAACAAATGTCGTTTTCGCCTAACGTAGTGTTTTGTGGTACAGCGTCACATCTACCAGTTTCCGCTAAAGGAATTTAAATTCTAGAATGCTCGCTCATTTCGTTCTTTTACCTGAAAATTTACATAATGTGAAAGCACGTTTGACCCTTGGCATGGTTTAACCGGTTGCGTTTTTTTCTTATTTACCTCGTTTTGCCAGTTTGATGCACATCAATTTCCCCAACGGAACACGGCTTACGTCTGCTGGCAAAATAAACAGCTGAAGCGAATGATTCAACAATATCTTGTAGGCGAGTAGTCCTGGGAAATTTCTTTAAAAATACATCGGAAAACTAGTTAATTACTAGACTTGCTAATTTTAGGCTCAGAAAAGTGATGATTTAGACACCTAAAATATGTAACAAAATCATGAAATTAGGCACTATTAAAAGTGACGTTTTAGGCACTTGGAATAAGTTACAAAATAAGTGGGCTAAGCATATAAAAAATTGGACATGAAAAGTGATGTTCCTGGCACGTGAAAGTGATCATGAAATTATTAAATTGGGCACTTCTTATTATTCAGGAAAGTCAGGTATTTGAGAGCACCTACAAGCATATTATTTTATTCACTTCCATTTCCAGATTTAGATGTAGATTTATTTAGTCAAAACACAGTAAAAACTGCATGTGACGTGTAGGGGAGAAGATTATCTTTTCTTTTCATTTCAGTCATCCTTTTTTGCTTTTCATTCTCAACCTGTGAAAAGCGCAGCTGCACAGGGAATGGGTACAATTACCTAAAAATAGCATACAATATCCTCTTTACTTATTATAATATTACATGCAGAGCTCCTTTTATGCGGTGTCTTGAGTGAGACACTTCAGTGCCTATTCGATCATGGAATATTCGCCTTTCGAAATAAAATTAAAGAAGAGTTATTAAAAAACTATGGTTGCGCAAATTTACTTATTTTAGGCAGTTTTAGGCAAATAATATTAAACTATCAGGCATCAATCGACCTTTTAGGACATTTTAGGCACTGTATGGTGTTTAAATATATCTATTTTTTCACGATTCGTTGACATATTAAATTAATTTTACAACCTCTTAAAGTAAAACACAATAGCCATTTGTCCTAAAACCAAAGTCTACTAAATACGCATGTTTCCATTACTTTTTATGCTATTTTAAAACTAATTTGTCGGTGAAGATAACCCTGTCATGAGATAATATAAAAGAGAGTGGAGAAGTGAAAGCAATGCGAAAGATGAAGTAACTTTGTCACGCCTCCACGTCAAAAGCGGATGGGTGAGTCTTGGTGCACGCATGTCACTCGAGCATCTAATTTTCTCTTTTTCTTTTGTATTATTTTGCAACTGTGGAAACGTAATCGTCAGCACTTTCAATCCACCACATTATAAAAGCAATTATTTCATTCGTTTTTGTAACTGTACGTAACTTGTTTAAGCTAAAGAGAGAGGAAGGGGAGAATGATTTGAATCATGAATCCTAGTTTGGCCTGAAAGCCTATTAGAAATAAACTGCATTTGTCTCATCCGATGATTCACGGGGAAATGCCGCGTGCGCTACTTGCGGGGCCCCGGGCGATCGCCCGGGCGGCAGGGTCAGAGGGCGGCGCTTTCGGACCTCCACGGGGCCACTGGACGCCGCACGGCGCCGGCCGGGGGCGGGGCTCCGGGCCCGGCTACAGATCCCGACACACACACACACACACACACACACACACACACACACACACCGGCGGACGGGCGAATGGGGCAAGGGAGGGGAGACTAACTGCGATTTCCCCCCATCCTCCCAGGACGAAGTTGTTCTAGGTCGAGGTCAGCAGACAAGGTTAGCGGCGGCTCGCGCTTAGGTTGCACGGTTGCACAACCCCCGGATAATCGTAAAACACTCACCGTTTTTAGAATTATATATTTTAGATTTAATTTAATTTTGAGATATTGTTACAATAAAGATACATTGACAATATCAATGTATGTAATCATTTTGATAGCTAACAGCGCCAAACGAGTACCGTCTCTGGCATATTGCTGCAAGCCAGAGAACGGACCGATGTCTGACGTCACGCACTTATGGGCTAAGCGAGCGCTATATATACACCATCAAAGGGACTCTACACTAGTAGCAGCAGGTGTTTTAAATCGTAAATTATACTGGATGAGATTAAGATACGTCGCAATATCTCAGACTTTGCTTCAAGCTAATTTACTGATTCAAAAACTAGCACTGAAGAAAGTAGTCGACACTCACCTCTCTCTCCGTTTTATAGTAGCCTCTGAGGAAATGACGTGATCATTACAGAAAGTTCCATTATTTACCTGAAACACAAGAAAATAGATTAAAAGGAGAAACAAACATTATTAACCTTAAAATAGGTTTCGAAACTGAGTAGTTCTTACACGTAAAATTAGTTAACGCTTAAGAACAAGAGGGGATGCATGGCATGACTTCCGAGCCCATAGCTCCGCTACCGTAAGTTCGTAGTTTTTATTTATATAATTGTCCCCATGGAAGACGTTTGGATATTGGGATGTGAATGGTGGGGTCTGGGAGCAGTGAACCGCCTAATCCCATTGTCAAGTCTACTTTACTTAATGTGAAAGTGGGAAGTTTTACTATTTTCCACTGTTCTGAGACAAAACAGGGTTTCTCTTCTGAACACCGGCAAACATTTTATCACTTCTGAAAAGGAACAAACAGACCTTACTCCTGTAGCAAGATATTACTCAAAGTTTTCTGATCTGACCGAGATAGTGATACACACCACCATCTACCCATTCAGTCACTTCATTCATTGCAGGGACCGGCAAGCGGATTTTATCTCTGAAATCTTCACCTTGATGTTTTGGACTGATATTAATTTTTCCTCTTTACTACAAACATCCCAGGAAAAGTAAAAATATAAAAAAGAACATTACCAATTAACATGTCAATTTTTCAGAAGTGAAGTAGGATTGATTTTAAGATTGATTGATTAGTGATTCTGGGCGCGTTAACTGCACTACATGTTCTAGACAATCACACGTGCCGGGAGACCGGTCGGGAGCTTATAGCTTGTCCCGGCTGAGGCGGTGCCCCACTGGTGGGAGATACCTGGTTGGAAAAACCCCGCTAGCCGACGGCAGGTCAGCGCCGGATGTCGCCTTCCAACGGAGGCAGATCACCGCCCCCTCCCGCAATAACATGCGCTACACTTAAGGGACTAATGACCTTAGCAGTTGACCCGTCCACAATCACTGACAATCAAACAATCATGAGTGGAATAGTCATTGTCATTTGTGGTCTGTTTCTTACATCCACTTCGAATACTGATTACACCCAAAACGTCATATCCTATCATTTGCATCCGAACGCCCCTAACGTAAAAGCATATGAATGTTCACCTCCACAGGCACAAGCGCCGCGTGCGTGCACGGTTCCATTCACGCTCCGCGCGGTGGCCGACGCGCGTCGCGCTTCGAGGAAGGCGTCCGCCACCGAATTCGGCGCCGCGGGCGGCGCTCCCGTGCGTCCCCGGCTTCCCGCTGCGGCGCCGGACCGGTTCCGACAGGCGGCAGCCCCACTTCGGCCCGCTCCTGCCCTCTTATTAACATACTTGGAAGCCACCTTCAACTGTTCCTGCGCCAAATTGCGCACCTCCGACCCGCGCCGGAGCGACACAATGCTGCGGTCGCGCTGCGAGGGTTCTTCAGCCGAAAATCGTTGTTTGGAGAACACATGGGTTCAATTGTTAAGCCGATTAAGCTAAATTTCCCAATACTTTTTTGGCGTTAAGGAGGCAACAGAATTTGGTCGCGTTACTAAAATAAAATACATGAACTTAACTTGTAGTTTCAGTACTTAACTCAATTTCGCCAAAAATTGAATGCTGATAGGTAGACCTCTCCAAACACACACACGCGCGCGCCGAAAAAAATAAAAATTTGAAAGATATCTCACGAAACTATATGAGTCAACAATTAATTATTTCAAAAATTCACAAAAAATACGTTTAAGATACAAAGAGTTTTGGGAAATATATTTTAGATAATAGTTTTAAGTAAAAGTGTTTTGTGATCAAATATTATAATTTCCACGGTAAGATTAAATCGTAAAAAACGTTGGGTTTAGTTAGTGCTTAACAAAGTCATTTGTACTACATGAAATAATGATTATGAAATTCAGTAGAACCTATTTTAATGTTAGCGTCATCACATATACGTTATGACTATTATTAACTATTTAACGTACAAAATTAATTGAAAATTTTGTGAAAAACAAGACTACTATATCGCGACTTTAAGATTGAGATGATTGTCTAGAGTTGTAATTTCTTTTCAAAATTTTACTAATTGTTTCCCATTGTGCCATCATCGGGCCTCTTGCCTTGCGGGGCCCCGGGCGATCGCACGTTCTGCCCGTGCCTAACCCCTTGCCACCACTACCTCCGACCACTTCTGCATTGCATGAGAAACATGTCGCTTAAGAAAACAAGCAACACAACATCTCCACCGTTTTCAATTTTCATGTCAAAACACTTGAAAATTATTATTATTACCTTATTAGTATTCCATTAGGTACAACGCAGCCTGTCTCAAAATAAAGGTTACAAACAGAAGACATGTAAGAGAGCCAAGATGTTTGCCAATGAATATGTGGTGGGAAATTTCATGTCACGAAGTTACACAGGTGTCGTTTTTCTCTGATTTGTAGGTAGGTATCCCACCAATATATTAGGTTTTGCCGATTCATAAAAATCTCTTTGAAGGCATCAGAAAAAACAACGCATGAATTGATTGATTCAACTCCTAAGTTCATTAGTCCATTAAGTGTCGCGCATGTTATTATTGCGGGGAATCTCGTTGATTTTCCCCCATTGGATAGTGAGATCCGGCGCCAACCTAGGTCGGGGATTTTCGACCTACGCCGAGGAACGTAACCTTGCGGGGATTTCCTTCCGCCAGGTGTCTCCCACCAGGGGATCACCGCCCCAGCCGGGACAAGCTCCAAGCTCTCGACCGGTCTCCCGGCATGTGTGGTAGTGTAGTGCATGTTAGTGTAAGTGTGTGTAAGTAAGGGGTGACGATAGGACAAGGAAGAGGAAGGAAAGATCGAGCTCGGTCCGTGGCCCGCTTGTTAGGGTACTGCTCCGGCATTCGCTTGGAGTTGATCAGAGAAAACCTACGGTACCTACCGATCGGAGCAGCTTAAGTTCTCCTCCACACAGCGACTGAATTCGACCTAGCTGACAAGCTAGTGTCGAAAATATTACCACCATCGAGATTCGAACCGTTGGACTTCTCGCTCAGAGGCACGATAGTGACATCAGTTGAGTTGATGCTCAGAGCCTGCTAAGCCGGTACAACGATGCCTACCAATTAAGAGGTGATGTCACATATGTAACATCGTCAAATGCAATTTCCCACCAAATGTTCGTTGGCGATTGATATTCGGTGTGCGTGTCCTAGAAGAGTGTAACATACGGCCACCTGTATAACACACGCATTATCGAAATTGCGGTAGGTATAATAAGTTTCTAGTTGTCGTAGTTAACTATGTCGCTTAACCGTTATTCAAATCTCATTTCCTTGGCTTTCGAGACGATCGCCTCCAGCTATAACGAACGGAAAGAGGCACTGAATGAAGTTATTCTTTGATGAAAATCGAACGATGATTGGGGTGAAGAGCTCTACCGTGTTTAGTTTTCCGGGTTCAATACTCTTTCTAGTCCCTTCAATGAGCTATCACCCCGGTGTCGTCTTTTATCGTTTTATTTTTAAGCCTCGATTTATTTTGTGGTGTTTATTTTCTAGAAACATATTTTTATTTACTTCTTTTGTTAAAATTTCAGCGTAGCTTCTCAAATGTAATTTAGAAATATGAGTAAGTTAAGCTCCTTCTATACAACTGTCAAGGGCCAGAAAATCCAGGAACCAAGGAAGAAACAAAAAAGTACATAGGAACATTTGAAATACATACGAACATCCGTACATTCGAAAGGCGCTAATTGCTAGTTCATCTTCGTTTCGCTACTTTGTACCTAGGCACTAATTCTTGGAGGACGGTGATCTCTACATTTTGCCAGTTGACCGGGAGCGATGACTTTTAAAACGAGCGAAAGTGTCATATGAGATCCAATCAATGTCTGGTCCATGAGATGAGATTGGAATTGAAGAAAAAGAAAAACGACGCTCGTTGCAAAGATATTGTGTCCGCATCAGGCTGGCATTGGTCGGAGGAATCGCGAATTGAGATGCCGAATTTTCTTACGATGTAGCACTCCAACTTGTAAGGAAAGCACACCTGCATACAAAAATATTAAAGCATTTATAGAAGTGCTAGTATATTGGTCACTTGCGACACTACAGTCGGCGAAGTATTCTCATATTCGCGTATGTTTTTCGTACATAGTCAAAGTGTGTGAAACCCATTGTTATTATTTTAATTTATTTCCAATAGTGTAATTGAACAATAGAGAGTCATACACAAAGAAAATTGAACGCATATCACACTCCCGATAAAGAGATTTACAACTTCGTGCGTGGTAACATATTTTTTTGTATACCAGCATTATAAACGACCTTTTCTGTTGCATTATAAACCTTTTTTGTTGCGATAAATCGTTCATAATCAGCCATTTTACGGCACAAAAGATGACGTATTATATTTAATGGCACGAATGATTACGTCATCACACATTCAGCCAATCGCAGCGAGAGAATCGTAGGGTGGCAGCAGTGAACGGAACAGCCGACCACCATTTTCTCGCACAGATATCAAATACCCGAGATGTCTCAACAAATTAGTTTCGCAAAATTAATTTGATTCTCTTGTTAACTTATAATGCTGTTATACAAAAAAAATAGCGTATTCAACTCGTTTATAGCATTGCTTTATTGCATTCGTACGAATATGAAAACTCGCTCCTAACGTCGCTCGTTTTCAAAACATGTTCTCATGCAATAAAGCTTAACATTAGAAACAAACTTCTTAAACTATTATTAAATTAGTTTCTTTCTCTGATAAGAGTGGATTTTTCTAAAAACCTTTAACCGCAAGATTCCTTAGAATTACCAAATTTGCATCAGTCTCGTAAATGGTGTTTGGCTTCACAAAAAGGAAAGGAAGTATCTTAAGTACTTGCTAAAAGTTTGAGTAATGTAAAGTAAAATCCCCTGTCGCTCGTCTTGAACTGTTTACTCTTAGCACTGACTGTCCAGCTTTCGCGTTTATAGTGTTTGTCCGTTTCGTTTTTACAAGTTCTCGTGCAGAGTTGTTGAGTCTTTATTGTTTGCGAATAATTTTGGACTTGGGGCAGTGTCCCCACTGCCGTGTAATAAACCAACACGAGGCGCAGCGATGGCGCTCGGGAATGTCGTGGTGACGACGAGCGGGCGGCAGTGTCCGCCACTGTGGCTGAGGCGGAGTGGGTGGCTGGGGGCGGGGAGAGCGGGCAGTGTGGAAGGTGGAGATGTGGCAACGGCAACGAATCATCATGTTTCGAAATATCTATATTCAAATTACATCGACTCAAAACTCATTGATGTTTTCAAATATCAATGTTTGTAAAGGTAGTTTATGCAATTAGTTTATAATGTTAAACTTTATTGCAGGAGTACATGTTTTGAAAATGAGCGACATTAGGAACTAGGTTTCAAATAACAACTAATGCAATAAAGCAACATTGTAAACGAGCAGCATACGCTATGTTTTGTATAAAATCATTATTAATTCATAAGAGACTCAAACTTAATTTTGAGAAACAACTTTCTTCTGACATCTCGGGTATTTAACACCTGTGCGACAGAACGGTGGACGGCTGTTCCGTTTAGCGCTACTGCTCCACGATTCTCTGATTCCCAAATCATTTGTGCCGTACAATACCCTTTTATGTACGATTTATTGAAACAGAAAAAGTCGTACAAAAAAAATATACAATATACAAAAAAAAAAGTTTTAGTAACTTCTGAGTTCACATGTAGGGTGTGGAGTTTCATGTCAGGGTGGTCGTGTTTATTAATATATAATTCAGATTTATCTGACAAAAGAGAATTAAAAACTTTTCAGAACAATTAATAAAACGTTTATTACCTTATAGGATAATACAAAAATAATTTACTACATTTATCAACAAAAATTTGACTACCGTATTTTTCACTCTGATGACTTTGGTTTGCAGAATTTGAAAATTAGATATATCTTAAAAATATTGTAGTTTTTTATAATTAAATTTTACATTCAAAAATAAAATAGTAACCAAGTAAAAACATCTGCATCAATAAATCGATGTTTTGAGGCCATCGACTTCCACGTGGCATCCCTAGTCGGTGTATGTAGCGGAGGCGGGGCGAGTCCCGGCTGGTGTGGGCGAGGGAGGCAGTGCCGGTAGCGGTGGCGGAGTCGGAGGTGGGAAGGTGTCGGGGCGCAGCGGAGGCGTCGCGTTGAAGAGGCGGAGCCTGCAGGCAGAGGTGAGCGACCCTCTTGCATAATTCACGCCCAAGGACACGAGCCAAAGGCCTGGCTGCGGGGGCCGTCGGGCACCGAACCCACGGCGCGCTGTCCATCGATCACCGCCGGACCCCCCCCCCCCGCATCCCGCTGGCAGGCGCCTCTCCCATGCGATATTCATCGGGGTTCTCTGCAACGCAGGCTCTGCGTTTTATAGTCTTGCGTGTGCGAATTGATTTAGCTCTTACTGCAAAGGAGATTTGAAGGATTTTCCCAGACGTTGATTGATCGATTTTTAGTGATTTCGTGTGCGTCAACTGCTTAGGTTATCAGTCCCGTAAATGTAGCTCATGTTTTTGCTCGGGACGTGGTGGTGATCTCCTGTGGGATGGCGAGATGCGGCGGCGCCCTACCGTCGACTAGCGGGGTTTTCCCCCAACCAGGTATCTCCCACCAGCGGAACATCACCTCAGCCAGGCCAAGCGCTAAGCTCCCGACTAGTTTCGCAGCATTTGCGGTAGCGTAGTTCATGTTAGTGTGTGTGTGTGTGTGTGTGTGTGTGTGTAAGGGGTAAGGATAGGACAAGAAAGAGGAATGAAATATCGCGCACGGTCCGTGGCCCGTTTATTAGGGTACTGCTCCAGCATTCAATTGGTACTGATCGAAGAAACCACGGAAAACTACCGATCAGTGCAGGTGACCGCTAGAATTCTCCTCCAGACAGCAACTGAATTCGACCTAGTTTACAGGTTAGTGTCGAAAATCCTTCCACCGTAGGGACTCGAAACAAGGACCTCCCGGTCGGAGGCACTGCGGTGACATGAAGTGATGCCGTGAGCCACCTCTCCCGATCCGCGCTTCGAACTCCGGTCGACCCAGGAGGAATATGTGGTCAACGAAGCGGTTTCACGGCAGGTTTTCTCGTGGTCCTCCCGTTTCTTCTGCCTCTCATTCTACCAAATCTCCATCATCATCATCTTTCCTCATCAATCAACACAATATTTGCTCTGCCAGAAAGGCCGTGAGACATTATCAAGAGCATTGTCCCCGCACCATCAGAGGCGAGGAGCATCGAAGGGAAGAGAGAAGCCCAGACGAGCACGCTTTCTATCAATAGGGAATTTTTGCATCGTCGACGTTAAAGAAATCCAAAGCACTATCGATCAGGGCAGCCGGCTGCCAGGATTTTCCTCCAAGCTCGGGTCGAAACTCTTGGCACTGTCGAGACTCGATCCTAGGACCTCCCAGGCAGAGATACTGCACTGGCATCAGTTGATGCCCTGGGTTAACTCTCGCGGCTTTCCAATAGTGCTATCGAGAATATTGTTTTTGATGAAAGAGGCGTAAGGGAGTAACTAAGGAAATCTTCGAGTTCTATTGCGAAATAACTTAGTATTTCCTTAAAAAAATCGCCAGTGCAAGAGGTGAAAGTCACGGAAATTTGAAGGAACCGGTCCAGCGACGTCAGGAATGCTGGAATCGTGCGTATTCCAAAGAAAAATATCTGCCAAGCGAAACTGCCTGTGACTATGACAGAGATATTCCAATTCAAGACTTGTAAATGTGTGTGTTCTAAAATACCCAGTGAAATACTTTCCTCTCAATCGAGATCGCAGCAGTACTAGAAATTAGGGATGCGAATCAAATACGCTCTAGGCGTAGGGTCTGCCCTTCTCGTACTTCGGCGATTGATAAACATGAACATTAAATTTAACATCGATAGTTTTCAGTGTACATTTTAACGTCGATGTTTTAGTTTTGAAAATCGATGTTTCCTAACATGAATGTTTTGTTATCGATGTCGCATCAAAAATCGCGGCCTGAAAGTAATATATTGGCAACGAGTAATACGGGAGTGCATTGCTGTGGTTTTTAGAATATGATAGTGAGTCTTTTGACACGAAGTTGAACATAAATTATTATTAGGTTTTGGTCGGAAGTGAACCACTTTGAATGAAGCGGCTACTGTCCGTCAAAGGATAACTCATAACAACAGCTTCCACATAGGATTCATATGAATAAGTGAGCAAATTTGTGCGGGAACACGTTAACAGAAAAGTGCTCACAAACTATATATGTGTACACTGTACATGTAATTTCTAGATAACTTTGGTGTTAGTAAATTTCGTGTGCTGTAATAATTCTCAGAAAGTCAGCATTATCATTAACAATATACTTCTTCTAAATATGGTATACTGACTGCGTTTGTTTGTCTGTCTTTTCCATTTTCAGCTATACCTTACTTTTTAGCAACATTTTGCGTATTGATATCATTATGAATATTGTATTGTAAAAAATTCGATGTTTTCAAAATTGAAACCAAATAAGTGTGTCTTGAATTCTAGTGCATAGAATATGTTAATGATATTCCTTATCATTTCCTTGTCTTGACTATCAAAGAAACAAAAAACTAAACTTGTTCAACCTCAAAATGGGACCAAACATTCAGATTGAGAACAAACACGATCAAATTAGACCACGCGGAATCAAATCGAGATCAAATGCGATCGGTTCCAGACTTGTCACCTTCACACAGAGACCAAACAATAACAAAATGAGAAACAATCAGGGTTTCGTTGACAATAGAAAAAAACAGGGTAGTGGTGAATGTACTGCTTCAGGTAGTTGATTACGTCATTTATTAACGAAAGGGAAGCAGACAGCATACCACAATTCAATAAAGTAAACTGTATTTAATAAAGAATATTGGGGGTTGGTTAATTCACTAGCTATGAAGAAGTCCACTGCATACAGACATGTGAAGAATCAAGATGAAAACAAACCAAAGTAAAAGGAGAGTGAAAATTGAAGAACATCATGAATTAATTATTTAATACACAGAAGAAAACCTCAGGTTTACACAAAAAGATATTCGGGAGCAATTTCAAATAATCCGCGAATTCAGTTCATACGGAATGTTTAAGAAAACTCTTAGATAAATTGTATTGTACACTCACACATATTCGAACGGAGCCTGAAAAAGTTAATACGAAGAAATTAAAATAAAACGTCGCGAATACGTATTTCGGTCTAGAAAATTGCAATCAGAAAACATTTCAGTCTTGTACATTGTCGAAGCCAACTTCAATTTTTTTGTTGAGGAAGAGAATGGCGATATAAGAAATGAAGACGTTGGAGTTACATTGCCACAAGCAGTCAAGGGTCTAATGTGCACGTTCTAGAATGCATAGGAAACGTTTTAATTCATCGCGAAAAAGAAGAGATGCATTAAGAAAGAACATGCAAATAAATTTTTACGTCAACAACTCCGGACTGCCGAGAACATGTATCAGTCACCAGTCACATGAGGTACTTATCGTAGATATTGCAACCTGTTATCAAGGCCTACAACATATAGTTTTAGAAAATTAATTTAGCTCCTTGCGGCTAAGACCATAAATACCTAACTTTTGTGGTTACTTTTTAAATATTTTGTGACGGAAGATTTATGGAATATGTTGGCACAAACTGGCGGGGAAAATAGCAAATTCAGGCCTCTCACAAAGAGAACTGTGAATTTCGATAGGATTTAGAACGTGTTAAAAGTTCAAAATGTTACAAGTCACTTTTTAAAAAGTTACCATGTCAGCAATTTTAAGCATCACGATGTTATGAAAAATTACTCTGGTTTTTGTCTTATTGCAATTTGCCACTATTGTTGTTTCATAAACTACAATAGAAATACACCTTTTTCCTCCTTCTAAGCATTGACAAACAGGAGTGATTTATGTCAATGTGTGTCCCTTGTCGTGACAATGTTACTTATATAACTTTGCCATATAAGAACAGATATTATAAATGATCGTGATAATATAATAAATATTAACAATCGTGCAAATTGTATTGCTCATATTACGAGATTTATTCCAGATGCTTTCAACTTGTTAGATAGTGCTAATTCGTTTAGTGAAAATACGTATCCACGTGATCTTTTATTTTGATGTTTTCGTCATATATCTGTGATTGAAATAAATATGTTTATAAATTACTTTACTTTATGTACTTGTATTATTATTCTTAATGGAATTGGCATTAGCTTAAATGAATTGGTATTTGGTCCAATTTGAATGTGTTAAGTTTCGATTTGAATGAATCTGCTCTCGAGTTAAATGTGTTTGTTCTACACATGATAGTGCTTATTTTCAAGTTAATTGTGCAAAAACCCAATAAGAATATGCTTGTTTCCAATTCCGATTTATTCGGGCTCATTTTGAAGTTGAAAAGGTATCAGAATTGACGCACCTGCAGTACTAATTCGTGAAACAAAAAGCATTTGCTCAAGAACTAAGCACATTTCTCTGACCTCATCCACAAACTTGGTACCCAGCGTCAAAAGCACTCTTTTCACCGAAAACAATGAGAAGAAATAAAATTTTATAGATTAAATAAAAACAAAACACAACAATCATGGGAGCGTAAATGTCAAGAAGTAGAAATTTATACAGGTGGAACAAAAAGAAGTGAGATTTGGAAGTTCATAAAAGGAGTAAAATCCAAAGCTACCCAAATTCATCCGCCGTCATTACAGCGCCAATTATTTACTGCTTTTTACAGAGAAATCGCACGTGCACGGAATACTCTATCTTATCCTGCATCACCATCTCTCCGGCAAGCGCCCGAACGCCTAGCTCTAAGCCGAATTTGTGTCTCTGCGTCGAACCAAAAAGATTACTAAAGAGAGCGCCGAGCGAAAGGCAACTGGCTGGGTTACTCTGCTCTTCGCTCTACTTCCGTTGTAGCGTAAAGCCTGTTGTGCTGTAAGAAAGGAAACATAACAGCTTCTTCGGAGGAGATCCTGACAACCGTCGCATCTTTCGCTAGAAGGTTGTCGCCAATTTCCGAAACTTTCTACATCAACAAGATAACTAACTGTTCTTCAGACCTCCGAATGCATAGTTCGATAATAATTCCTAAACTGACCTCTAACATTAATGTTTTGAAGCACGTTTTCAAGCGTTTCACTGTGATACATTCTATGAATAATATTTCGATTAAATATTGGTCTTGTGAACATTTTCTAAGGCACCATTAGCACGCGAAGGTCGCTTGACCTAAGGGAGCTACACGGTGTAGACTTTATTTTGTGCTGATAACAGCGTGTGCTAAGAAGCTCTCCGCACTGTGCCGAATCACGGACTCTTATTAACAATTACATTTATGTTCATAGCAACCAGATCACTGGAAAACACGTAAAGAGACTTGCAGCATCTGTTATGATTGTGGGGAGTGCGCAATCTACGTTTCCATTTTTTAGAAGCTGCAATTCGTGCAACCAACGTAATTTCTATTGCTAGCATCCTCGCCAGCCACTGGTTCCACTGCGGAAAAATTTGAATCAATAATAGCTGGTTAATAGTATTTAGACATAGTACACATACCACACGTTCAAAGCCTCTTAGGTAAATCTCAACCAGAGTGGGACATTTTACCACTTGGTCAAAAGATGAATATTGACGACTATACATTTTTTGAATGCAAGAAACTTTCAAGCAATTAATATTTCTCATGCTCTCAGCAAATTAGATTCATTTTTAACCAGTAGATCATTTTTATGCAACTGCACTGAATAGTCACATTTTCGACTATCTTAAAAATTGTCTTAATGTGAATTAAGATAGTTAGCAATACAATTTAATAATTCATTCAAGATGAAAATGTAAGTAAAGTAGGCAAAAATACGGAAACAACCTTGGACTTGGACACCATAGTGAACGTCGTCTCAAAATTGTATTTTAGTCTTTGTGTCATACAATTTTGCGAAATATGCATCATCCCATTCATCATTATACAAATGGATATGGTAAGGTCAAATTAATATGAGTGAGAAAAAAATTAACTTTATTTTCAAATATTATTTTAATTATACAGTATGATGAAATACCACGCACGCACTGTTTTGAAGTTAAACAAGCCTGCTTCGGGCACTACTTATGTACTTTCCCTAAGCTAGAGAGTTATGTCAGATAAGTGCACAGCCACTCCAAGTACTACCAGTAAGCAAACGATTTACATTAATGTAAATTCTGGTATGTTATTGTATATGAACTAATTCTATTATGTTTCTATTAGAAATCATTTCTTCATTATAAAACAACAGTATTGTACACCCATTAATTTTTTTAAAGACAAGAGGCACTTAAATGCGCTTTTATGTTAATTATACCGTCACAAAAAGTTACTTTGTCGCTACCGTTAACACAATGGCCCAGCCGCTCTCGCCACTTGGTGTCGCCGAGTGCGTGTCGCTTAGAGTTCATAGACACTGAGAGTAGCGCACTGGCTGCCATTTAATATCCTCTCACCCGAGAACTCCGCCAGGCAGCAATCAGGACTGAAGGAAAATTATGGTTCTCAACCGGAGGTCCATTCTAGAGGCTGGCTGCTCTGATCGGTAGTTTTCCGTAGTTTCCCCGATTAACACCAGGTGAATGCCGGAGCCTAACAAACGGACCACGAACAGCCCGCGATCTGTCCTTCCTCTTCCTTGTCTTATCTTAATTTCTTACACACGTATACTAACATGCACTACACTACCACACATGTCGGGAGCTTAGAGCTTCTCCTGGCGGGGGTGGTGCCCCGCAGGTGAAAAATACCTGGTTGGGGAAAGCTCTAGCCGACGGTAGGTCGGTGCCGCATTTCGCTATCCGGCGGGGGAAGACCACCCCACCTCTCGAGCAGAAAGCATGCAGTACACTTACGGGACTAATCATGCCATTAGTTGACGCGCTCGCAATCACTACCAAGCAGCCAAGCGCGGCGCATGACCCCGCCCCCGCGCCGCTCGTCTCCGCCTGCGCCTTCGCTTTCGCGCGGGCGGAGCGGTGATGGACGCCCGGCGGGGAAAGCCCTGACAGGAGGCCCGGCGCAGCGCGCTTTTCACTTTTGCAAAACTCAGCATCGCTCAGCACTTCTCGTGTGTCGGCAGGTGCAGTGACCGGGGGGGGGGGAGGCTGGTGGTTCCATTCCGTCGATTCGGGAGTGTCGACGAGATCCAGGATGAGAAGGGAGTCTGTGCGCCCCATAGCGTCAGCACTGTCGATCTTCTGCGCATGCGCAGTTGCACTCAAGTGGTGCGAAATTTGAACTGCGCCTGCGCAGAAGATCGCTAGTGCTTTAACATTCAATCTCCTATTATTGAGATTTTTTGGCTAACATGTGATGCGTACCTATAAATTAATATTTTTCATGATTTATTTACGTGCACGCCTTTATTGTTTTCGTCGGTCAGGTTTTTTTTTAATATTTTAAATATTTAATGTTTTTGCTCAATGTTGAAGAGCATGCACATTTCCTTTGTTTTGCCTGGTTTTCCCTGGCCGCTTAAGGAAAATGATGGGACTTTTTTGTTTCCTTTTGTGAGTCCAGGGCGAGAGACATCTCTACGTATCTCATGTATGTTTGAATAACGCTCTACTGTTTCAATTTGTATTATAAATTCAAGTATTACGCGGTTAGGTGGAAGAGTGCGCCTGATGGCCCGAGCCTCGCCACATAAATAAAATCATAATTAATGATTTCGTGGATATCTTGGGAACCGCCTGAGGTGCCTCAGGGCATGAACTGGTATCACTGCGTGCCTCTGACTGGGAGATCCTAGGGTTCGGGTCCCGACGGTCCCAACGGTCCCAACGGTTGATGCTAGCTTCATATCTGGGCAGAGGCCAGACGCTCCCCGGAGAGGAATTTTAAGGGTTGGCTGCTGTAATCGGTAGTTTCCCTTGTTTTTTCCATCATTACCGGAGCAGTGCCTTCACAACGGGTCATGGAACGAATGGAACAAGCACTACGCTTACGTGACTGATGACAATAGCAGTTCAGAAATATCACCTAAGCTATCTTTTCGTATTGAAGAACTTGCGAGCAGAACATGGACGCAGAACAATAACATCAAATCAAATTACAATAAAATAACATTAAAATACTTTTGAAAGGTATCCATAAATCATTACAACTAAGTAAAATGAGTTCCAACAGAGAGTCGAACCAAGTGTATCACAAGTTGTGAGGGTGTCAACTTTTGAACTATTCATAATCTTTTCATTCACGTGTACGTAACAAAACCATAAAGCTTTGTTAAAATCAAGAGTCATCTGGCTGGATGAATGGCTGATGTGTAAATCCAGAAAGTAAGCAATTTTCAAATATACAGAGAGTGAAGCACTGGCGGACGTTGTGCTAATCCAAGCGAAGCGGCCCGCCCCTAGCCATCACACCTTTCGTCGAGGTCAGACAATGTTCGCTTCCGAGCACGTCAACGCTATTGATCATTATTCCCGTAATTGAAGTGCACGTTATATTCTGGGAATGCAGTATTCCTTTTCGCGCTCCGGTCTCGACATAAACGACAGCTGGCGGGGGTTTTCTCTTTCCAAGTATCTCCGCCAGCTGGGCACTTCCCCAACCGGAACCAACTGGCCTCCTGTGTCAGTGTAATATATTTAGTATACGTATGAGTGTAAGACTGGCATGTCAAGGTAGCAGGCGACGTACCTATAGCTGGACCACTTAAAAAAAAACCTGCACAGCGCTTACGCGACAAGTGGCGGAGGGGAAGGTTCGCCCTCTTAGAAGCTCAACTTCTCCTCCTTGAGGAGCCAACGCGGCCGCCGCCCCAGCCTGGGCGGGCCGAGAAGCCTCGACGAACGTCCCGAACACTAAAATGTTCAAGTGTGAGAACCAAGTTGCAACAGGGAATCATTTATCGTTGCAGGCGGTCCCCCAAGATGGCTTAGCCACGCCTCCCGTGATAAGCAACGCCATTATGTTTTTTTTCTAAGAGGTCGAGCAATAGCTTACCACTGCAACTACCGCGAGATTTAAATAAAAGGATTGCACAAAGTGTTCCAAGTGGTCCTGTCCTTTGGAGAAGACATTTGACTGCTGTTACCTCAAATGTAGCTGTAGTACTTCCCATTTCCTGTACTAAAGCAAAGAAATGATTCTACATTCAGATTAGGTTTAACAGACAAAATATTCTGTCTGTTACAGGAGTTCTCTGCTTATAGGCGAGAACAGTAAATTTATAGAAACTTCACTGCACCTCAGCCATCGACGCGGCGTCACCCGGTCAGCCCAGATCAAATTTATAGCAACTTGTTAATTTATTTGACATCCGCGGGGCGGGGCGGGGCGGGGCAGGGCGGGGCGCGGCGTGGCGGAGAGGGGGCGGGGCGGGCGACGCTTCCGGACGCGGAAGAGAGCGGCGGCGCCCCGCCCGCGAGGCGCAGTGGAGCAGCGGCGTCTTCGACGTCTTCCTGCTGCCGCGGGCGGCCGCGCTTTCACCACGCCATCTCCGCCGCCATCTCCGCCGCCACCGCCGCCTCCACGCGATAAGCGATGAATGTCCGCGGTGGCAGTGGCGTGGAATGGCGGGGCCTGTGGTGGTGCTAGTTAGGTTTGATTGATAGTTGGCCGGGCGCGTCAACTACGAAGTTCATTAGTCCCGTAAATGCAGCGCATGTTTTTTACTCGGGAGTTGGCGGTGGTCTTCACCCTGTGTGGTGAGATCCAGCGCCGACCTACCGACAGCTAGTGGAATTTTCCCTAACCAGGTATCTCCCACCTGCTGGGCGCCGCCCGGCCGAGACAATCTCTAAGCTCCCGACCGATCTGCCGATCTGTGTGGTAGTGTATTGCATGTTAGTGTGTGAGTAAGGGGCGAGATTAGGACATTGAAGAGGGAGGAAAGATGGCATGCAGTCCGTGGCGCGTTTGTTAGGGTAGTGCTCGGGCATTCGGTGAAACGGCGCTGTGAATGAGCTGGCGGCGTCTGCGATGGTGGAAAAGTGAGCGGTGGGGGCGGTGGGGGCGGCGGCGGCAGCGAGCGCGTCCGCGCACGATTACTGCACGCTTATTGCCTGCTGCTTTCCCCCAGGCGCCGTCGCGCCCGAGACGCGCTGACACGACTGCAGAAGAGGGCAGTGCACTGCTGGAAAAATTGCCACATCCTCCTCCGATCCTTTCGACACGGGCCAGATGACTGCTATTACGCGCAGATTATTCTCATCGATCCCTGTGCACCAACGGGGATCCTTTCTCGGTGTCAATATTTGTATCTTTTTAAAGGTAATAACAATGGAGATCTTATAACTGGTCTAAGGCAAGTTAAAAGATCTCTACATCCATTCATATGGAATTCAACCAGAAAAAGAAACACAAAAATTACATTGCATAAAACAATACTTGAAATTATATTCGCACATGTAGCTGAAACAGACATAGAAGTAGGATCCAAGAACAGAAATGGAATATTTTAGGCGGTATTGTTAGGTTACAGGGAAAGAAAGAATTAGAAATTAAAAAAATAACAGACATAACGAAACCTGGAAAATGAACCTTAGAACTGATAGAAACAAATGTTCTATTAAGGTATGGGCATTTAAGAAGTTGGACAGTGAGCTACTGCCAAAGAAGATGTGAGAATACCGTCTTGAAAAAATAAGATAAAGAGGAAGACCAAGAAGGAAGTGGGAGGAAGGAGGATGACATAAGATCAACAATGGCGGCGAGAAATTTAAATGATGCTTGGGAAGATCAAAGGAATTTGAGATTAGGCAGCGAGAAACGTCCACAGCTGCAGAAGACTTGCTTTACTACTCCTAAAATGGGGATGGAAGGAATCTTTGTCGTAAGAGATATTTAAATGCAAATTATCTCAGGGTGATTTGGAGAATACTGCATTCTGCAAAGTATTTTTATTGTGCTAGAAAACCAAAAATTGTATTTTCTAAAAATTTTTTTTTAAGCAAAGATATAAATATCTAATTTGTGTTTATTTCTTTCTTTCTTACTTTCTTTCTTCAATACGCACGTTAAGGACGCAACCGGAGACGCGTAAATTGTAAATTGAACCCTGTATTGAACCCTGTAAATTATTGTTCAAAACATTTGTCTTTCTGCGAATCTGATTTCTGAAAGTGAAGTGACTAATCCTAATAGCAGACCTGAAGATATTTTTTTAAATATTTTTAGTAACAGATAAAACATTAACATAATGCCCATCGAATTCCTAGCTGTGAAAACTAACAACTAATTTCGCAAGAATTGCAGAATATATTTAACTCGTGATTTTCCAAAGTGAATGGGACTGAAACATATTTAATAATAAAATTGAAAAAAATGAACACATTTTACCTAGTTAAAACAACTAAATTATCGAAGGAATCAATGATTATTGAAAGTAAATTGGTGATGGCATCGCCTACCACGCTCACCAGCTCGCTTTTGTTGAGCAATTTTCTTTCACACTTCAGTGATCCGTTTTTCAATGGTTCATTTAGCATTGTTTTTTGAAGGACTGCTACGGCTAATCCGAACTGCTTACAACGGAGACTCGTTTAAGCGCAATTCCACTGAATCTGAAAACGCAAATTATGATATAGTAAATAAAATTGTGCAAATCTCCCTCTGCAAATATTAGGGTGAGAGAAACCCGTCAAATCGATTGCACTTTTGTTCTAAACATTTATTGAGCAACACTCGTTGTTTCTACGCAATGCAGGTTCCTTCAGCCATTAAAACGGTACAGTTACGTCATGAGCTGAGGCGCCGCTCACTTTGGTGAAGCGACAAGAAAGGAATGAAAATAAACGGGATTCGCGCAACTTTCACTAAAATTGTGTCTCGGCGTTTGAGACTGAGATTTTTTATTTAATAAACTTGAAGATTATGTATTTCGAAGTAATAGAAGTCTTTCTCAGCTGCTACATCTATCTGAAAACTATTTCAAATTTCTTGAAGTAGTGCACTCACTTTCGCGTCGTAATACTCTTATTTATGTTTTGGTGTATTTCCTTTTCTCATGTTTCAGATACACAGCATCTCAAATTTCAGTTACTATCCTTCGTTTTTGCAAAACTCATGAACATTGCGACATGAACAAAACCTCTTCCAACTACAGCGAGCGGTTGAATAAATAAAAGAAGCACTGCAGCGTTCATGTCTGCAAAAAAGTGAACAATAGAATATAATTAAATTGATGGTCTATCCTTATACGACATCCTTTGTCTTCGTCTTCATCTTCATCGTAACCCCATTCTCCTTCTTCTACCGATACCGTTGTCTTTATCTTCAGCCAAGCATCCACACTTCCTCCTCCACACAGTAACCTTGCCTCTGTTCACACTGATATTTTTCCCAAGTATATCAGTACAAAAGGTTCTCGAAGAATGTAATGACTGATAGCCAGTGCCGAAAACAGAAAATTTGGGGTCGAGGTAATGCTACAACGTAGGACCACCCTCCAAAAAAACAATTAAAAATGTGGAAGTTGTATCAAGAAACTATACGAGTTAATTTATTTCAACAAATAACAAAAACTACGTTTAAACTAGAAAAAGTTTTTGGAAATAAAATTTAAATAATAGTTTTAAGTAAAAAAATTTAGTGCTGAAATAATACAATTTCCATGGTGATCTCACAACGTTAAAAAGTTTTGTTGTTTTTATTAAAATTACTTGTTAAATACATGAAATAATAAATATTAATTTCAGTAGAACCTATTTTAATGTTAGCACAATTTGATTCATTTCATAAAGCCCTATCTAGTAAGTAATGACTACAAATACATTTTAAAGTAAAAAATTAATTGAAAATTTTATGAAATATCAAACTACTGTACCGCGACTAATAAAATAACGATAACGATTTACTCGAGTTCTAATTTCTTTTTAACTCTTTAATATTTTTCCCATCAGCCCCATCATGTGGCCCCGAGTGATCGCCCGGTCTGCCCAGGCCTAGCGCCGGCTCTGCTGACAGCCGAATTCAGCCCCTCGCGTTGCCTCAAATTACCTATTTTCTTAAATATTTTCTTACGTTCTAAAATGAACGATTTAAGCTGTTCACATCGAGACCAAAAGCAAAATGTAATTGGTTCAACATCTGAGCCACTTATATGCTTCTTGAGACTTTTCTCCGTCAACATTTTGAACACCTTTCTTTGTTTATTTCTAAGAACTCCCTTAGATTGTTTGGAAGTCACGGACGTTCCAAATGTGTGAACTGTGGAGAGAGGGGCAGTTATCTTGTTGTAAAAGCGAACCATATGTAGGAGAAAACGAATGTTTTACTATGGAGCTACAACGTCTTTAGAATATATCTCAAGGGCATCCATACTATTGCAAGTTTTTTTACATAATGAGACATGATACTGATACACAACTTGAGACAACTAGCTTTAGTTTCCTTCTGAAGGGAGCTTTATACTAATTATTTTGCAACAATTGCATTTGCAATTGACCTAGGGTGTTGGACGTCCATTTCGATGTGGATTTGTGTTAAATTCTACCCACAGAGCGAATGTTGAGATGGTCCTTTGTTTTCTTATAGACAGTAATAGTAGGTTTACTCCTTCCCAAACCTCATACGTAGTTTACATGCTCTGACGTATAACCCATCGGCATGCATACGATTTGTCCTCTCTTAAAAATCCATGGCGTCGATAACGATCGAACTCAAAAACACTGATATAACAAACATACGTTCTATATTTAGCATAAACGCCATTCAATAGATTGGTACCATCGAAGTCGCTCTAATAGTGTAACAAGAATGAACGTAGGAGCTGCAAGCGCGTCTGGCGATTCTTAGTAAAATAAAAATTAGACGTTTCGTTCGCAGGAAATAGAAATGTCAGGGGAGGCAACGCATCACTAGGAGCTTTAAAGGGTAACAACCTCCATTGAGATGTCCAAGTTGAAGGATTCGACGCAAAGCAAGCTTTCCCCTTTTCCTCAGGAGAGGAGTTGTTCATTTATTACTCGTTCAGTGAAACCCGAGTCCCTACGCTACACGCCTTTCTGACCTACTAAGTTACTCTCGCACACACGCTCTACTGCTGTACTCAATTAGCTCAAAATCATTTTATGCAAAACAACTTCAAACGACTTTTTGATATCGGTATAAGTTTCTGCGTGCTGCATGAAGGAAAGGTACGAAATCGATTACTAACGTCTCTAGAAATAATAACACTTCTGGCGTGCTTTGATGATATTTCCATTTTAATTTCATGCCTCGTAATCAAACTGTAATTGCTGTTACCTGCAGGATTGGGACGTCAATATTCAATCACCTTTCGTAAAAAGAATCTCTGTTTCAAAATCGGCTGAAAATTCATCTCGCTTGCTAGCAACATTGGTATACACGAGAAATTTCCAACCCTTGTAATTAGTATAGTACATCATTTTACAACATTGCTGCACGGTCATACGACACAGAACATAACAATTATTCAAGGAGTAAATCGTAAGTACTGAAGAAGTCACGTTTTGTTTGTTTTGAAATACCCATATAAGGTTACTAAAAAAGGTTCCAAGTCAATCACGCTTCTTCTGCAAGCAATACTAATAAACCAACCTGTTCGTCAAAAGCTGCAAGGAACGAAAACACGGAAATGACAAGAGAGTATGACGCACTCCTAGCGGTAAAATTAAGTATCATGACGCCTGCGGGGCAGAGTGGTGGCGTTATGCATTCATCCCAATACGAAAATGCTCACACAACGAAACCTGCAAAGCAGCGTGTCGCAGGAAGCACATTTTGCAAAAAGAAATATAGTAAGACAGTTCAGACTGGGAAAAGGACAGGAAGAGAGAGGAATGTGAATGGAAACGTCGAACCGTAAGAGCGACGCGGAGGACGAAGGACAGCGACAGAGACGGGGTCTAAGCATCGGCGAGCAGCTCGACCGAGGAGCCTGCAATGTCAGCCAGAGATTGCTTAACGGGATCTGTTGCTCCGAGCAACAATCCAAATGGAAAAGAAAGAAGAACGAGCTGCTTCATATATAACAAAGTAAGTGTCAGAAACGAGATGCGAAGTAATACCATCTGTCCCTTTACGTACGAGTAGATATCGCAACAGAATACTTTCCAGACATTTCGATTTAATGATGTTAGATCTAATCTAAATCCGTTATTCTGTCCGAAATAAATTCAAGAGTAAAAATCACAATTACTTTTGTCATGACTTCCACGTCTATGACCAACGGGAATGGACCGGGAGAGGTGGACCAGTGCGTCAACTGATGTCACTGTAGTGAGTCCACAGGGAGAACCGACAGTGGCAAGATTTGCGACTCTAGCTTGTCAGCTGGGTCGAATTCTGTCGCTGTCTGGCGGCTGATCGGTCGTTCGATAGTTTTAGGTGGTTTCTTCGATGAACACCAGGCGAATGCCGGTGCAGTGACCTAACAGACGGATCACGGACCGCGCGCGATCTTTCCTTCCTCTTCCTTGTCCTATCCTCACCCCGTACACACATACTAACATTCACTACACTACCACACATGCCGGGAGACTGGTCGGGGGCTTAGAGCTTGTCCCGGTTGGGGTGGTGCCCCGCTAGTGGGAGATAAATGGTTGAGGGAAACTCCGCTAGCTAACGGTAGGTCGGCGCCGGATCTCGCCTTACAGGGCGGGAAGATCACAGCCACCTACAGATTAAAACATGTACTACACTTACAGAACTAATGACCTCGGTAGTTGACGCGACCGGAGTCACAACCAACCAACAGGGAATGGGCAGCTTGGACCGCGTCGTGAAAAGTTTAAAAGGAATGCAAGCACCGGGAGCGCGTGGGCAGACGCGCAGCACACAGCGTGGGCGAACCGGCGCTGCGAAAGGGCAGGCGGAAGGAGTCAAACGAACACAATGACACCGGGAGAAAGAGCGAGGCCGTCGCAAAAAGGCGGGCCGGCGCGCCGCACGCAGGCAGGTGGGCGGACGGACTGGCAGGGAGCAGGAAAACGCGCGACTAAACACTCCGGGCGACGGGCGACGGGCGACGCGCTGCAGGACGGCTGCCTTCCAGATGGAACGTGCGCGGCCAAACCGGCGAGGAATATAATGCTTAATTTAAAAGCTCGCAAAGGTCAGTCGCCGTGCACCGTTTCTATTTCTAGATCTGCAGCGAGATACCGCCGTTCACTGACACCACCCGGATGAGTGAGAGCAAGAAGTAAATGGTGAATAAATTTAACAACTTAAAAATGCAATCTTTGGAAATGATAATTTTTTATCAAGGTATGAGGTTATTTTGAGAATGCGTATTCTATAGTCAATTCATGTCAGCAGAAGATTTTTTCGCACGGTCTAAAACATTTAAAAGTAAGAATAACTAACGAGTTTGTGCACGATTGTCCTTTCCCGTCTTACTAAGTTTTACTACGTACGTGTTACGTAGTACAAAGAAAGTATTGTAATGCTGCTGTGGATGTAGGCGACTGTTTTTAGAGAGAAAACGTGTATTCATGGTCCCTGTTAACGAAACACTAGATAAATCTTATTGATATTATGAAGGAAAATACTTCCCATAACACATTGTGTAGTAGGAATTCACGTTTTGTGTGTACTTCATACCGAAAAATCGATTGACATCAAAACTTTAGTCTGTTCTGTTGTCAGTCCGTATATGGTCAACGCTAGCGTAAGCCTTTCAATCGATTTTCTCTAAAATTGATATTCCGAATCCATCTAAACGAAATCGATGTCCTGCGAGTTCAAAACTGTTGATTTATGGAGTACTTTGCACAAAGTCTGAACAAAATTTTCACTGATCTAAAAAATTGATGACTTTTTTTATTAAAGTTTGTCCTCAAATAGCATAAAGGACGCTTAAAAGATAGAGCATGTTTAATTTTCATTGAACACTCCAAATTTTCAAAGGTTTTAAAAGTTAGACTAAATAGTGCGAGAAAGTAAGTACTATTATAGCATCACTATTTTATCCTTACTTTAGAAACGATAAGGGGTTCAATATTTATTTTCCGTTTAAGATAATTAACTCAGTGTAAAATTTCATTAAATGTTTTTCGGTTCAGGGGCACTGCAGTGTCATCAGTTGCTGCTCTGAGCCGGTTCGAAGGATCCAGAGGCTTCCGTACAAGCTTGCCCATGCATGTCGCATTTGAAGCTCCGATTATCTACAGCATAATAAGACCCATGAAACGTCAAGAAAGAGACGCTTACTCAGAAATTTCAAGGTAAGCATTTTAGGGCTACTCAGTAATGAATGACAACAATTCAATGAATGTCATATTGCCTTCTAAGCCATATCAATAGCGTGTCAAAACCACTAACCGCGATAAAACGTGATCCATTTTCAAGCGGAACAAAAAGAATGCTGTCTCGTACACGAAACACAATGGGTTTGGTCTTAAATTACAGAAAATGAATCTTGAACCGTATGAGTCTCATTCTATGGAACTGATGTCTTGACCTATTATGCATGAAGCAACATCTTCGCAGCAACAAAACCAAAATCTGGTAAAAAAAACCCTACCCGCGGAGTGTTTCGTCGCACAGTGAACCGCACAAATGGCCCAAGAATCTCGGATCGCGTCCTCGGGAAGAGAGGGTGAAGCAAACAAGCGACATCGACGCGGTGACAAAATCAACATTTGGGAACTAACTAATCGGGATGAATCACCCTTCATTCTCACAACATGCAAACTGAAGTAAGGCCCTGTCACACACGTACTCGCCAAGGGTTTATTGTTGTTTTTTTTTTTTCGCGAATGGGACCACTCGGATCACGCGTGTATCCTGCTTCAGCAGATGCAAGTACCTTTCTGGGGGTGAGGAAAGGACGGCACACACGTATAAACAGACATAAATACACCCATGCGTGAGGTGGGACTCGACCCCGCGGTCATCTGGACCGAGACCGCTGCAGCTCTACTGTCCTAACGAACTCTGCCATCTGACCGGCGAAGGGATTAGTTGAGTAGGCAAAAAAAACAATATTTCACCGAATTAGTCACATCCTATGCAGTTAATATTGCCCACGCCAACAAAGCGCAAAATCACAATTTGGAGTCAAAAAACACCAAAACGTCTATTGCATCTCTACCCAAGAAGCATTAAATCGCATTTCCTACCCGCCCATGAAATTTATCTGGTGGACTCCTGCAGGAAGAATAGGCGCCAAACAAATATCTTTGAGTCTCTTCGCAAAATTACGCGAAAAGGAGACAAATTTTCGAAAAATTGTACATGATCTTATTACAAAAGCTACCTTTAAGGAACAGTTTTCATTAAAGGAAAAATATATATCTTTAATATTTTAGTTGTAGGAGAGCCCGGAAAAAATTGAACTTTGTAAGTTTTCAAAAAATGAGGATTTCAACGAACATGATACCTGCACCATTCTTGTAAACATTCTTCACACTACACAACGACAAAAATTAATCAAAATCAATGGATCCTTTTTTTTAATTAGAAATATGTCCCAGGGGTTTCATGTAAAAAAATTAAAATATCAATTTAAAATTCAAAGGGGCGTCTGCATCAGCCTGATCGATTACGGAATATCAATTTTGGAGAAAATCGGTTGAACGGTTTAGTTATTGGTGTTGATCACAGACTGACAGACAGACAGACATTTTGCCGTCATTCGATTCTTCGGTATTAAGGACCCACAAAACATGTATTTTGGCTACACCACGTGGAAGAGAATTGTTTTTAATTAACAAATGGATTTATCCAATTTTTTTACCAGGGTTATGTAATAATCGTTTTTCTGCCGCAAATTCGCCGTTTTGTCATGCAGCGTTACATAACTTTCTCTCTACTCCGTAGCGAGAAAAAGAAAAAAAAAAAGGTTCCGTCATACACTGACGCGCAAAGCATTTAGTCGCGCAGTCTACGGCTCCCGCGGCCCGTGAATCTCTGATGGCGCTGGCTCGGGGGAGTGGGTGCGGCGGTGAGGCGGAGAGGAGGACAAACGGAGCGGGGCGGGGCGGGGCGGGGCGGAGGAGGCATGCAGAGACGCAAGCGGCCGAGCAGCAAGACAGGTGGGCAGGGGCCCGTGGGCGGCGCAAACATTCGCCCGAGGAGGCGAAGACAAACACTGCGCGGGCCGCGGACACGGTCCCTCGCGCGGGGGCCGCTGGAGGGGGCGGGGAGATGGCGGGGGCGGCGGCGGTGATTGCGGTGACGGGTCGGCAGCAGGGGGCGGAGGTTGGGGCAGTGGTGGTGACGGTGACGGGGCCGGGGGCAGTCGCGGTGACGGGGGCGGGGGCGGTGGCACGCTACCGGTATATTGCCTTTCACATATTTCCACTTACTTGTAATTATTCCGTAGTAATGAAACATGTTTACTTTAAACAGTAATAAAAGCTTTTTGAAGCTATTAATATTGTATACGAATACATTTTACATGATTCTGAAAATTCAATCACACTTCAAGTCTTCGTAAGGAGGAACTGCCACCCTATAATTTTCCTGTAGGACCAGGACGAGGGGAGGTAAGAGGCCGCTGGCAAGGGGAACGGGGCGCGACGGGACGGTGAGTTGCGGAGCGTGGCGTGGCGGGGCTGGGCGGGGCTGGGCGGGGTGGGCGGGGCGGGGCGGGGCGGGACAGGGTTGGGCGAGGCGGAACGGGACGGGACTTGGCTGGACAGGCCGGGGCGGGGTGGGGCGGGGTGGGCGGGGCGGGGTGGGTGGGGCGGGGTGGGGCGGGGTGGGGCGGGGTGGGGCGAGGTGGGGCGAGGTGGGGCGAGGTGGGGCGAGGTGGGGCGAGGTGGGGCGAGGTGGGGCGAGGTGGGGCGAGGCGGGGCGGGGCGGGGCGAGGCGGGGCAAGGTGGGGTGGGACCGCACGAGACAGGACGAGACGGGGAAGGGCGGGGTGGCGTGCGGTGCGTGGCGTGGCGTGGCGTGGCGTGGCGTGGCGAGTGTGGCGCGCGGCGCGTGGCTCCTCTACAGGTGGTCGATCACCTCCGGAATCCGGACGCGGCGCGCGGCGCAGGAGGGGCAGCGCGAGCGGGGCCGGCGTGGGCGCTGCCAAGGACACCGCGCGGGCGCATGTGTGTTTGCGCGGGTGCTCGGGCGGGTGGGGGAGTTGGTGAGCGGATGTGTGGATGTTTTGGTGAACAGGTGTGCGAGTGGGTTGGTGAGCGGGTGGGTTGTGTGTGTGGGGGGGGTGGCGAGTGTGGAGGAATGTGGGGTCTGTGTGTGTGTGTGTGCGGGTTTGTGGGAGGGTAGGTGGGTGGGTGAGTTGGTTTGAGTGGGCGGTGGGTGTGTGAGTTGGTTTGAGTGGGCGGTGGGTGTGGGGGGAATGGTAAATTGGTGTGTGGGTGGATTTGGAGGAGTGTGGGCAAGCGTATGGATGGGTTGATAGGTATGTAAGCCAGTACGTGTGTGGGTGTGTGAGTTCGTGGGTGTGTAGGCGAGTGTGTGGTTTTATGTGGGAGGAGTTGTGGGTATGTGGGCGAGTATGCGAGTGTGTGTGTGGCTGAATGGGTGGGTTCGTTGGTAGGTATGTGTGTGGGTGGGTCGGTAGGTGGGGGGTGCATATTTTGTCGAGGCTCCTCTTTTGTGTCCGCCCGGGGACCCGCCGCCAAGAGGCACGCAATTCACGTGCGCCTTTGCGAACGCGAGCAACTTCACCTTGGACCCGGAGCAGAGGGCGACTCGTACTATGGTGGACAGTTACACGACAAACAAAACCACATCGAAAGCCGAGCTTCTCCTTGAGCAAAAAGGAACTTTTTTCTAATAACACAGGATTCCATACGCGTTCGTTACGCGTGCGATGTTTACTCTTTCGTTTTCAATTGTATTCCAAAGGCTCCCCAAGTCCCTTAGGATTTCAGTGCTGTTTTTTTCGCGGCGAGTGTTCCCTCTCGTCACCCTGCTGACAGTCACACGTCTCCCTCGTTGCTGACATTTGACTGCGCGACAGCGTGGCGATAAAAATTTGAAAAAGCATGCCGCCATGCAGTAGAGACCGTATTTGCATCAGGACCATGTCTACAGATCTTCAGGATACGGATAACCAAGAGCATCAGGACCCAAAGAGTTCCTGACAGTTTTACTCTTCGAATTCAGATCACAGATTCGGGATTGCTCAAACGGGTACAATGGAACGACACTGTCCCGTATTCCGGGCGCCTACACACGAGCGGTTTCCCTGCCTGGCAGCGGTCACTCGGCGACCCACGTTTAATGTCAATTGAGATTTGAAGGACCACAGAACGTGGAACATGTTAGAGGAAGAAAATTATCATAGGTAATATCATAAGTCTGTAAATCCCCTGCTCGCGAAGCGAGTTGGGAATTTATCTGAGAATTTCGAAAGCTTGAATGGACTCTTCCACGAATCAAATTACGTACAACAGAGATCCAAAATGCGCCAAATATTGAAAATAACTTAAAACGAGATTTTAAAATCAAAGATGTTATGTTATAGTACATACGCGATTTATTGGACATCAACATAGCGATCGATGTGTATCGCCTCCTAAGATAAATTTCACGAGTGGAACAGTCACATATAAGAACAAGATTTATCCACTTTTCATTTCGTTACTTATTTTCATGACAATAACAATTCACCTCTGCTTAATTTTAATGGATGAAAAGAATGAAGTGCGTTCAATTCATAAGGTAAAAACACGAGTGTACTATTTAATTTCATATCATAAACATTCAACTGATACGAGGCAATGTCACAAATTTTACAATCAGTTAATTCAATACTTTTGGAATGAATTTTAATAATTAATCAGTAATGTTTACTATTTTCCAAAGCATTTTTATACTTTTGATAAACCAATGTACTGTTAATGCACGTAATCTTGGAAATTCCGATCCTATATCTGAGCATTTACTTTTTTAAATTACATCATGATGTAATACAAATAATGTAATCATATATTACTTCCTAAAAGCGTTTGTTTTGTATTTCAAGTGTCAGCGATTCTCAGCATGACTTAGATTCTTATATTTCTTGGATTACCGGTAAATTCAAGAAAGGAAATATGAATTCGAGTAGAATGCAGTTAATTTATTAAACTTTGAATAGTACCTACATATTACCTCAAATATATATAAACGTTTATGGAACTGCAATTTTTTCCGATCCGAGTTCATACGAAGAGAAACAGGCTCTCGCTGCCTCCATCAACTGCTTTGCTTTGACGCGGCCTTTTCCTTCCTGGCGCACCCACGAACTCCTTGCGTCAGGTCCCTTTAAACCCGCGCACACGCCATTCCTCCGCGCCGCCACCCGGTTTCTGGTAAAACGCCGCGTCGGCGTCGGCGTCGGCGCGGGCCGTCGACGTTCGCCCGCCCGCTCGCTGGCGCTGCCGTCGGTCATCAACCTCCACAGTCTCAACAGCGGCTCCCAGCGCCGGCGGCGGCCGCTGTCTCCACACGCAACACCACGCTCGCCAGGGGCGGATTAACCATTCTGCCGCTCTAGCACAACTACTATTTTCCATATTTTGCATACGTTAAACAAAAACAACGTGATATGTAATAAAATAGTATCATTTACTCAAGTATGATTACAGTGTGACAATCTTTATCAAGATACAAACTTTGTACGAGTTTTTTCTCGAGCGAATTCATTAATAATTGTATGCAAATCTATTTGTTCCAGAAATTGCTTTCAATACAAAGAACAGCTAATGAATTAAGTACTTCATTCTTTGTCTATCATAAGTGATTGTCTTATTATTTCTAAGCAAGAAAATGATCCACTAAGCAAGAACATAACGCTATACAATTGGCACCATACATACGACGCCATATGTCTATATTTGGGTAGACATTTCGTAATTCTTCTTCACGTCACCATTTTCTTAGTGAAATGGGATGCGTTGGCTTCGTTTCTGGATTGAGTGTTGTTAAATGAGATTTCAATTTAAATTGTTCGCTAACAATAGTATCCTCAATATCTTCGGGAAATTGTGATTGCAAATTGTTAAAACATCAATGTGTTTAGAAACTTATATAACATAAACGATTTAAAAGTTGTCCGCCCCTAAAAATGTGCCGCCCTAGGCCAGTGCCTGTGCGGTAACACTCCACTGGCGCTCGCCGCGCTGCGCTGCGCTGCGCTCGCTCACCTTGATGGCGATCTCTAGCTCCTCCTCCCTCATGGCGTCGGCGGCGGCGGTGGCGGCGGCGGAGACTGCGAAGACTAGGGCGGCGGCGGCGGACGCGGAGGCGACGGCGGCGGCGGAAGAGGCGACGGAGGCGGTGGCGGCGGCGGAGCGGGGGCGTGCACGGATCACTGCCTCCAGGCCACGACCAGCATTCTGAAATGGGCGAAACGCGCGCGTTACAGCTTCTGATACCTGATAGCCTCTCGCATTAACAAACCCGTCCGACTAGCTGGCTGCCCGCTCGCCTAGCTGCCTCACTGAAACTAGAGATGCCTTTTCTTGTGTCTGGCGTACGAGTGGGAGAAATTAGTTGGGAAGATACGGGACTACTTACAATTCCATGTGAAAGAAACCGGGAGTCTATTCTTTTATGGAGTCAATTTTATGTAAAATTTATTCATAAAGGCCAATCTATGCTGATGCCTTGTTTCGTGGAGAATGTTCTAATTTATTCCACAAAGAATGAAAATTGCACGTCTGTAAATGTGGAATGAATTAATGTAAAGCGCTATAACTCAAAAGTAGAAGAATATTTCTGAAACGTAATAAAAACTATTTTTATTTCTCCTCTAAGCATTTTTTAGAGAAAACATAAAATATATGATATTTGAGACAAACTGTCACTCAGCACATCTACGAGATGGTCACGTAAAACGCTAGAGAAAAGTAAGTAGTAACTCAAACAAATCACTAAAACTGAATTGCAATCCTTTTCATGAGAACAGATCATCCTTTCAAGTGTCATTTGGCAGTTGACAAACGTATGAGGCAAACGGCTTACTTAGGAATTAAGGCGAAATACCGCACGCACGGCAGAAAGAAGTAAAACTTGAAAATCTGACTCACCTGGCTCTCGACTTCCTCTGAGCTTATTCCATCGTCGCAATAACCGGACTTAATATTTCCTACGACACAAATCTACCTATACAGAGACACGCACTCATCAAACGGAAGAACGAAATACTTCACACACTTGGACGCCCACAACGAAACACGGTTCCCGCCGCGCTCCTCTCGAAGATCAGCGTTCTCCGCTGAAGCACTCGACACAATGCCATCGCGCGCCGCGCCACGCCGCGCAGCCGCCCGCCAGGTGCCTGCGCCCTCGCCCCCTCCTTTCACGGCGCAGCTTCCCACCACGGCCGCGAGAGCGCAGCACTTCACCCTGCCACCTCCCGAGGCCGACGCCATCTGACGGAAAGAGCAGAAAGCGTACGATCGGTCTTTGAAACTCATTGGTAAACATCAGACCCGATTTTTTTTTTTAACAGGCGCGGATCCACTGGCTGGGAATGATTGAAATCCCCCCCCTCTCGGTCACGAAACGAAACTTCACGAAACTTTCAAGAAAAAAATATTTTCGAAAAATCATTAAAACGATTAAATTCATATCACAACATGAGCTGAGTGTAGACTGCGACATTCCAGAAAATCAGTAATATAACACATTCGACCAAAACATTTGGAATTTCCCCTCCCATAATTTGTCTCTGGATCCGCTCTTGTTTCCAATCATATCTCTCAATGTAAGCGATTTGAGAAAAAAAAATTTAAAGCGTACATATTATTTTTCTCATTTTACTTTTTTTAAGTAATTCATCGTTGTTGCCCTAACTAATAGATCGACATCACTTAGTGCTAGTAGGGGACCCGCAAATTTGAATATCCCACGAATATGGCGTAGAATTACTGGAAATTAGCGTAATTTTGAAAGAAAATTATGAGTATTAAAAGTAATTATTGTGTTGTTTAAATTTTTTTTTCTTTTTACTTAATAAAGAAATTTCTTCCTTCAAAGAATTCACATTGTATTTGATAATAATCCAAAAATTATCTACATAACAAATTGGATAATTGATGCACAGTTTATAGGAATTCATTACTTATTTTAGCAATTGTTAATATCGAAGAGATTTTGTCATCCAATGCCTAAAAGTCGCCAAATGCTCTTTATTCTACGACCGTACTTTCAACCAGTACGCTTTTCAGAAAAAATAGATTTAAAACAATATGTATTAAGCTGTTGAGCACAAATTATATACACAAAATTTATATCTGAAAGTTGGCAAACATAAATGCTTCATATTCCGTTCATATTTAGTATGTTTACATGCTTGACGACCATCAGCATTACGACCAGGAGAATTTTAATACGAGAATATAAATAGAATTCTGTTTAATGTTTATGTTTATGTGACGAGAATGGTTTGAAATTTAATTTCTCCAACGAAAATTGTTCTAAAGAAATAGAAATCATATTTTTCTCAATTATATATTTTCTGGCAGACAGAAAAACTGATTAAATTTATTTTTGTTATTATTCTGTATTCCACGTTTCAATTGTTGTAAACCTTTAAGGGGCCGTGACTTACTGATTCTCGACATGAATCCTCACACATTGCCGTAGAAACGTGTTTCCTGGATTTTCGTTCATTAAAATTAAGAGGATGACATCAAAATTTACCACAGATCAAGAACTACGTTGTGGATGAAAAAAATGACCCTAGCACGTTATCGTGCAGGGTCATTTCTGTTATCGCTGAAAAGGTTATACATGCATGTGTTCGTATCCTAATTAGAAAACTACTCTTTTGAAGTACTAAAACTAATATACTTTGTACTTTGCAGCCACTTCACTGTTATATCATCATATTCAAAAGCGATAACATGTACCCCACCGGAGACTTTCGAAGGATGCAAGTTCGATTCTTGCATGTTGGATCCACGAACACCGGAGCCAACTATTGTGATCATTGGTGCAGGAATTGCAGGTCTGTCTGCCGCCCAAAGACTGGTGCAATGCGGTATAAAAAAGTTCAACATTTTGGAAGCTACCGACCGGTAAGTACTTTGGACAGTAACATTAATCATTTAAAAGGGATTTAGGAAGCTTTTTTTTAAAGAAAATACTTTTTGAAGTAAAATGTTTAGACATGAAAATAGTGTTACCGAGCATTCCACAAGTAACATGTGCAGTCAGGAAGATAAAATTATCGCATATCCTTTATAGTTATATTTTATGAAATTCAATGAAATTCAACTTTTGAAGCCTTAAAATATTCGCATAAACTAAATATTTCTTGTATTGATTTCAAATTAATGGATGGCATTACGCTTTGAAATGACTTTCAATATTATATTAATTATTGATTGATGTTATAATAAATAAATGAGCGAACGTATTAGAATTGTGAATATAAGAAGTTAGTAAGTGCCGATAAGAGATTTTTGGTAATCTAACAAGTATTTTGTAATATATTTGGGCGATTATTACAATGTATTATCAAAATGGAATTAACTTTCGTTACTACGTTGTGAGAAATCCTCATTGCGCGATATTGAAACTGAATTGGATGAGCGAGTCCTATCATTGAAAAAGATGAATTCGCATTATGATCAAACAATATTCACGTAGCATTTAAGACATATAAACATACGTCACAAGTTTGAAAATCAAACTCATTTCAATATCAAGAACTTTTGTAGTTCTATGGACAGTACACTTTCATTTTTCAAACTTCACCTAATACGTCGTAAGTGTTCCAAGCTGAACTGTAAACCAGAGAAAACTCTCATTTGGCGAAGTGTTCGAAAATAAAACAGGATAAGAATAAATGACATGGATGACGAAGATGATAATGATCATTTTGATGACAAACAAATGAATATGAAAAGGAGAAATGATAAAATCTTATTTCGCTTAAGATAAAGGGAAGTCATAATGCGTCCTCAATTAAGACGGGCATTTTCTAAAGACCAAAATTAAAAGGTACAGATTTCGGCAGATTGAGTTCTAAACAAAGTAATTATCTACACCAACGTGCCATTTAGTCTTCATCTTTTTATATCAGAGTTCTTAAAAGATATTCTATCAAAAATCTATATTCTTCGTTCTATGGAGGGAATGTGGATGCTCTTATTTGAATGCCTTAGGTCTCTGCATAATTATTTTCTGTGATTCAGCACTTATCTGAATGGAATTGATAAAATTAGACAAGATACCCATGCTACCCCTTTATAATACCGTGGGTGTTCGCGCATGAACAGAGGCTCAAAACTGGGTTAATGGCGTGAACGCTTAAGTGCTTCACGTTGTGAGGAAAACTTAGGTCTTACTCCTTATTGGAACGAGTCATCTATGACGCTGCGAGATCGGCGAACGGAAACTAAGAACGATTGGCGCGGAGGAGGACATTCTTTTTTTTATTCTGTTATTTAAGGTCGCATCAACTTCTAGGTCATTAGTGACCACTATTGCGTGTAACGGTATGGCAAGTATGAGGATGACACGATATGATGATGATAGGGGGGTGAAAGGACAAACACAATACAACCATGCCCGAGGCGGGACTCGAACCCGCGATCCTTCAGAACTACTGCCTTAGCCATCACGGCCATCCGGACCGGCAGGGGGGCATTCTGTTTACGTAGTTTGAATCACAATAGGAGATTATGCGTCCCACAGGCGCAAGGATATCTTAAATTGTTCTCAAAGGACGAAGGCTGGAGCGTCGCCACCCAACTTCCACTTGCGTAGCTTATCGTCAAAATGTCAAGTTCAAAGTGTTTAGCAAAAAGTTACTTTGACATAAAATGCGTTGGACCGTCTCAAGGATGTAATCGTGTAGGCCGAAGACTGCAACCTCGTCACTGGTTGTTCAATAGACAAAACTTAACATCACTGTGTCGTTTAAGTTCGAGGTTACAAATACGATCCCAATACGAGCCTACAACTCCGCGCACAGACTGTCTAGGACACAGGATTCATTGAAAGGGGCCGCCATTGGCCGCCATTGTAATGGATTTGCGCGCGTGTTTCAAATATCTCAAATTGTCTTCCTTTTCATCACTATGTTATGGAGAGAGTGTAACGGAAATAAAAATATAAAAAGAAAACCTAAACCATTACCTGTGTATGGGGAGTATTTAGATACACATTTTACACGCCAGCTGCCATTTTTCTTTAACAATCCAGATATGAAGGTTTCACACGAAAAGTCTTCAACATTTACAGTTAATTTCTGATTAAGAAACACACAGATGTTCACGTAATACATCGTTTTGAAGAGTCAAACTGTGTGAACTTGTGCACTGAATTTGAACTTGTAACAATGAATTTGTTCGCCCACTTTATGTACGCCGGACAACTCTTAACCATATTATAGCACGTATATTTTCAAACAGTGAAATACTACATGCACCGAAAAGAACATATCGTTATTCTAAACAATTAACTTGCTCCTATCACAATCACAACGATGTCTACGAGATATAGAGGAATTACTCCAAGAAGGGAATGGCGGGTAGCAAGTGAATTACTCGTAGGACGACGGCATCGCAAGCGGTAGTGACGGAGACACAAGTGAGGAATCGTAAAGGAGCCCATTGACGAATTGAGCGCATGGACAGTAGCAGCTGTTGCCAGTAGTAGCTGTCACAGCAGTCCCTTCGTATAGTCATCTTTCTATGCACTGCGATGGCAACCTTCAAATTATTGCGCGCTTTCGGTGAGTCTAGTTTAATAATTATATTCCAACGCCTTCGCGCCATTTCCGCTCGTGCTGGTGCGACGCGGTTATGCTGTCGTTGGCAACGATGTCGCGGAAGTGATTCGATGGTGTCTGGTTCGTTACGCTAAGGGATTCTTCTTCTTTTTTTTAATGCCATACACTGATTAGTGCGTAGGCTAGACTCCAAAGGCCCCTAGAGCTTTCTCGTGAAACCTATCCTGAGCAAGTACACCTAAGATTTCCATTGCTTTCCGTAGGAGACGCTAGTGCGCCAATTATTACGTTTGATTTGAATACCAGATAGCGTGGACCAAAATACAATATCCGCAATCTTATCCAGTAATTGAAATCAAAACTCTGATTGGTGCTAAATTTCTAGAGAATTTCATTTTTCCAGGATCGGCCAAGTGAATTTCCATAGACTTGTTTTACATGCCGTCAAGCTTCCGCAATAATGCCGTGGATTCTTGGCCAAAAAAAAAAAATCCCCGACTTTGAAGTCGAGGATCAGCAGCCAAGGGGTAAGAGCCCCAAACCGCGTGCGGCAGGCCCGGCGGGCGCATCCACTCGTGCTGGCTGGGCGACGTGGTGGCGGAGATGGGCGCGCAGTGGATCGAGGGCGGGTGCGTGGCCAACCCGGTGTTCACGCTGGCCGCCCAGGAGGGGCTGCTTAAGCCGCCGCTCTTCCGCCCCGACCCCAGCCGCGGCCTCTTCTGCACCAGCGACGGCCGCGCCATCGACCTGCCCGTCAGCCTCACGGCCTTCCACACCTTCCGCCAGATCGAGCAGCAGGCCACCGCGCTCTTCGGCATGGGCTGCGGCCGCGCGCACGGCTCGCTGCTGCACTTCGTGGGCGCGCGCATCCAGCAGGAGCTGCACAACTTCCCCGAGGACCAGCGGTAGCCTCCCACGCCTCCCGCGCCGAGGTGAGAGGGGGCGCGCCGACGGGGTTGCCAGACCTGCCATTCAAGCGATGCCTTATTTTACGTTTCGAGCCAATTCTCTACCCCCCTTTCACCGACTAGCGCAGAAAGGAGATATTACTCCAAACAGGCAATTTGAATTAACTCAGAGGCTTCATTTGCATTTGAGGATCTTTTACATGCAGTAAATTTACTAACACGGGACAGCCGGCTTTACTTCCCCTCGAAGGAAGGCGTACGAAGGATTTTTGCGACCTTAAAAATCCACGGCTTCGATCGGCTTTTTTTAACCCGCGAACTCGCGTATAACAGTCCGATAAGCCAACCGTTACATCCTCGGTAACCGCCCATGGGAATTCACTGTTTCAGTTCACATGGGAACTGTTCACTGTTTTTATTTCTGATTCACTAATTTTAAAAAATGAAAATAATGAGTATGTAAAAATCTTTCCCAATGACAAAAAACACTAACGTATTGTATGAGTGAACAAATGTTTGTCGAGGTTTTAGTGTTTATTTTGGCAAGTTTTAATCTCGATTAGAGATGACCTTACTTCGATAATCCTGCATATTGCTCAGATCCATGACGTTGTCTTAGTTTGGTAACTATTCGTAATACGTATGTCTTTGTTCAAATGCATAGCACCGCGAACGTGAGCTAAAGTGTGTTTCATAAGTGCCTTTCATGCGACCTTTCACGAACTCCTGATGAGTGCTGCCCGTAATGCACACAGAGAGTTATATTTGGAAATTTGAACTAATGTTTAAAAGGTATATTCCATTTTATGCAAAAGAAAGCTCAACTTTACACTTGGCTGTGTTTTAAATAATAAGGAGAATGTAACATTATCATTCAAAGATTCCTTCCCCCAGCGGTTCACTATTTTCTGAAAACATTTCTGGCAACCCTAAGCGCGGAGGGTGGTGCGAGGGTGACATACCGCTTTGACGGCAGGGCGTTTTCTCCTTACGAAATTCACGATCACCAAGTAATACCTCGTTTGGAATTCATTTAACTGGACGACGTTTCTCTATATTAATATCTCATCAGGATTGCAGGTAGCGTATAAAATATACCATTACTACACTGAATAGAATTGTACATAAAATGTTAAAAGTATTTGAAGAAACAAGATTGAGTGAGTTTTATAATAATTTTCTATTACTACTCGTCGACGACCGTAGGAGGTAACTCTTGTTATCCCTATTTACATTTTACACATTTTTATTATTTTATTTTCAGTGTTTTATTTCTTGTATAAATAAAATAATATGTGTTGTTTCTTATAAAATTAATATTTACCAAAAGTTTCAAAAATTAAAATAAAGGCAAATGAAGTTTAAAAATAGTAGATGAAATAAAATGTATTTTTGCGGACTCTCGAATTCATCTTTTTGAAATTTTGATTTCATTCGACACATGGGATAAGTAATTCATTCAAGACGAAAAGAACCACAGCAGAAAGTAGGAAGTTTTTAAAATAAAATTGTTCAGTCATTAGAAATATAATTTGAAACATATCCTGTGTAATAGAGACTTAGGGCCACAATATACCTGAATTTTATTCTTCAAATGGTTTCAATTTTTTATGCTGTATTAATCAGTGAAGTAATGATGAATATGCTATCTTCAGCCCTGATGGGAGAACAATAACTTTCAGAAACGTCTGCAAGTTCAATGGATCTGTTTATTGCAAAATCCAATTAAAATTGTTCGTGTTTATTAACTTCTTGAAACGACGCATGTATATAATTGTAAGAATATCAGTAACAAGAGACCTAAATATTTGAAAAGTATGTTTCGACTAACGAAATTCATCATGGCACTGCAAAAAGAAAAGTACCAATTTTGCAATATTCAGATTACTGAGTCACTCTTTTTAAAATTTTTGAGTTAATTCCTAAAAATGCTTTCAAGGCGGTAGCTCATTCTCACACCACCTCGTAGAGGGAGCCGACCTGTCAAATACCGAGGAAAAGCAAAGTCTCCTAAATTGCTCCCACCTGTATCTCGGTATACTAAATGTATTCTGTATAATTAAGTGAAGTGCAACATTATCCAAACGAATTGTACATAATTGAAAGATGACAGCATCAATATATATGATTCTCAGTCAAATTATATACATCGGCTGGGCTTGCTTTTAATATCTTGAGATTTGACAGTTCGTTGGCTGCCCACTTCTTAAAATACGTTAAACCTAATGATAAAGTAGCTTCCCAGACGATTTCACGAATGACGAGGTACTTAGGACGTAGCGTGCTGAGATTGCGAGCAATTGGCTTTGCTTTCGTACAGAAAGGCTCCTTCTACACTCTAGCCCCTCTTACTTCAGTGAAGTTACAGAGAGTTTTAGCTTGTAAGCCTTTACTTCTTTTCCAATCCCTTTTTGGTATTTGAGTAACTGCCAGTGGCCGTCCGTGCGTCCGTCACTCACGGTTAAACCACTTCCCATCCACCAATATAGACGTATGAGAGTCATTCGACGCGTGAGGAACTGATAATTTGTTTTCGGATACTGTCACAATATTCAAAGAAATTTCCAAAAGAGTGGTTTGACGTTTGCGTGTTTAGCGCTGCAATCTTAGTGGGTAGAACGGGAATAAAACCAACGCCATCTAAATAGGAGGTGGCGTCAATTGAACTCCAGTACCCAGAGGCAATTTTTGCTCCACGGGGTCATAATTTTCTTCCACAAGGATGGTAATACCGATTGTTGCCGTCTCTGTGTGCAACAAGTGAATCGCGCGACAGAACTGTCATTTAGTGATGCTTCTTTTAAATTGTTTGTAAGAAGTGAAATATTTCATCTGTATTTGGAATATTTTTCGAACCTGTCCTAAAATAAACCCGGATATTTCTCAATGCAATTTATTCCTAAATTTTTGATTTTTAAATTATTTTATGCACTTAAAAAATACTAGTTCAGTAATGGTACTATGAGGAGGAAAAAGTATCGGCATGCCCTGCATTTACTCGGGTATTATTTTTTACAAGAATGTAGTAGTGTGGGAGGATTTGCACCGAAATTACCGTCCCCCCTCAAACACTTTGCGGATTCGCTGCTGAACGTCGAGAGAGAAGTGCAAAGGCGCAGCGGTGCGCGACGTGAAACCTTGAGAGGTAGGGATTCATCGACAAAGACTAGAGGTGCTAACGCAGCACGTACTTCATTCCCCGTTTTTCACGCAAAAATATGCGAAACGGACTCAAATTTTTGAAAATTACGCGTGACCCTATTTCAAAATATATCTTTAAGGAACCGATTTCATTAATGGAAAAGATGTCTTTCTTTAATATTTTATTATATTTTAGTATATATTATAGAAGATGCTGAAAAACTGCGAATTTTTGAAAATTTCGAAAAATCAGGATTTTTTTAAGGAACATGAGACCTGCACCAATCTCTTAAACGTGATTCACACTATTTCAAAACAAAATTAATCAAAAACGATGGAGCCATTTTTTTGAAAATTTGGAAAATGTCTCAGGGGCTTCATGTAAAGTACCACCAAAAAATGAAATATCGGTTTAAAGTTCCAGAGACAACGACATCAGCCAGATCGATGGGAGAATATCAATTTTGGAGAAAATCGACTTAGCCGCTAGCGTTGTTCACAGACGGACAGACAGAAGACGGACCCACAAAACATGGATTCTGGCTACACCACGTGTTAGATGATTTTTTCAAAATTTATTAACTGCATTTATCTACTTTTTTCGTTACCAGGGCCCTGTTAATAAGAGTTGTTCTGCCGAACACTCGCCGTTTTTCGCGCAGCATTGAATGTACTTCTTAGCGAGCAAGTATCATGAGGGTGTTTTGCAAGCGCGGAGGCGAGTGGCGAGCGGCGCGTGGCGCAGGTACGACGCGGCGCGCGTCATGTACGGGCTGGTGAACGCGGTGCGGTGCCGCTGCGGCGACGACCTGTCGCTGGTGAGCGCCGACCAGTTCGGCTCGTACGTGGAGATCCCGGGCGGCAACGTGCGCGTGCCGCTGGGCTACGTGGGCGTGCTGGCGCCGCTGCTGCGCGACCTGCCCGACTGCTGCGTGCACTACTGCAAGCCCGTGCAGCTGGTGCGCTCTTCATTACTGTCACTATTCGCACTTTCTCCTGTCCAGTGCGCCTGGGGAGGCGCGAGTTCATTCATATAGGCTTGTGAAGTTTAGGGAGGCCGGCAACTTAAATGAACTAATTAAAACTAGACATGTATTAAACTAATTTACAGTAGCCTCCTTACTGAACTTTGCTTTACTTAACATAAAATTTACGGGGAGACATGGCGTAGGGCAGTCCCTCTGGCCGGGAGGTCCTAGGGTTCCATTCCCGACGATGACAGGATTTGCGACACTAGATTATCAGCTAGATCGAATTCAGTCGCTGACTGGAGGAGAATTCTAGCGCCCGGCTGCTCTGATCGGTAGTTTTCCGTCGTTTCTCCGATCAACACCAACCGAAAGCCGGAGCAGTACTCTAACAAACGGGCCACGGACCACGCGCGATCTTTGCTACTTCTTGCTTCTCCTATCCTCACCCTTTACACACACACACACACACTAACACACCGCGAGATCGGTCGGGAGTTTAGAGCTCGTCCCGGTTGGGTAGTGCTGCTGGTGGCAGATACCTGGTTGAAAAAAAAAAAAAGAAAAAAAAAGAAAAAAAAGAAACAAAAAAGCTAACCGACGGAAAGTCGACACCGAATATCGTCATACAACGGAGAAAAAGCATGCACTAGCCGTACGGGACTAATCACCCTAGTAGTTGACGTGCCCGGAATCACTAACAATCAATCAACATAAGATTTTCATTTTTGATTGAAAGTTTCTTTATTTGTTACGTTTTGCATCTTCATAATCTTCACTTTCGTTTTATTCGTATTCATTTTTGTTCTGTTTACAGTCGACTCCAGTTATAGTGAACTTCTGGGAATTAACATTCACTACACCCCGTGGTGTCACTAAATAGAATTTCTCCAGAATTATTGATTTTATTACGGTAGAAATAAAAAAAAACATTGACCGCGCGAACTGGAAATTTCAACATCTTTATTTGCCCTAATTTTTTTTTCAATTGCTTGCTTCGTACATTTTTTATTAGTACTTCTCTAGATCTTTCTCCAGAGTTCCTTCTCTCTCTGCATTGTCCCCTATCTCTGAGTATGGTAATGCAGTCTTGACACCGTTCAATGTCTCTTGCACTGATGGAACACCGTCCCACACTCCTATGCCCTTTTACTCGCCTAATAACATAATTAATCGAGATCCAATTAATTTCCAGGACTACGTTCACTATATTGGAGGTTAGGTTCACTATAACGAAATCTTCTTATGCTCATTTGCAATGTAAGTGAAAAGGGACCCGTGACGTAAGTTCCCTAAACGAGTGTTCACTATATCCGAGTTCACTGTACCCGGAGCGTACTGCACCCAAGCGTTTGCCGGCAGGTGCGCTGGGGCGTGCCGGGCCCCGGCGGCAGCGGGCCCGCCGCCGTGGTGCGCTGCTGCGACGGCGAGGAGTTCCCGGCCGACTACGTGCTGGTGACGGTGTCGCTGGGCGTGCTGAAGGCGCAGGCCGACCGCCTCTTCTGCCCCGCGCTGCCGGCCGAGAAGGTGGAGGCCATAGACCGGCTGGGCTACGGGCTCGCCAACAAGGTCTTCCTCGAGTACAAGCGGCCCTTCTGGGTACGCACACATTTCCTTTTCACGTCGCCTTTTAACCACCTGATCCTGTTGCGACCACTGAGGTTGTTTACATCAGGGTAACTGTAAAAGTGGCCAGAGACATTAGGTCATTGTTACACCTCCTGCCTTATAAAATTAATATAGGGCGTTTCAATATGGACTTTGCAAGTTTAAAGGCTTTGGTTGGTAATAGATTTAGTTTTTTTACTGTCTAATTTTGGTGACAATATTTAGAAAAATACATCGAGTTTTGCTTAACAGATTCAAATTTTACATAAAAAGATACAATGTGGCTTCCATTAGTCATGCGGCACATATACCATCTGATGTCTATTTCGTGCTAAACCCACTGCAGCTTGTCAGGCTTCGCGACAAATTCTGGCTCTCAGCGCTGGTGGAAAACCTGGTAAGGGAAAACCGGGTAAGGAAACAAACGGTATCCTTAATGAACACTCAAAAGAAAAAATCAAGGTCTGCTAGATCGGGTGAACGTGCAATTTCCCCCATGCAATTTCCACATCTGGGCCCAACCACCGTATAGCAATTCCAAACAAAATTCCTTCCAAGAAATCTTACCGGTTTATTATCGTTCTTGCACCATTGTTAACTTGAATGGTTTGAGATGCAACCGTTTTATCAAGACCTACCAAACAGTCGTAAGTGGAACGTCCAGCTGTCGAGATTCGCAACAGGATATTTCGTAGGACTGTTACCAATGCTTTGCGTCACTTGTTCTAAATGGTCGGGCGCTTGTGGTCGGCCTGAGGATCTGTCTCTCACCGTACATCCAGTTTCATTTAAAAAACGAATGCCACTGATAAACAGAAGGCCTACACGTAACCATACTCTGTACGAAAATTACGTGACACAGGTGTTGCAGGCATAGAATTTTCAAATCGAAACAATCAGCGAGCACGCTCCCGGCTGGTAAAAGCAAGGGCAGGCTCAGGTGTCTCCGATCGACACCAGGCGAATGCCAGAGCAGTACCCTTACAAACGTGCCACGGACCGCGCGCGATCTTTCCTGCCTCTTCCTGGTCCTATCCTCACACCCTTACACACACACGGGACTAAGGACCTCAGTGGTAGACGCGCCCCGAATCACTACCAACCAGTAAATTCACGCGTGGCGCGGCTGCGCAGGTGTGGCGCGAGGGCGGCATCCGCCTGGCGTGGTCGGCCGAGGAGCTGAGCGACCGCTCGGACTGGGTGAAGGGGCTGTGCACCGTGGAGGAGATGGCGGGCAGCCAGCACGTCATCTGCGCCTGGGTGGCCGGGCCCGAGGCGTCCGCCATGGAGCGATGCACCGACGAGGAGGTACCAACGGTTCTCTTCTTCTTCTTCTTCTTCTTCTTCTTCTTCTTCTTCTTCTTCTTCTTCTTCTTCTTCTTCTTCTTCTTCTTCTTCTTCTTCTTCTCCTTCTTCTTCTCCTTCTTCTACTTCTTCTTCTACTTCTTCTTCTTCTTCTTCTTCTTCTTCTCCTTCTTCTTCTCCTTCTTCTACTTCTTCTTCTACTTCTTCTTCTGCTTCTTCTTCTGCTTCTTCTTCTGCTTCTTCTTCTTCTTCTTCTTCTTCTTCTCCTTCTTCTTCTCCTTCTTCTACTTCTTCTTCTACTTCTTCTTCTGCTTCTTCTTCTGCTTCTTCTTCTGCTTCTTCTTCTTCTTCTGCTTCTTCTGCTTCTTCTTCTGCTTCTTCTTCTGCTTCTTCTTCTTCTTCTTCTTCTTCTTCTTCTTCTGCTTCTTCTGCTTCTTCTTCTGCTTCTTATTTATTATTCTCCACGGGTTCTTTGATCTCGTACGGCCTACACGAGAAAAAAGAACAGTTGCAGTATATCAGATCCATGATACTGTAACAAGTTCCCTTGTTACAGTATCATGGATCTGGTATTCTGCAACTGTTCTTTTTTTTCGTGTATACTCTGCTTCATTTTTCGCTTTTTTTACTTCCTTTCTAACTTCTCTATTAATTTGACGATACCGTTTTCTGCCTTCAATATCGCGGTTGATTAACCACGTATTATAAGCAATTGTCTTGTTTCTCACTTTCCCTGCCAAAGAATTATTCCACAATGCGTCCCTATTCCTTTCTCACCGGTATATTTCATTTCTCCGAAGCTCTCATTATCTGCTTGATGTACGGCATCTACAGTTCCATCGTAGAGTGTTTGAGTAGTTGTTTAATTCTCTAGGGTCTTCTCTTTTGTCCAGCCGACAGCCGGTTACCCTTCACGTCCCGATGAGACGCATATTTGACCATGTACTAGACGCAACACACTGTGCCGGCTCTTCTGATCTGTGGTCAGCAGAACGCGAGATCCTTCGCGACAACACATACACGAGAGACAAGGGACAAACCACCACGCCATTCCGATTATCCAGGTCGGCAGGAAAAATTTACTTTGAAAATATGTTGTAATCGAGGAAAAAAGCTACAATTGAAAGTAAGATCACACACTCAGAAGCTATCCTTTTAAAACATCACTAGGGGTAAACAAAATATTTTATGTCCTGTAAAAGTGCAATGCTGGATAACTGCTGAGGAGTCTCTTGTATCCCTAGATCACAAAGGCGACCTACACCAAGCATTATTACAAAGGCGTAGTCTGACACACTACTTTGGCTAAAAATAAAGAAAAGCTCATTTTTTCAATGAAACACTAAATTTAATGGATTGAACATGTATTATAAGACGTTACTAAAAACATTTTAAAGGGTTTTATAGATACACCTAAATGACTTGACTCTCACGGCAGTCTCTTGCTTGGTGCCTACCACACATGGCTTTTGAGAAGAGTCCGCAGATGTGCCCTAAGGCGACAGTCACAGTAGAGCCAATTTAGGCCGACATTTCGGTGGGCTGACGTCAGACGGACAAAACAAATCTCTTCAATGGAGCGAAGAATCAACTGCATATCAGCAAACAGATCATCGTTCGCTAGCCCGCTTTCCGACGCCGTCAGATGAGGCCGTTTAGGTTCAGCGTAACCATTTCTATTTATCAACACGTGTCAAAATCGGCTCCAGTCGTGAGCTTTGTCGTTTGGACGGTCCGCCGCTGGTGGGAGACACCTGGTTGAGGAAACACTGCTAGCCGCGGTAGGTCGGTGCCGGATCTAACCATCCAGCGGGGGGAAAGACCACCGCCCGAGGAAACGAACCCGCACCTCACTTACGGGACGAATGGCGTGGGTAGTTGGCGCGCCCCGTGGAGCTGGCTGGCGCAGCGGTGACGCGGCGCTGTGGCGCAGGTGGCGGACGCGGTGACGCGCGTGCTGCGCCAGTTCACGGGCGACCCGTCGCTGCCCTACCCGTGCAACGTGCTGCGCTCCAAGTGGTGCTCGGACCCGTTCTTCTGCGGCGCCTACAGCTACATGGCGCTGGACTCGACGGTGGGCCACCAGTGCGACCTGGGCGCGCCCGTGCCCAGCGTGTCGGAGCTGACGGCGCCCGTGCTGCTGTTCGCCGGCGAGGCCACGTGCCCCGGCCACTACTCCACCGTGCACGGCGCGCGCCTCAGCGGCATCCGCGAGGCCGAGCGCATCGTGCAGCTCACCAAGCAGTTCTGCGGGCCCCCGCGCGCCCTCGCCGACCGACGCCGCAACTAAGGCGTTGGTAAGTTACAATAGTACGATTTATTCACTCGGGCGTTTCAAGGAAATCAGCTGTTGACGCTTAGTGACATCACTATGGTGACGTTCAAGCTCTAGATTAGATAAAACCGTCAACAGCTGATTTACTTCGAACCCACGTGTAAGTGAATCCAAGTATACGAACCGAGTCTCTTCAATGGAGCGAAGAATCAACTGCATATGGTCAGTGCCGGCGCTAGGCGTGGGCAGAAAGGCCGATCGCCCGGGGTCCCGGAAGTTAAGGGGCCCGATAATGGGACTAATAGAAAATAGAAAAAAATAGAAAAAGAAATTAGAACTCGAGAAAATCGTCGTAATTTTATAACTAGCGGTACAGTATGATATTTCATGAAAGTTTCGATAAATATTTAACCTTAAAAAGTGAATTATAGTCATTACTTATAAGTAGAGCCCGTACGTCTGGGAAAATGCCTTTTTGATATTGTTACTGTTTCATGACTTTGACTTTTGGCAATAGGAATCAGTTAATTGTGCTTCTGGAGTTATATTAGTAGATTTTCACGTTGCCTTCCCCCCCCCCCCCTATTTTAGCTTCTGATTCCCATTTTTGCCATTTTCTGCCTTTTACGTCAATATTTTGTTTGTTTTTTCTCCTGGCACTGATCTCAGTCAAACTGGATATATACCCCCAAGCCTGGACAACAAGGAGGCACAGTCGTATTTTTTCTTTCTCTGGAAGCGGTGGATTCAGGGCCAGGTAATGTTATGTGAATGAAGAAGGAAGATGATACAGTGACTTTTTTTACATTGATATCCGGCTTTGTTCGCTCACGATATGTCCAATCCTACTTTTGAGTGTGGCCTCCGATTCCTCTGAAAGCTTCCTGAGTATGATACACTGTTTTCAGTTGAGAGAGAGGCGTGAATGAAGCAAATTCATAGCCGTCATTCTGGTGGTATGATGACTATGTATTATCATGTGGAATCGAGTTATTAAGAAAAGATCGTTAAGCGCTAATGTAAATTTTAGAGTTAGAATAAAAAATGTTAATAATTTTTATTATTAGTATTTTACAATAATTCCTTTCAAATGTGACTTTTCATTGTTTATTTTGTCTTGTGCACCCCTACTTTAGCTAGAATAAAATACTTTTTTCACGCCTATTTTAATAAAAATAAATGCCTTTCTGGCTGCCTCTTTTAAGCAAAATGCCTGAACTTCCGGTCTCTACTTATAAGGTAGAATTGAATGTAATGAATCAAATGACTCCAACATTAAAATAGCTTCTGCTGAAATTCATATTTATTATTTCGTGTATTTAACTAATAACTAGCGTTTTAAGATCATTGTGGAAATTCTATTATTTGATCACTAAATGCTTTTACTTAAAAGTATTATTTCAAATACATTTCCAAAAACATTTTCTAGTTTAAATTTAATTTTTGTTATTTGTTGAAATAAAATAACTGGTTGATACAATTTTCACATTTTTAAGTTTTTCGGATTGGGGGCACGTTTTAGCATTGCGCTGGGCCCAAAATTGCCTAGCTCCGGCACTGCATATGGTTGGCAAGCGATTGAGATGGTACGACTCAGCCCTTGTTCTTGTTCTAGCGCCCACCAACACTCCCTGGGGTCGAATGCAAATCATACCTTTTGCGGATCTTGAGATGCGTGTGTTTCTTGGTCATTGGTAAGTTACGTACCGGCTTTGTTCGACGGACCGAAGAATGAACTGCGTATGGTGGGCAAGGGACTTGAGATGTTACATCTCAGAACTTGTAATTATTCTCACATCAACCCTTGCTATTCAGGTCCCTGATATTTTCAGAAAACCTTACTGTTTAGTACGTATTCGAAGTTGCATGCGATCTGTCCACATAATTGTTAAGCGCTACGTAAGCTGTTTATATTTTTTTGATAAAAATATTACAATTTTCTTGATGTGTTTTATTTCATGTCGATTAATATTCAAATAAAAAACGCGAATGACAATGTTCCAACAGAAACTTGAAAGATTTGGTGAAAAAATAATTGTGTCCTCAATAACTGCGTGTGATGGGATCGCTGTGCGTTTATAATTTTTTTTTTTATTTACAGTTTACAGATAAGAAAAATAAGTGAATAATGAAATAAAAATAAGCATCTGTTTTTCTACGAACCGTTTACTGCATTTTTACTTTCTCGTCTTACTCGCCTATTTCTTCTTCAGTTCGCTTATTACCATAATCTTCCTTCTCATGAACTTATTTTATAATTGCCTGCTGCGTAGATACATCAACACTTCGCGACTATCAAGAAATTTGTACAGCAATCCGTCTCTCAGTGGAAAATCTTCGTAAGGCTTTTCCTATAAAATGTTCTTGATTGCACTAAGTACTTCATCCTCATATTGAGCTTTTTTTCTAGCAGCTCTGACAGCAAATCCGAAGACCAGCGAGGTGCACTCACTCAGTGCATCTGCATGACATCTGCATCACTCACTGCATCTGAATGCACCACAATCAGAATGTTGAACTTGATGCCCAGATGGTATATCCTGAATTTCTCTAATGATCAAATAGCAGCTAAAATCTTCAGCTTGTAGCTACTATAGTTTTCTTCTAATGGTGTTGTCTTCTTATTCATGTACGCCAGTGGGTGAAGATGGCCATCATCAGGCAGTCTCTGTCTCTCTGTAAGAACAGATTTATATCCACGCTTGCAGGCATCCATGTGAAGCTCTGTCTCATATATTAGACTGTAAATAATTAGTATTGGACTTGTCGGTGAACTGTGCTTTAATTTGTTAAAAGCTTCTCTTTCTTCTACACCAAATTTGAATTCATATCTGGTTCTGAGCATGTCACTAAATGCCTTTGCAGTTGAAGCATAGTCCTGGATGAATTTTCTGAAGTACCCAGTGAGTCTTAGGAAACATTGTAAAGCAGACACAGTTTTCGGTTCAGGAAAATTTTGAACAGCTGAATATTTCTCTGACTGACAATTGAATTGTTCCATTGTGAATTCCGTAGCCTAGAAAGTGGACCACTTGTTTCAAGAACTGATATTTATTGAAATTGATCTCTGATCTCCTATCCAAAGCTCAAATAAGCCTTCGCAAGCCCTCATCCTCGTCCTCTTCTGGAATGATGATGTCATCCTTGTAAATGAAAAGCAAATCCTCCCTGCTAAGCATGTAAAATGCTCAATTAATAAATCTTTGGAAGACAGAAGGTGAGTTAGATAACGTGAAAGGTACCTTCATGAATTGAAATTGTCCAGAGTGAGTGACAAATGACGTGTACTTTCTACTTTCTTCTTCAACTTCTATATGAAAGAATCTATTCTTTAAATCTAGTGCTGAAAATACACGTGCAAAGTTTGTCAAGAATATCCTCAAAAAGGGAGAGTGGATAATGATTTTTGATCATTATATTATTTGATTAAGATCTTTAAATTGTTGGATTTAAAGATCTTAGTTTTTTCAAAGAAAATAATCTGGTAATTTCTTTAAAGTGTTTATGCCGAGAAATTATCTTTTGAGAGCAACGTTTCAAATGCCTATCTCTTGTTTTAAAATATTGTTTTCAAAAATGTTTATTAAATTGATTCTTTATTTGATGTTGATAACTTGTGTTTCTCTATATATGATGGGTAAAAATGGAATTATCTACCTAGGATCATGAAGAAATTAAATTAGAAAATTTAAAATCCATTATTTACACAAAACAAATCAAAAGGCAGTGAACAAAAATCCCTTCCATTATTATGCTATTATAACTATTTGCTGCTATTATGCTGTTATAACTATTATGCTATCACATTCAACAACTTAAATTATTTTCTTTGAAACAGAATTGTAAATTTACACCAAAGATAGCATTGCAAGAATGACAATTACAGGAAATAATGAAACAAATGTTTAATAAAAAATTAATGAATCAAAATTTAAATCAGTAGAAGTAGATAGAAGGAGTGAAGACATATTTCAACTGATAATTATTAATAGAAATGAATTTGATAATTAAATTTGTTCAAAGAATTGGTTGCCCTGACCGGGACTTGGAATTTGGGCCTTCTGGTTTACGCCCAGCTGCTCAAAGCACTAAGCTACTGAGACAACCAATCCTTTGAACAGTTTTCATGAGCGTGATTATCGCTCCTTGAATATATTATATATAATTGTCATCATCCCGTTAATATGCATTGTTACTCAGTAACATGGTCACAATTTGGATTTCTTTGCGACTGCGGAATATATTCTCCAAGCGTAATTGCTTCCAACAAGGTAACGGAATGGTGACAATTATATAGAAATGAATTTGAATATTACATGTCACAAGAAATAGTTTTGCATGTTAGTATGTATCCTCTATGTTATTCAAGTAATTTGAAAATCTATTTCCACAAAGGTATCTGTTTAGAAAACTACTACATATGAAACAGTAGTGATCTGGATAAATGCATGTTGTCTGAATGCTTTGTAAAACCAAGGCTTTGTGAAATATATACAATACCAAACTTGAATATTAAAATGGCTACTACAAGTTTTAAATTGCTTGTAACTATTATAATTGTTTTTAAAATGCTTTTCAGATTGTTTTTTTTTTTCAGTTTAGAACAATCACAATAAATTCTTCCAAAAGTTTTTAAATCATATTTTTATTTTATGAAATTCAACAATGTTTCAAAGAATGTTCTGTTTATCTCATCCGGTGCAAATGAAAATTTATATACAAAATTAGTTCAGAATGACGAAGCCAAAAATCACTATCACAATATTCACTCAAAAAAGGAAGATCATAAAAATTACAAAAATAAATAACTAAACCCATACCCAATTCAATGAAGGCACACCCGATACATACTTGAAAACCAAATGTAATACATACACAAAAACATACAAAATGTATACAAAATATACAAAAACATATATGATTAAGTTAGGTATGTGATGAAATACATTCCAGTCCATTTAATGTTAAAAGAATTTTAAGAAGCTTGCTGTAAGATGTTATGCAAAAACTATTTTTTAATGTAAACTGCCCTTCAAAGAAACTTCTATTTTTAATGTTAATTTAAATGTCTTGGGGTAACAGCAACAAGAAAAATACAAATGTTGCTGGTTCTGATGTACACTATGTTATTTGTTATAAATTAAAATACCCACTTATGTATTAAATTACATATATTATTCACGGTTTTGTAATTTCTTAAAAATTTTGTGAATACCTGTAGAGTGTAAAATTTTCTGCTCACTTTTGGAACAGTTACTTTCCTGCTGTTAATGGGCAGTTGATATCTTGGCCCAGGCCACAAATTATATGCTTTATTTTGAATTATTTGTCTTTGAAAAAAGGAAAAAAATAATTGTAATAAATTGAATGTTATCTAGCTGATAAATTGATATTGACAAACTGACACATTGACAATGTTTGTATCATTGCGATCCTTGAAAATATGTAATCACAGAAAAACATTTCACTATGCAAGACTGTAAGACAATGAATAAACTTTGAATATTTGGGCAAATGTCTATTTTACTCCTTTAATACTGACATGAGTCAGATTGTATTACAGCAGCAAGCAAGTCAAAATTATATAGTAGGTAATTGTAATTAAAGGCAGTCTGGAAGTGAAATTCAACAAAAAGTCAAAATGATTGTGAACTGCAAATCATCACAGTGACACTATTAGCTATAGCAATTATCAAAATCAACAAGAATTAATATTCTTGATGGGTCAAATAAAGGTTGAAATCCTCCATATTAGAAGAGATGGCTTTGGTTATGTAATTGAAGGAGTTAAATTTTATATTGGTAGAAGATTATGATTACAGACTTTTGTCTCTAAAATCTATTGAGGTATGAACTGGACATTAATGATTTTAAATGTAATGTAATATCTCCTAAGACAAAAATGTAAATTCAACAATAACAGGGAGAATATCAAGAGAATGGAATCAGTAAATCATGTGATTTTGTGTGCAACAATAAATGAAGGTATTGTGCCACATTATAATTTTGTACTTTTGTGTACAAATTCAAGGATAGTTGAAATATGAAGTGTAATGTAATTAGTGGGTATAGAAGGATGTTTATTAATGAAAATAATTAGAAATACTCAAATAGTTCGGAAAGAAGGAAGATTTGTCTTTATAGAATACGTTATTTAGTTTAAAAAGTGTTATAAAAATAATATTGAATTGTCCATTTAACATTAATAATTATATGTTTGAAAGGAAATCTTTTATTTAAGGAAGATAGACTCATGACAACTCACTAATCCTACAAACAAACAATTTTAGTTTTCTTTTTACTTTTTTTAACCATTCTTCAGAATTATGAAATTTAATAGATTTCATATTAATAATGGTTAGTAGTTCAACCTAGACACTTCAAAATAATTATCAATACTCTCATGTTTTTATATTAAAAAGGAACCATATTGTAGGTCCTAAAAATGACAGTCTTTTGTTTGAGAATAAAAATACTTATTCATTCTCTAAAAGACTAATAATCACTGTAGAGTGCATTTGAAACCATGAACAATAAAATCAGTGGCATTCCTGGCAAAAGAATTAGACAGAAGATAAAATATATAGAAAAAAAGTCCCATTACTGTTGCTGCTGAACTCTGCATCAAAACAGAAAGAGATAATTTATGCAATCTATTATTCCAATATTAAATTGTGCCTGAAAAGTAGTAATAACAGTAAAAGTATAAGTAGAGAATATGAATTATAGTGAGAAGTTAAATTGATATTGATTTCAGCATGTTGAACCCAAAATAGGTTTGTGTTTACTTAGGCTTATATGTAAATACATTCTTTTGCTCTTTATTGGTATGCTTGTTTTTAATTTTTTTAAGTTTTCATCCAAGAAGATTAATTTTGATATTTTTTTGGTGTATTCATTTGAAGCTATATTATTGCATTCCTTACTAAGCTAATTTTTATAGGACTATGAGTTAGGTAGATGAAACATTTGCTACATTCTTTTATTCTGAATACAACATGCTAAAATTGTTGATAAAATTTCAAACGAAATAGAAATTTGTTAAAATGTATAATTGTTTTAGCATTTTCATTTCTGTGTTTCTTTTAAAATTTCATATTGATGTGTTTAATAACTAGTTTGAAGTAAATAAAATTAATGTGTAAATGATATTTTCATATCAATTTACATGATTAGTTTAATACATTATTCAGCCTATTTTCATATTTTATTGGGCTTGATAACCTTTTAGTAGCTCCTGTTTTGAAGAGAAGAAGAAAAACATATGAAGACCATGACTTTTAAGATATTATTACACTGGAAGGCACCCATTCTATTAAACCTGTGGCATAATAAGTAAGTAATAATTGAAGAGCTCAGGTTAATAATGGGAGATCCCAATCGACCTCACATTTTCAGTTAGAAGTATCATATATCTATCATATGCTGAAATATCAAATGAATTGGGATATGGAAAAACTCTCAAATTCCACTTTCAAGACTTTGTACATAGTTGTGAGTGAACGTGAAAAAAATCAGAGGAAGTCATTTTTCTCGAAAAGAACTTCAGTTGGGATCTGCTGTCATTATTCTGAGCCTCAGTTATATTTTTTGTCCCAATTTACATCCTTCTTTTTCATGAATCATTTCAGAACAATATAGAATGTATGCAAGCAGAGGGTGGCTTGTGGGGCAGCAGAGCTACTCTGCGTATGCTAGATGAAACTGAAATTATTCATAAAAATGAAAGGGGCAATAAAAAGGCCTAAAGAAGAGAAGTTTTCATTGTTGAAAACTGTATGATTAGAAGCGCTATTTTGATTCTGATATGTCACTATTTTGAAAACAATAGAGTTCAAATCAATCTGCAATGAAAAATCTATTAAAAACAAACAAACAAAAAAAATCTTATGTATGATTGTCAAAGGTATAATATTGAAATGAAAACATTATTAGGGACCACTAATTAGGTTAATCCCAGTTACTTACATTGAGGGTAAACAGAAAAAAAAGTATTTCTGTGACACTGTTTTCTCATAGTGAATTTTGAAAACTATTATAAAGTCGTTGGCATGTGATTATCCAAAAATGATTTTACTTTCTATATGAAGTAACAACCCACCAGAGTACATATTTGTCACTGATATTTTTTAAAAAGGAAATATAAGCAAAATAAAGGTCTCCAGAAAATTAGGTTGTAATATAGAACATCTTGAAAAATTACAAAAGCATGAAGTAAATTGAATTTGAAATATTGCAATTAATTATTAAATACTAAAAAACAGTTATTTTTAATTTTTAAAAATGAATGTCTTGGAAGAAATGCGCATTTAAAGAAAGTTTCTAATTTTAAAGAAATCTTTGTCTGAAACTAATCAGAATAATTAAATATAAAGAAGAAATTTCTGTTTATACATTCATTTGCAGAAGTCACATATGAATATCTCCCCCTTTATGCAGAAATGCCTATTTAAGCCATTTTTTCTGCATATCTCACAATTTACCCACAGTTCTTTACACTTTGAAATCTGGAACTTCTCCAAGTAAAACATTTACTTTGTCTTATTCTTTAGAAGTTTTATCTCTAGCATGACCTGATATTCCATTTCTGGTGATGATATGGCTGCAGCAATATCATTTGAATGCATCTGTGCACATGTCACATTATATCACCACTGGCTTAACAGTACATACATACAATTTTTTGTTTTTGAATTTACAGAGTAAGAGCAAACTGCAGAAAATTAAAACTGTTTACCCTCTATTACTGAGTAGTATATTTCAATATAGTTTATATTGCCTCATTATTGATAGATTAAGCTCTAACTCTGGTATTGCAAAACTTTTTGATCATTGCCAAAACAACTCTCTCCATCTCCGAGCTCTCAATGAAATGCAAAGTTGGTATGCTGAGGTGAAGCTACTATGATGTTTGGGAAAAGTATGGCCTTCAATTGGGTAGACAGTAAGTGAAAACCATGCTAAGTGCCAAAAATGGAGCTCTCAAGATAATTAAGAAAAACTGTTTCAAAACCTTGTGGGACTTGACTAAAGCACAGTCTAGTGAGACAATTTGAACCCCTAAGAATGAGAATTTCAGATAGCCCATTTTACTCTTACCACGCTTTTCAGCACAAAATGCAAATTTTCACATCTTCACGCTTAGGTCAGGTTTCATTTATGCTCTACAAATCTATGAAGCTCCCCATATCTAAGAGAATACAATCCAACACAATGCTTAAAATCATCAAACCCCATTTTCCTGGTCAGATCTGTCTTATTTATGGGAGGTTTTTCAGTCTTTGTATTTAATGCTTGATATCATCTCTGTGCCAGAGATGGTAATTGCCACAAGATTGCAACACATTTTGTTATAAGAAAGCTTACAACAAAGGGATTTTTTTTTTTTTTTTTTTTGCAATAGCATGTAAATGCTTGAACCGTACAATATTAATAACATTTAAGTTATCCACTTAATTAAAATTATTTAATTATGATGTCCAAGATTACTGTTTTTAAAATAAGTGACATTATTTTCCTAAAATTCATTTACATTCTAACATATTGCAATCCTGCCGAACACTATTAGAATGAGGAATTCCAATATAATAGATTTTTGTGTGCCCTTCAATATCACATATTTTCTTAAATTTGAAGTGGGTGACAACTGGATCCCCTTGTCAAATGTGGGATTAAGTCTGAATCTACTGTAGTTTGTATTCATTGAAGCCAAAATGAAAATCCTATTTCAAAGATACATTTTTTCAAAGGCATATTTCCCACATATACTCATACAAGAAAGAAATTTTGAAGTCAGGAAAGTTTTGAGGAGAGAGTCATAGAAGTTTAATCACTATCTGGATCATTGAAAATTAATCTTATTGTATTGAAGAAAATCAAATCGTGTAAAATTAAAGTCATGTTGTTAACACATGAATCCTGTGTGGGGAGTCCAATTCTGAGGAAAAATTTCCTTCGGAAAATGTAAAAGAAGACTAAAGAAGAAATCTTACAAAAATATGGAGTTCTTGTAAACATAATTAACAGACTAAAATTCAAGGATTGAAATAGTAACTTCCTTTCCTGTATTTGTAACTTTTGAATTACTTTCACTTTGCAAAACAGTAAAATATAAATATGAAGGTAAATTACAATAATTCATTGAAACAAATGAAATGTGTATATTTACATTTTGCTAGATAATATGAATGTTGGCAAATTCGAATTTTGGATTTTTTGTTTGTTATTGTTGTCGTTATTGAGTTTCATGGTTATAGAATCAAAGAGCTCTCCGCAATTATCTTTGAAGTTAAATATGATAGTTTTTAGATAGAAGAGTTAAGGCAAAGGTACTTGAACCCGAATCATCCGAATCGTTTTGGGAGAAAAAAACTTTATTTACTTTTTTTATAAATATAATAGAATTTGCCTACCTGGATGGCGAAGGTGGCTATGAGCGTGTACCGACTCACCGTTTCGGTCTGAAGGGTCGCGGGTTTGAGTCCCGCCTAGGACATGGTTGTTTGTCACTTATTTCTCATGTACGTGTTGTCTCGGAGAGCCTAGCGTTCTGCTGACCCCAGATCAGAGGAGCCCGCAAGTGTGTTGGTGTCTAGTGTGAGGTCGAATGTGCATCCTATCGGGTAAAAAGCAACCGGCTGTCGGCTAGATTTCAGTTTTTTTGTTTTTGTTTTACTTACGCTCGTTTACGTGTTTTCTTTCTGACGTATTTTACTTTCTCGCTACGGAGTAGAGAGAAAGTTACGTAATGCTTAGGGGAAAAACAGGGAATTTTCGGTAGAAAAAATGCTTATTACAGAGCCCTGGTCATGTAAAAGGTCACGTAAAACCACAACGTTGTCACTTTTGAGGGAAAAAATCTTCTAACGCGTAGTGTAGCCAGAATCCATGTTTTGTGTGTGCTCGATAACGAAAAATGGATTGAAGGTAAAATGTCCCCGTCTATCCGGCCGTCTATCTGTGAGAAACTCTAGCGGCTAAACTGTTCTGCAAATTTTCTCCAAAATTGATATTCCCCATTCGATCTGACTGATGTCGCAGCCTATCGAATTTGAAACCGATATTTTAATTTTGAGGGGTGCGTTACATGAAGTCTCTGGGACACTTTCCAAATTTTCAAAAAATGGCTTCATTATCTAAGAGAATGGTGCAGGTCACATGTTTGTTGACAATCCTAATTTTTCGAAAATTGCTAAAGTTCAAAAAACTTTTCGGAGTCTTCCTACAACTAAATTAATAAAGATAGAGAGTTTTTCCCTTAACGAAATTTGATTCTTCGAGATAGATTTTGAAATATGGTCTTCTACAAATTTTCAAAAATTTGAGTACTTTTGGCGGAAATTTGCTTGAAAGTATGGGCGAAGAAGTACTTGATGTTTTAGCACCACTAGTTTTTATTTAATTTCATAGTATTATCCAATCATGCGAATTTCTGCGTATGCCAGCGGGTCCTATCCCCGTTTAGTTGGGATAATTGTCTTTTCGCGCTGTAGATCCATCAGGATTCCAGCAGAGGCCGCGAAGGTCAGTGGTGCCCCCTGCTGGAAAGCATCGCGACGACGGCGTGCGCGGGTTCGAAGGCCTCCTTGCAGATGGCGCCGCGGGCGCGCGCGCGAGCGAGCGTCGGGGGTAATGTCACGTCAGTCGCTGCGAGGAAAGTCGAATGCCAGCCGTAGGCCTCGTCCGCTGCCGCTGCCGCTGCCGCTGCCAGCCAACCAGCCAGGCGCAGCCAGGTAGTTCGGCAAGGACGTGAGCGTCGGGTGCGCGAAGGCAGGCTGACTTGGTGCGTGGGTGATCCGATGCGAGTGTGAAAGATCGCGAGTGCTGCGCAAAGCGACCTCTGGTTCGCTTAGTTTCCGTCGCCTTTTAAAACATGCGGACGCTTCTGTTCAACAGGTGATCTTCTACAGCAAACGTCATGGCTGTGTTTGGCGCCAAAGTGAAATCCTATGGCGATGTGTGGTGTTAACGTGGAATGTGTACATATAGTTTTTCTCAAGATAGGTTGAAGTGGAGGTGGTTTTGCAGGGTGGCACCATGTGGCATGAAGAATGAACCTGGATGTCGATAGTGGTCTGGTGAGTACATCTCGTATTTGGCCCTCTTTAAATATTGTTCTGCCCAATCAATCAATTAATAGTTCCACATGTTTGACTAGTCACAAAATTAAATTGTCACATCATTTTCTTTGCTAACATACGGACCTTTACGCCCCAGCGCGGTGGGGTCGTAGGGGCCTTTATCAAATTCCAGTGACTTTCTCTTGCAGGACTTGGATCTCAGTTGTCTGTGCTCGTGAGAATGCTTCCCGAGGACCGTACAAATATTTGACGTGTCGTTACCTCGGACTGATTTATCAACAGCCTGAAAAATATAATTAAAAATTGCGAATTATATTTGCGTGACAGGGGAAATTCATGGATATAAAAATATTTTCAGTGCAGAATTCTAGAAGACGCGTGTACAGATTTTGAAAGAACGGAGTGTCAAATTTTATAATAGTACTTTTCTATACCCTAGTTATCAACAAAGTTAAAAAGGCAGCAGATGGTAGTATTCAGTGCTTGATTTACTGAATGTTAGGTCCCGGAACGCGCCCATAAATTAATTATTAACTTAATAGAAATAGTTATACATTTATAATATAATTTAATAATTGTTCCCGAGGTACCAGAACGCCGTTCCGTCGCGTTCCGCCAGAAATCAAGCCCTGGTAGTATTTATTTGAGTAGTAATCACTGTAGATGTGCTCCTAAATCAAATATGGCACATGAGGTATAGAGGTGCGGGTATACTGGAGCACTTCCGACCATGCGTGTTCCGACGCGAACTCGTCCGAGTGTGTGGATGGGCGCCCGTGCGCGCCGCGAGCCGTCCATCATTGTTCTCCGCGTGCGCCAGGGGTCAGGATTGAGGTTACCGAACAGGAACCGCCTTCCTCTCTCTCGCTCCTCGCTTCTAGCGGTACAACCAGAAAGCGGCGGCGTGACGTCACGGCACGGCATTCTCACGCGTGTGCGTGTTGCTAGCGGGGGCCGTGGCGGCCGCGGTCGCACGGGGCCGCGGCCGGCCGCGGGGATGTGGGAACAGAGGAGAAAGAGAAAGGGGTGGGATCGGCGGCCAGCGGCCGAAATGGAGAGTGGGACGCCAACGGATCACCTGATTGCCAACTCGCTCCGCTGTGGGGGGCAGGGCCCCTATTCTTACTTTCATCGGTCTCTTCCCCTCAATTCCGATTCTGAAATATAATGACATCCTATTAATTTACATTGTATTTTGTAATTTTCTTTATATTTTATTGAATAAAATTTTTTGAAAGTATTTCAAAATAAGTTTATGCAAAGAAAAATATAATGAATAAAGAATAACAAAAAAAAAGAATGAATAAGTATGTAAGAATCACTCCGTTATGACATTTTTTGTGTATAGTTTCATCATGCATCACTTTCTTACACTGTTTATTTTTATTTTTTGAAAAAATTAAAATTGAATATTTTTTTAAAGAACTATTGGGGGCGCTGGCCCGGTCTTGGTGGGGGAGGTCAATCTAGACGCTCTTAGAGGTACAGCTAACACAAAATTCTTCGTTCATGATTACCACATTTTGCTATGTTCAAATCGAGAAAATTGGGCAAGAAAACGTTTCCGAAATAAGTCGTAGGATTCAATCAGAGTATTGGTTGCGAACGGATATTCTGATCGCCCTCACTTCGTTGTGGGGGCGAGGTGAATCTAGGCGCTCTGAGGGACAGTGCCGGAGCTAGACAATTTTGGGCCCGCCCCCTCCCCGAAAACTTAAAATGTGAAAGTTGCATCAATATATTATGAGTTATTTTATTTCAACAAGTAACAAAAATTACGTTTAGTTTAGAAAATAATTTTGAAAATAGATTTTATATAATAGTTTTAAGTAAAAATATTTAGGGCCGAATTCATGAAACCAAGAGTAAGAGTTTACTCTGGAGTAAATCATGATTACTCGAGAGTAACTTCTTGAACCGTTTCACCAACACTTAACTCGAGTGTAAATCGCTTACACGAGAGTAAATTCGAGAGTAACTTTACACTGCGAAAATCCGTCGGGTAAAGTACGAAGTAAATTCAGTTTTCAACGTGCATGTACCTCCGAAGTGTTGTTACGGCTCGACGATTACGAATGATGGTATTTGAAGACGATTCCAGCAATGATTTGGAATATTATCCACTACTGCGAAGACAATGGGTGCGAGAGAGAATGGGTTGGTTTTAATTATACCGATCGAGAATTTGTCATGAGGTTATATTTGACAAAATCAGCTGTTTAACTTCATCACATACATTGTAAAATGTAAAGAACTTCTAAACTTCTTTTTCTCCCTTGTGAATACGAAATAGAGGAAGTACGTACCGAATACGATTACAAAATGAAAAATAATAACTACAAGGACTACAAGTACTAAGAAATATTCATTTATTTATTCGGTAAAAACTGTATGTGACGTATGGAGGAAATCATTTGCGCATATTTTCTTGAGTTCCAGAATCCCTTTCCAACATTTTAGCTAGTTGAAAGGTGAATAAAAGTTTAAAAATTAAAACAACAAATAATAATAAAATTTAGAAAAACACGAGATCAGCAACATTTGAAAAACTAAACATTTTCGTTCTCCAGTTATAGAAAAATCATTTGCACCGCCATCGGTAAACGAACTGCAAATTTGATTTTTCTGCATTGCTAACAAAATCACTCATCTCCAGAGAAGAAGAATGGATATTTATTAAGAAATAAAGATAGAGAAACTAGGAAATCAACTATGCTACCTGAAACCACCCTAATATCACACCAGATTATAACGCCAAGAACTCCGAAACTGAAATGAATGATAGAATATAAGGAATTAATCTACGGTTCGCGTTGGTCCGCATTGGTTCCCAGCGTCATTCTCGCTCACAGCCTCTTGAATCGCTCTTACATATTGTGTTCAGCTGATTTGCGGAGTAAATCGGAGAGTTTGTACTCTAGAGTAAAATAACCCTCTAGAAGCATGGTGAAACGCTCATATTCTACTCGAGAGTTACTGTCTTATAGTAAATGGTTACTCTCTGGTAACTACTCTCAACTTTACTCGGCTGTTGGTGAAACCAGCCCTTAGTTACCAAAAAATAAAATTTGCACCATCTTAAAACACAACACAAAAAAATTGTTTAGTTTGTGTTTAATAAAGCCACTTGTTAAATTTATGAAATAATAATAATATTTTAGAACCTATTTTAATGTTGGTAATATTTGATTAATTTCATAGTGCTACCTTATAAGTAATGACTATAATTAAATGTTTAAGGTAAAAAATTAATTGAAAATTTCTCGAGTTAAAATTTGTTTTTCAATTTGTTATTACTTTTTCCCAATTGTCCCATCATGGGGCCCCTTGACTTGCGGAACCCCTGGCAATCGCCCGTTCTGCCCAGGCCTAGGGCCGGCGCTGCTTAGGGTACAGTTAATCCACAGTTCGTCGTTTGTGATTATCGAAATTTCCAATGTTAAAGTACAGCAAATTGGGCAAGAAAACTCTCCCGCGATCGGTCGTAGGATTCGTTCGAAGAATTGCAGAAGTGAAGATGATCTTCACCTATTAATTCTTCAATGCGCCCCCTCTTGGAGTTTTGAGCGTTCCCCTCAATTCGCACCTTTGACTTAGACATTGGAATGGTGTCTTGAGAATTAGGATTCGAAGATATCGCTCGGTGACTGGACGGATCAGTGTTAGGTGGAGACTGTTTGAAATGGATTTATATGTGTTATTTGACTGTGTGTCTTAAGCACTTGGTTCCGAACGGATAACTCAATCGACGTAACTTCGTTGTTATTGGTGCAGATATTGAGGGACCTTGATTAAGGATTGGTTCATTGATGTTTTCAAAGTGTTTCTTATTAGGATTCGAAAAAATAAATTGGAAACCAAATTGCCATAAGGTGATTGCGAAGGCATCCCAACTAGCATTATTTGAATGATGCTGATGACCACTAATATAAGCATTAGATTTTGAATCGATCACCATTGTTCACCAGTCACTCTGTTCTTCTCGCGCCATATCCCAAAGGAGATAGCGATCAGATGAAGAGGACTGGTACTTTTTGTCATGCTGATTCAGTTATGAACCAATGGATGCTGGTTTTAGGTGTACGGTTTACTGATGATTTGCCTTTCCCTACCAAGTCGTAAACAGAGATGGAAACGTATATGCGAGATGTGAGCTTGCAATCCTAGGGAAGCACTATTCTAGCCACTACGTCGATTAGTTCGTTAGGTGAACATTTGTACAGAAGTTTGATTATTGTCCTTCGATTGTTGTTTCACAGTCTAGAACAAGTTGTAACGAATGATTTAATAATATAAAAGGCATCACAATGCTATAGTGAAGACATTTGGTGTAGCCTGGTATGGTCCGAACATTTTACTTAGGGACCAATATCTCGTGCAACTGTTATACATTTTTGTAGAAATCATTTACACGTGAGCAGAGAGTGTAAGACAAAGGGAATTATTAATATTTATCAATTTTCAGACAGGATGTGAGAGTACCATATATAATAATTATTTATAATTAGTTTTTCTCTCACTTCGTAGATTTTTTGTGTGAAAACCGTCCTTAGGCTGTTTCTTGCCCATGAAATACTTAATTTGGAAAGGAATTTCATTATAAATTTTTAATTAATCTACATCTAATCTAATCTACATCTTTTTGTACATAAAATGTTTATTACATCCACTGTAAATTCCTATAGCTTATGACTTACACGAAGGTTTCATAGAGAAAACAATGAATTGGCAGGATCGAAATAAGCTGCGATTGAGAAGAATTCGAGAAGACAAACATTCGTCGTATTTCTGTATAGTATATCCTAATTCTGTATGTGCTATGAAGTACCAGGCCAAGAGACCGGAATCGTTGTGTAATCTCGGCTTCTCTGAACGTCCGGCTTGCCACGTGGAAGCATTTACTGTGATGTGTGTTCCGCTTGTTATGATCATTTGCACGTATCGCCTGTAGAATGCAAGATGATTCGACTGAAATTAGCAAGTACAATAATTAAATTGTTGCTCTGCAACCTAGTACTTAATTACGTTTTATTAGTTTCTACGTAAATTTTCATTGTATGCAAGTTTTTTTACCTTCAATTAACTAAAGTTTATACACATATAGATAGGCTGTAGAAAGTGATCTGGATATGCAATTTTGTCCCTAAATACTGAAATTTGGCTGGAAAAAACAGAAATGTAGGAAAATAACGAATGTTATATGGAAATGTTAGGTTGATGATTTATTTTTATTTATATAATTGAAATGAAAGTAGAATATAATCAAGGACGTTTGTTTGACGAAAAATTGAGAAGTATTACTCAATAATGCAAGGAGATAGTGAAATATAATGGGCTAAAAATGGTATTTATTTTCCCTTTATGATTTTTTTATTTGGACTCGTACATTTTTACGTTACATGATATATAATGGGCTAAAAATGGTATTTTTTCCCTTTATGATTTTTTTATTTGGACACGTACATTTTTACGTTACGTTAATAAAATCAGCGATTTTGAATCCACACTTTTCATTTTTCAAAGAAGTGAGTAGAGTTTTGATTTTTTGCGAAACGACATTTGAATCCTCATAAGTATCCAGCATCTTTCGAATTTTGATTTTCCATTCATTTGAAACACTGAACTAGACAAAGGCATATCGTAATACGAAAAAATTGTCAAGAAACTATGAATTCCTGCAATACAGCTTATGCAATGCTATTGAATAAGTTGATACTGCCTGTGTTATTAAATGTAATACGAAATTAGGAACGTTGTTATGCTATGAATATTGTACTATAAAAAACACAATTGGTAGCTTAAAAGACAAAGGGAAAGAATACAGTTCAAAAAATCGAAGACTTTTGAAGGTTCCCGGGATGCCGAAGGTTCTGTCTGGTTTTGAGTGGCTCAACACTACCTTTTAACTCGGACAATAGTAGAACATAATGTAATTGTATGAATTCCATACATTCTTCAGGTTTCTAAAGAGTCTCCAGGACTTTAAGGATACTCATGGATTTGCAGGACTTGAAGGATTTTTCTGTCATTCAAAGGATTCTGTCTGGTTTAAAGTGACCCATCACTATCTTTCAACCTTGGGCGGGGGCTTCCATGAAGTCCTAAACTTTTCCAGCAAGACATATCATCCCAGCCCCAATAGTCCAGTCAAATTAGACCAAAATGAGGCGATCGAAGGAACAAAATCCCGGAGTTTTGAAACTTGGCGTAATTGTCTGTTGGTACCTACTGCATATCATACTAAAAATCCTGAAGAGAGGGGTCTGAGCCGTGGGCGGGCCGTTTGAAGGTGCTTTTTCGACGCTTTTTGCGTACATACAAAATTATACTATACAAAATTATGTATGTGTTCTATACAAAATTAAAGTAGATAAAATTTCCTTTGAAAAGTTGCTGTAAGGTTTTGTTGTAAAATTAACCATTTTAGAGTTATAGGCGTTAAACGTTCGTGTTTTTGTTTACCATAATGCGCTAGTTATCTTTTATAAAAATGTTTTGATAAGTTCAATGCAAGGAAGTAATTTTCTTTAACATTTATCAACAATAGGTTTTTGCATATTTTGCGCAGAAAACAAGAACATTTTACACCTTCACAAATCTTATTTTGTAAATTCACTTGTGAGTATCCGTGGTCATTGGGGTTCGAAATTACCTCTTAATAATCCATAGTTTATTTGATAAATATTTGGTACAAATATTTGGTAAAGGAATGTGTGCACTGTCAACGTACAAGTTACATAAAACAAACGATTTTTTGTCTCGATTTGTCTGGGCGACGACCCGTTTCGAGTAGCGATGCCATATCGATGTCGATAGTTCTTAAAACATCGATGTTTTTGAAAAAAGTTTTGGTTTAAAAAGCATCGCTTTGAGGTCGATGTTTTGTTTTTTTTTCTGAAAAATTCCCTTGATCACAATACTTCTTGTTCTTTCTTCTTCTGCACTTCAAGGATTAGGCGGCTGCCTGTTCCGTCTTCACATATCAAACCATCTTCTGCATGCTCTTCCTAAACTTCTTCCTGTTGGGTTGTACTGCAGCACTTAATTAGGTAACCATTGTGCTCAATTCTTTCTAAATTGTTTTTCCAGTCTTGTTTATAAAGTTGTATACAATAATTTAAACTAAATATATTTAATTATTTAGTGATTCTTTAGTTCATGTGTTGGAACCAAAGAGATGCTGTTTGCACTACCAAACTCTCTCGCCCGAGATGTCCTCCACGCCCTTGTATTCTCTATTTCATTGAGATGTGAGCAGCAAATAGGTCGTGGGTTAAATTTTAATGCGCACGCAATTAGTGTTAGATGTCACTAAAGCAATCTAAAACCATAGATGTTGAAAAACATCGTTAGTTTTTAATGGATGTATTTTTAACATGGAGATTTTAATTTCGAACATGGACGTTTAGTTCGGGTGCGGCACCTCTAGTTCCGAGCGCAGGCGAGCGGAGCACGCGTGGCGCCGGCCGACCGGAAAAGCGCGACGAAGTCGGCCGCTCGCCGCGTCGACCGCTTCCGTCCGGCCGAGCGCGCGCTTCCCGGCGAGCGCTGGTCACTTCGCGCTGCTGGTGTTTGTAAACGGCTCTGTCGGAGTGCAGAGCGCCTGCTGAATCTCGCTTGGCGCTCGGATATTCGCACGAGGATCCGAAATTTGCTGAAACTTCGATTTTTATAGTGGCCGATGACGTCAGGTCATTGTTACACCTCCTGCCGTATAAATTGAATCTTTTTAATTAATTCACAAACGTGCTTTAAACAGGGGTTGTGGCCTCAAATATGTGCCCTACAACACATTTTGTAATATATTAAAAATTACGGGCTGTAATTAAATTAATATAAACGGAATGTAAAAAGTTATTAAATATATTGTTTCTGAAGGAAAAAAGTTATTTCTTACCTGACACGATGTAGGGGAATTCAAAGAAAATCTGAATGGGATTTTGGTTATTGTTCTCCACGAGGAAAATGAATTTCTGGATTTAAACTTGATAGTTTTATTCTCAAGTCTCTTTCCGTATTAACTTTGTTTATTTACTTATTAAAAAAATTAAGTCGAGAAAGCGTGTTCACGTCGATAAGCGGTGGAGAAACTCATCAAAAGTTTCAGTTCAAATTTAGCAGTTGCTAGATATTGTTGTCGAACATTTACCTACAACCGAGCCGACGATACTGATGTAAAAATGATTTTTGTGTCTGGCCATTCGATAGTTCAATTAGCGACTCTTCATTTGATGGTACATACATTTTCTCTATGTATTTTTCTCGCTTCCACTGTTGAATAGCATTTTGCGGCCCAGTAATACGGTATCCGCGTCCCACAGGTAGGGAACGTTTATTTTCGCGCATGGAAAAGCGGGGAGAGAAATGTACTTCTACCCTCGAAATACACAGTAAATCGCATTCATGTTTTGTCTTTCTTACTTGTCCCTTTGATGTGTTTGGTGTTGTTGTTTTTCCTGCCTTCCCCTCTTTCTTCCTCTTGTTCCCCTGTGGTTGACCCTGAGTCTACGTCGTGTTCCTATTTAGTCTTCGTACGTTGCCCCTACCGCTCTCTGTGGTAACATTAGCATAACAGTCACTGTTTCGCGAGAGTCTAGGTGGGCAGGTCTCTAGATCGTCACAGTCTGTTATTGTCAACATCGTGTTCTGCAGTTCTTTCACTACAAGTGAGTACGCTGGTTGTGTGCACTAGTAAGCATAGAGAGTTCATCAATGTATGAAATGTATCAATGACTGAAACAGCGTCGTAAACGAAATGGCGTCGTGAACGACCACATAGCCACTAGTGTAGGTGGAAGGAAGAGAAGTGAATGGAAATAGACATAATTTGGAAATTTAAGGATCATTATTTCTCTAATTCTAAAAGTTCGAAAGCTGCGGGTACTATGCACTGATGGTGCAAATACAACTTCTGTGTTATGGGGATAGATAATAAAAAACGTATTACCTACCCAAACGTTTCGTAATTCTGCACTGTTGTATTTTCTTCACGCTACCCAACAGGAAAACCATTGTTATCGGTTGGCGCATTAAGGATTTTAACAGTTGAAGAACAATCGAAACAAATGAGTTATAGTGCAAGAGGGCGTATAAATACGTCTACTGTAAGATTTATTGAATGGTTGCTTATTCCGGGAGGTCTAGGGTTCGAGAGCCGGCGTTGATTGATTTTCGACACCAACTATAGAGCTAGGTCGAATTCAGCCGCTGTCTGGAGGAGAATTCTAGCGGCCAACCGCTCCGATTGGTAGTTTTCCGAGATTTTTCCGATCAGAATAAGACGAATGTCAGAGCAGTTATCTAACAAGCGGGCCACGGACCACACGCCATCGTCCCTTCCTCTTTCTCGCCCAATCCTCCCCCTCCCCCCCACTCGGTTACATTAAGCTACCACACACAACAGGAGACGTGCCTCGGCTGGGGCGCCGCCCCGTTGGGGGTAAAGACAGGCGAGTGAGGCCTCGTGCAAACCGACGTGGAGGTCGGCGCAGGATCACACCATTTTGCTGGTGCGTAATCACCACCATCACCTCCTGGGATGAAATATTCCTTACACCAACGGCACCAATGACCATTGCAGTGGACGTGCCCGAAACATCAATCGATTACATTGAATAATAATCACTTTGAATTCTTATTTTAGTATAATTTGATGAAGAGATCAGTTATTCCATCGAAGCAACATAATGTTGAACCTGCTCTTAAAAAATAAGACGCGCGCATCTGAGACACAGAAACGATCCTAAGAACAAAAGATGTTGAAAAAACAATAAAAAATATTGCCACACCTCAAATCTGAAAATATTTTAACACAAACGTGAATCAAAAACAGTGTAATATTGCTAATACATATATCATTAGTTATTAAAAATACAAAATTTTCGTTCGGTTATATTGCAATTTATTCTTGGACCGACCCCCTCACCATTCTGGGTTTTGATAGGTTAGTTGGTTAATAGTGATTCCGGGCGCTTGAAGTACTGAGTTCATTAGTTCCGTATGTTTAGTCCATGTATTTTCCTTGGGAGGTGGGTTTTCGCTGACCAGGTATCTCCCACGAACGAGGTACCGCCCCATCCAAGACAAGCTGTAAGCTGCCGACCGGTCTCCCGGCATAATATGGTAGTGTAGTACATGCGAGTGTGTGTCTGTGTGTAAGGGGTAAGGGTAGACAAGGAATGTGAAGGAATTAGCACGCGCGGTCCTTGGCACGTTCGTTAGGGTACTGCTTCAGAATTCACCTGGAGTTGATTAGAGAAAGCACGGAAAACTCCCGATGAGAGCAGCCGGCTCCTAGGCTCTCCTCCAGACAGCGACTGAATTGAACCCAGATTTACTTGCATGTAAAAGATTCTCAAGCCTAAATGACGCCTCTGAGCTAAATTCAAATCGCCTGTTTCTCGCCCAAGAAATACCTCCTTTCTCTGCTAGTTGATGAAAGGAGCGTAGGGAAATTTGCGTGGTCAGTCGGAAGAGCGGGCCTGATGGCCCGAGTCTCGCCACGTAAAAATAAGGCAAATTCAATTCAATTCAATTCAACCCAGCTGTCTAGCTAGTGTCGAAAATCCTGCCACCGTCGGGACAAGGACCTCCCGGTCAGGGGCCCTGCAGAGCCGTCAGTCGATGCCGGTCCCTGGGTGTAGTCCCCGGGAAGCGGAACGGGCATTGATGCGCGACTGTTCATCCACGAGGAGCCGCGCGCGCGGGCGCGCTTCGTGCGGGAGGACGAGGGAGGCGCGCGAGCTTCTCGGCGCCCAAGGCCTCCTGAGCTTTCTGCACATCGCGCCCCCCCCCCCCCCCCGCTCGCCGCCGGAATCGGGCCCAAGGCCTCCGCGCCTCGCCTGGAGTGGCAGCACCGTGCCGGACGCCGCGCCGCGCCGCGATGCGCCTTCGGAAGAGGCGAGAGCGCAGCCGAAACGACGCCACAAACGGACAGAATAGTTACGCGCAGAGGGCCTTTTAGGGGGTCTAATGGTCGAGGGGCGAGAGAAGCCCGAGGGCTTTGGCCCGAACCTTTTTGTCCCCCCGAGATCATTAGAACAAGTTAACGCTCATGGTACTTGCATACTTTTAATTTTTACCCTCTTTTAATGATTCAGATGTAACTTTAATTTTTTTCTTATACGTTATAGCTTATTATTGCATTCAATACGGAGCTCGATATACACTGCATAACGTATCTAGATCGGTCGCGGTTATGAGGGGAATATGAAAACAGTTCAATAATGAGCCATGTTGTATTGTAGAGAGAATTATGGGGAGGAAATATGAAAAGAAAATCTAGTCAAGTTAACATCTAGTTATTTAGTAAATAAGTAAATCTGATTTAATAAAATTGCCTTGATGTTTAAAGACTTCCGCAGAACTGCGATACTTGGTTTTTTTGATTTCGGCCGAAGTGCCATAGAAAGACGTCCATAAAATATTGACCTGAAATGCATGGAGAAATGACAGTATATTTTCTGGCATTTTCTAGGCAAAAGCATTACCCGAAAACCAACAAAGCAACAACAAGGGCGACTTTTGAAATATTAGAAACTTTTGAAAATACTGAAAGACATATTTTATTGAATTATATATTTATGATTTATTGTATATATTTTTAAGACGATTGTCATTTATGCTATTTTAAATATTGTTTGTTTATAAGAAATTTGAAAATAAATCTTTTAAGCTATTTTTGAGCGCCCCGCCCCGCCCCGCCACGCCACGCCACGCCACGCCACGCCCCTCCCCGCCGGCTGCCGCACGAGTGCCGCCCCGGGCCGAGGGGCGCATGCGCACGTGGTCGACGCGGGGGGCGATAGGGGGCGGGACGGGGCTCGCCAGCAAACCGCGATTGCCAGACTTCGCGGAATGTGCGGTGCTGAAATCTTCGGGGCAACTGCTTTCCTCTGCTTTCCAACGTGTCTTAAAAATGTATCCAAATGCTACATTCCTTTCAAGGAAACTCATTCTTTCGGTCCTTCTGTTCTCCACGTCAGTTCGGTAATTACGCTGCAGGTTATGCCTCAGTAAGCGCAATTAACCAGTTGACCACTACGCACCGGAATATGGTGTGACCTGTTATTAAACCAATATGACTTACACCCCTACTTGGTAACAAAGATAGTACGTATGATTCTGAACCCAAACTCATAATCTCTACTCTCTTAATATCTCTGCAGATACATTCCACAACTTTTGTCTCTGAAATGCACTCGATATATTTTAGAGTTCCAGGAAATTTCTGATCTCAAGGATCGAAGAAATACGGGGAAAGAAGTAGTTAAAAAGGAAAAGGAAAAGTTAAGTTCATTGTAAAAAAAACTTCCTTCGGGCATCCGACTAAAGCAGTGGAGACTTCCCACAGACTCCACTCTATAACAAGGAATTCTACCTTTGCAGAAGGCACACGGTTGTCCATTATGTGCAAACAACCCGAATGGACTTCGACAGATTTAATTGTCTTATTCCAAGAAAGCAATGCGATGCCTAGAATGTCAATCAAGGTCGGAAATGATTTCCTGTTTACGAGCTTGATCAACATTTATAATCGGAAAGTGCACTAATGAACCACTTAAACTTCATTCAGGAGTGTACATACTCGAAGCAAGATGTATACTCCATACTGGAGTTACTGTTCCCCGACTGAAACTTCTGACACTGGGGGAGTCCTGGCAGGGCTGAATTTGACATCGAGGTTAAACCAACGCTTGTCATTGGATGAGAGTGCAAACGCCAGGTTGACGTATCGTTTCTGAGGATTCTTTTAGTCTTTTCCAGGAGGATGTCTGAACCACCGGTCGTCAGCGATCATTCCTTTTTCAGTCTCTCCCACCAGGCGATGGACTTATCTCCCATGAACGAATATTTGGTCCACCCTCCCTGATATTAAGAGGACCGTGAAATGGGACAAATGATCTATTTTCGTTTTTTGCCTAAATAAATAGTGGTCAAACCTTACGCTTTTCAAATATATATTTCTTTTGCGAGTCTGGAAATTTCTTTAATTCTTATTTAAATGTCCTAGTGCGCGTGAGTCACGTCACCTTTTTCTCACTGCATACAAGTATGGTTATTTTTTTGTAATTTTGTGCGCATGTTGGGTTGATAATAAGTTTTTGAAACACGCTTTTGTTCATACGTTGAAAGCATCTTTTCCGCCGAAAAACATGATTCAGAAAACGATGCAGGAATGTTCTTATAGAGCAGCGGCAAGTACATACTTTTTCAAAAATATACTTATTTTGTAATTAATGTACCTTTTCTCGCAAACTATTATTCACAATTTCTTGAAACTTACAGTATACATTCTGTATAGAATTGGCAATAAATTCATGTTTTTGTACAAACATGCTTTAAAAATAAAAAATATAAAAAAATAATGTTTGGGCAGTATACATGGCGCCCTGTCCCCTTAAAATACGCTAGTAGTACTAATTAAAAGATAATGTGAATCCCAAACCGTCGTACGGCACGTCAAAAGCAGAAAAGCTGAATTCTTATTTAATTTTTAACCGCCAGCAGTTTCTTGTGGTGCAACACCTCTGGCGCCTTATGGACAGTAGATTTCGAAGCACTCGACTTCCTCACCTGGTCTCCGCTAGCGGTGCCTGCTCGGTAATGGGCAAGTCTAATCTAATTGCGACGTCAGCACCCACACGACCGCTGTCATTTACTCCGCACTTAAACTACTTACGCAACACCTCACGGAGGCAGTTAAACGCTCCCAGGCTTCAAAAAATAACTCTTTTCCTGAAACGGCGCCGAGCGGCGCAACAGCTACGCGATAACGAGCGTTGTGTTGGTGGGTGGGCGGGCTGGGGGAGGGGCGGCGTCTCCTCAGCAACCAGAGCGCTGCAGCGCGACACGCGAAGAGCGCCGGCCCGCGCAGCCCGCATCTGCCCCGCGACGCGCGAGACGCGCACTTCAGTTGTCGCTTGACGTGGCCTCCATGAATCTGTTTACTTGCATTTATTTATATGCATTTAAATTTATTTATCTGTTCTTAGTTATTTGCTTTAATGGATTTACTTAGTAGGTGGTCCAGTGCGAAAACCCAGCCCTTCGTAAATAATTGCTTTATAACTGAAAATTACTTCATAGGACAGCACAAGTTCGAGCAAAACCCTAGAGGTCTCTGAACTGTGCAAGAGTAACCATTCATATTGCTAAGAATGGTGATAAAATTGCACAAAACATCAAGCAGTCCCGTTAGTTAGTTTTATCTTGAAAAATGTCACACACTTACTGTGCAAATAAAAAGTGCACTGAAATAGGAGGTGCCAGGAAACTGGTTGCCGGCCTTTGATTTTAGACTACTCATGCTTATGGTTTGCGTCTTGAACTGGAAATATTTGACCGTTCAGTCTCTTTTACTAAATCTCGACTGCTGTGCGCCGCTGCCCCTGCCTCCACGCCTGCCTCCACGCCTGCCTCCACGCCTGCCTCCACGCCTGCCTCCACGCCTGCCTCCACGCCTGCCTCCACCCCTGCCTCCATCCCTGCCTCCATCCCTGCCTCCATCCCTGCCTCCATCCCTGCCTCCACCCCTGCCTCCACCCGTGCCTCCACCTCTGCCTCCACCCCTGCCTCCACCCCTGCCTCCATCCCTGCCTCCATCCCTGCCTCCATCCCTGCCTCCATCCCTGCCTCCATCCCTGCCTCCATCCCTGCCTCCACCCCTGCCTCCACCCGTGCCTCCACCTCTGCCTCCACCCCTGCCTCCACCCCTGCGTCCACTCCTGCTTCGGCCCAAATCGCGATGTCCACCTTCGCCCGTCTGCTTGCCTTCCCGTCTTCCCGTCTCTCTTCCCCCAGAGACCTGTGGAATGCTCGCAGATCAGGTGTCTTGCGAAAGTGCGGGCGTTCGTCGGAAATGCGATGCCGCTGGAAAGAGGGAAGAATTTGGTAGGCTTGTGACTGGCGTGCAGAAAGCGACGGTATGCCCCCCTGGCGGATAATGGGAGCTATTGAATTATTTTGGAATGATTTAAAATGTTCCCGAATCAGGAGACATGAGCAGTACTTAAGTACTTACTTGTGCTGGGAACAGTACAGGAGCGTAATACTCGTACATACAGAATGAGTCATTTCAGGTGAAAAGACAGCACACCAGCATATTCCTCGTAACGTTATCAAGAAATACTTCCTGGTGCATTGTGGCCTCTGGGAAGAGTATATTCCCTTAAATAGTTGTTTATGTAACAAGGGCGCGAAACGGGTGGTTCACGCTCGAGTCGAGTTTGTAGATTTTTTAATCGGTTTTCTTGTTCGGGCGTGATTATAAAGTATAGAAAGTAAGAGGCTGGGCACGAGGAAGGCGGCAGGGAGAAGCTGACGACGGCTGACCTCGAGGATGACGCTAGGCAGCGCTGACGCCACAGGGCCGCTCCCCAGCAGGGTCATCTGCCGCCGGCCCCGAGGCCTCTCACGCGCGACTCAGCCACGCCGCCGCCTCCCTCGCAGCCGCCTAGTGCCGGCTCCGGAAGCAGGGGGCTCTCGGGGCAAGCGAACCAGCCCTTGGAAGAGGGGTCTTCTAATAGTAGTTCACGCAATTGGTTTATAATGCTAAGCTTTATTGCAAAGGTACACGTTTTGAAAACGAGCGACGTTACGAGAGAGTTTTCAAATTTCAACGAATGCAATAAAGCAATGCTATAAACGAATTGCGTACGCTATTTGTTTGTATAATAGCATTATAAATTTATAAAAGAATCAAACTTAATTTTGCGAAATGACTTTGTTGTGACGTCTCGGGTATTCGACATTTGTGCGAGAAAATGGTGCTCCGTTTACTTCTACCTCCCCATGATTCTCTCGCTGCGAGTGGCTATATATGTGATGACGCAATCATTCGTGCCGTAAAATGCGCTTTTATGAACGGTTTCTTGCAACAGAAAAGACCGTTCATCTTGCTGGGATACGAAAAAGAATATTACTGACCTGGCTGAAGCGGATATTCTATTACTATTTAAAGATTATTTAGGTGCTCTGGTATTCTTTTCATTTAAAGAAACTCATCGTACTACTTGTTAAACTTCATAAATGCACGTGTACCTTACACCACACACCATTGTTACGGGACTAAAAATGCTCCTTATTTACTTTCTTTCAAATGCATTCTCAGTGAGTATGTGCTTCTTATTAATACTCGCGCTCGATTGGCACAAATAGACGTTTTGGTACAGGTGTCCACGGTGTCGTGGTCTCCTTGATAATTTCGAAAAGGGACTCAGCTTTACGCCAAGAGACATCAATTTTCTTAAATATATTCTACACATAATTTAACTCTTTTTTAACCTGACAATTTATGGAATTGTGAGACGATATTTGTGCTTTCCTAGCCATCTAGCAACCGTGTAAATGGTTCAACATGTAATCAATTGGATTTATTAATGGTATTATTAGATATAAAGTTCCTTCCGCGTTGTGATGTTTTATTTATAAACCTGTAAAATTTGTTTCATTAAATAAGTTATTTGTTTATCAAGGGCGTTATGAGGGTTCTAATGATCGAGCGGCGACGAAATCATTTGCTCCCCGAGATCATTCATGTTAACGCTAGTTAACGCACGTGGTAGTACATGATTTTGTTTTTTTTTCGTAATGTTCGTGATTTAGGTTTCTTACTTACAAATTAACTAGTCGTTAACTTGACTCGGTTTGTCTTCTCATGTTCCCCACCTATAATTCCCTTTTATTATTCTCTCCATTAAAGAACATGTAGCACCATTCAACTGTGTTCATATTTCTCTCGTAACCACGATTCACTCCATTCAGATAAGTTATGCAGTGTAAATCAAACTACGTATCGAAGGGAATAACAAGCACTAACGTATCAATAAGAAATAAGTCACCCTCATTTTGGGTGACTGGAACGCGAAACCAATAGTTTGGGGCAGCTGACTGAATTCTCCGACTTGAATATATCTTATAAATGATAAACAAAGACTAAATCTAACAGTTCATGCACCAGAAACCAGTTCCACAGCGATCGAGCCTCCCCCCAACCTTATTCAATATCTATAGAGCTGACGTACCCACCACATCATTTGCGTCCATTACCATCTTTGCAGATGACACAGCAATCTACATCAGAAACCGAGACATAGAAACAGCATTATAGGATCTACAAAATCATCTAAACGTATTTTCCGATTGGGTACAGAAATGGTATATTCAAAGAACCCCAAGCAAGAGTCAAGGAAAAATATTCACTCTGCGAAGACCCTTCGACCGGTCCACACTCACCTATCAAAACCATAACATAGCATGGAGTCCGCGAACGCCACGGCAAAATACCTAGTTATTCGCCAGACGACTCACATGGAGATCAAATATCATGCACAGAATTAAATTAGCAACTAGAACACATCAGTTATATCCCTTAAAGCCAAACTTAAAAAAATCATCCCTACTTCAATTACACACAGCCATTCATCTCTACAAAAGAATGATACGACTTATATTACGTTATGCATCTCCAGTCTGAGCCGCAGCATCCAAAACCAATATTCACAAAACCCAAACGTTCCAAAATAAACACCTCAGAATAATCAGAAAATCACCCTGGTTTATCCCTAACTCTCAGCTTCATGAAGAACTCGATATCACCCCCATCACTGTACACTTCTCCCATCTATCCTCAAAATTCTACAACAAAATTCTCGAATACCGTCAACTACTCATTTCAAACTTGGAAAACAGAAACCTCATCGTAAACGTTTGAAAAGGAAATTACCCAGATAAATTTTTGACCCTCCTTAAGTAGACTGGAAACAATTTGCTTTTCCGTGTAATATAAAGTTCTTTTGAACTGAAATAACAACGATAAAAATATATCATGTAAACTTGCTGTATAAAATAATCTACTGTATCAGTCGTTCACGGCTGCTGAGGGCCACAGGCCAAGCAAGAATAAATAATAATAATAATAATAATAATAATAGTAATAAAAATAAAAGCATATCCAGAAACGTAGTAACCTCATTGTTATTTTAGATTGCTCGCTCGTAGGTTTTTGAATATATTTTATTAATCGCAGGCATGAAATGTACACGATCAATATATACATTTACATTTCATCTTAATAAATTATCTATGTTGTTTGAAAATAATGCCACAAACATCGCTTAATTTTAATGTTCTTGGTAGGTTGTCTTTTCACAACAAAACTAGTTCTCTGCAGGTTTTCCGGGCTTCTTCCGTTTCCTCTGCCTTTCATTCTGTCGTTTCATCACCACTCTCATTATTATCGCTGTATCAACCCATTAGATAATCACCTATGATCCTTGACGAATTGAGCAGTTGAAGGACCACTGAACCTCAGTATATAAATAAAATACAGGAAATAAAATAAGGTATATTCACCTCGAATATAAGCTCTCTTTTTTCAAAGATAAGCAACCAAAATTGAGGGCGGTCTAACACGCGACTATTTTCAAGTGAAGTTACAAGTGGATATATATTTTTATTATCGATATTCCGCTTGCAATTTTTGTAAAATATGCTGGCTATTAATATTGTAGGCAGTTATTATTATTATTATTATTATTATTATTATTATTATTATTATTATTATTATTATTATTATTATTATTATTTATTATTGATTATTGGAACGAATACCATACAAAGTATACATCGGTTTTCCCGAAATTCACATTTACATAATAATGTGCATACATCATATAAAAAATAAATGTAAACAGAGGCCGGGGAGCAGTTACTGGTGATAGAGCCGACACACTGTCTGCAGCACCAATCGTCCGCGCCGGTCACTTGATCCTGCGCCGTCTGCCTGCACGCCCCGCCCGCCTTCCCTACTCGCCTCCGCCCGCCACCGCCCGCCGCCGCCCGCCGCCGCCCGCCACCGCCCGCCGCCGCCCGCCGCCGCCCGCCGCCGCCCGCCGCCGCCCGCCGCCGTCCGCCTCCGCCCGCCGCCGTCCGCCGCCGCCCGCCCGTAGGGCGGTGCCCCTCGGGGGGAGATACCTGGAGAGGGAAATCCGGCAAGCAGACGCGCATGTCGGCACCCAGCCATCGTGCAGATCTCATCATCCAGTGGGGAAAGTTCATCGCCACCTCCCCTCCCGGGATTAAAAGAAACAAATGTTGCTGCACTAACGGAACTATTGTTCCGAATCACCACTCACTCAGTTAATAATAACTAGCGTACCCGTGAGAGAATTCTTACTCTCTTCCCTATATTTCCTTTTGCATGTTAGGAGGGAAAGTAATCAACAAAACGTATTCATTTATTTAAAAAAATTAAAAAGGTAAGTTTCAATGTACTAATAGAATTTAAAACAAAAGTTAAGAACATTGAAATTCACGTTCGAAACAAATTTTGAATAAATGTTTATTCAGTATAATAGACTTCTTGAAACAATTCACAACACTTCCTTAAAAACAGCATTTGGAGTAATTATACAATCTTACTTTCAATTAGCTTTTTGTTTTTCTTGATAGTCACAAATATTTTACAAAAGATTTTTACTACTGAAATCTACTTGAAGTTGTCCATGTGAAAACCCCCTTCTTGTTCTCACCCACGTCGCATCTATCAACATTTTTAAACAATTTCTTTAAACGCGGTATGGAATTGAAGTTTGTCATTTTCACTCTTTCACATTTGCTTTTTCTTATTTTGGATTGTCGGTATGCAATATCCTTCACGGTTTCTAATAAAAAAAATGTTAAATTTGAATTATTTTTTTTTCTACTGAAAAATTGAAGAGCTAATCTCCGTAGCACCGTCAAGATTGACATTGAGATTATCACGGTCAGCATCAGACAGCTTCTCTGCTGGTCAAGCAGCCATCGGTTGTGCCGCTGATACCCTCGCCCTCATTGTCAGGGGTGTCGTTTCCAACCTTAGCAGCTGTCGCAGTCTGCACTGTCTTGTTGCTGCGCTTTCGCGAACGCACTGGCGCTTGCTATCACCGCCTTTTCAATCTCTTCTACCTTGAGCTTTCGTGCATTTATCGGCACCATCCTTTTCATCTCTTGTACGTCTTCACTTTCATATCGGTATCTTAAATTGTAATGTTTCGTTTCTGCATCTATTTCTTTTCTACGTCAATAACTCTCCTTTAATCTTATCAAATGTTTGCGATTCCAATATCTTGGCTCGTGTTCGTGTGGGGCATTTCTATAATCATTTTTTTAAAATGGCAGTTAAAATTCAGTCGTATGTGTCCGTAAATCGAGTAGTTTTGTGTATTTGTGTTTTGATATCTAGAAATTGTAGAGAAGTTGTTTTCCGATATTATACTGCTTATTTAAGCGAAAGAACAAGGAGTGGATCACAGAAACGTTTTGTATTGTTAAACACTATTATTTGTCTTTCTTAAAGTTGAAAAAGTAACAAACTGAATAATTTCTTTTAAAATCCTTGGTTCCTTCCGTACTGCTTCATCATCAGTATTTTCCCCTTTTTTGTCCTTTAAAGCTTCGTTTCCTCATCCCTTTTCAACACCCACTGTTGCTTCCTCCTCTGCATTACCCTGTTCACCTTTGACCCTTCTCATTTCCTCTTTGCTCCACCTCCGCCGCCCAGTTCCTCTTTCCTCAGCCGCCCCTGCCGCCTTCCGCGCCCCTGCCGCCTCCCGCGCCCCTCCCTCCCCACCCCTCCCACCCCTTCCGGCCGGCTGCCGTCGCCACGGTCCCTTCACTACCACTGGCCTCTTGTCCTGTCCCGTGGAACGCTTCGTATGCAATTACGCGTTTTCCTCACACGTTTATTAACAATTTTGTATACAATTAACGAATACACTTGTTTTATTACGATACCAACGTTGATGTTGATAATGACGAGAGACATAGAATTTGTTGTAAGACAACAATTTGTAAAGAATATTGTGAAATCCTAAAATGCAGAAGTGAAATAATCTTGGAAGTCAAAGATAATTGAAGTGCACTGGAACAAAGAATTTGAAAGAATCTACATGATGTTTTAGTCATTATTATGAACTATAAGAAATGAACTGAATGATTATATTCCCCTCTCTCGGCTCCCTCCAGTGTTGTTACTCTTCAGACTTTTGCCCTTCGCCTCCATCTCATCCCTCTCTCGTCTACATCCCATTCACTCTTATCCTTCCCGCCCTTCTGCCCCCCCCCCCCACCCGTCAGGATGGAGACGGTACCTCTGGCACACGTGTGCCCATTCCATTGTCAGTCTCCCGGCCTGTCCACCTCCCGTCATTCTTTCCTCTGACTGTCCTGCCCCCGTCCTCCTCTCGCCCCATCCTGTCTTTCGTCCTCCTGACCCTCTCCCGTGCTGTGCCCCGCATTCCTTCCATCCCCCCCTCCCTCCCTCCTTCCGTCCGCCGTGCTGCGCGCGGGGCTCCGCGCAAGAAGCCCCCGGCAGCGCGCCTCGCGGGCAGCGGCGCGAGGCGGCGGCGTCCCGCCCGCGCGCCCGTGACCCACATCGCTCTTATCGCCCATCGTCGGTCGTCTAAGGAGGTGTTGACTGCGGGGAGCGGAGCGCGCCTTTCGGGGGTGGTACAGCAACACTGGCCTTTGGCCCAGCCTCTCGGCCACGAAGACATCCCACGGTATATACTGGTCTTCTTACCCTTAGGGTGGGCGTTCTCTTCGCCACACAGCAGTAGATATTTCACTTAAGGAACTAACGACTAGCCATTGTCGTGCCTGGAATCAAAAGAATGCAGAGTGTGGTAAAACATTGAACTAAAATAAAAAGCAAGAAGCACAACAGTATGTCTCTCCATTCCAACTATTTTTACTGTCGAAAAATGAATTTCCACATTTTGGACTTCTGTAAATACGGAAATGGCACGCTTGTTTCGTGAACCCAAGTTGTCAGACCAATCCCAGATGGGAGCAGGAACTCTTCGGTATGCAATGTTATGATTGTGGCATATAAAGAAACGCTTAAATATCGGACCGAATTAAAACCTTCGACACCTGTCACCCTATTAACATCCTATTTTCCAAGTGTTAAACACGCTAGTTTAGCACTTGTCGATGATAATTTTCATCTTCAAAACTTTTTTGTTTTTTGAGGGAGGTGAGAAATAATTTAATAAATTAATATTTCTTCATAACTTGTACACAATGCTAAAAGCAAAATTGATATGAAGAACATTCATGAAAATGTTGGCAGCTGTTATCTGATATTTCCGTTTCTGAAGGCTGTTTCCGTAGATTTGTATCTACAATCTTCCGAATTGGGAATTAAATACCTGATACTCGTGTGGGTAAATAGACGTCGCCGACACTGTACGGAATAACAAAAATCTAATTCGTGGATCTCCTTTATTCCGAAAAGTGATGCATGAAAATACACGAAATTTACAAGATTTCCTCTACAGTTTGTTTCACAGTGAAGAAGAATTTCGTTCATAAAAGAGAAAGCTTGATAGCTTACTGAAGTAAAGGAAATTATTCGGCTGTTAACAAATCTTCTTGCAGTAGGTTTATCGCATGAAAATACTGAAACCTCCTTTAGGGATTGTATAATTGATTAACCTGAAAATAATTACGAACAGATTCTGAACTTGGATGGCATTTCTTTAGTAAATCGAATATTAACTTAACTCGTGTATTGATCATTTGGTAGCAGTGTGTTTCTACTTAACCAAAGTCTCCTAGACTGAATTTTGCATCCCAGATGTCACATAACTATTCAATACAAAATTTTAATCCGTAGTAGTAATTAATCTTAGAAAAGTCCTAAATGAAACTCTGTGTTGTAAGCTCGTTCTTTGTAAAGGATAAACTCTAATGAAGTTTACGATATTTGCTAGTTCCCCGCTCATATCGTAAAATACCACGTCAACAGTTGTATTAATACCCATGATTACACCATCGTGTCATATAATATACTGTAAATTGATGTTTTTAGTTACGTCAGTTCGGTTCCTTCAGATCCTTATGATCTATATCTGTATATAATGAGGATGTATATGTGTCGAACATAGTCGCAAAAACTACTAGGCCGACTTTGCTGAATTTTTTACACTTTGTTCTCTTTAGTAATGGGAGTGTTTAAAGAGTGGTTTGTATTAAATCGGACATGTAGGGGAGTTGTTGTTGATGATTTATTCGTTTATGATGACTCAAACGCTTCTGAACTCTATTCAACCCGCCGCACAGCGCGTCTTCACAGCTTACAAGTATTCTGTCCTTGCAATTGAGAAATATCGGCCGGAATTATTACTTGAATCTCTGAAAAGTAAATTAAATTTCTCCAAGGTAGTGTCATAGGGAACGCGTGCCTTTTGAGGTAGAACGTTTTAACAATAAACTACTTAACAACCGTGTCCAAACCAGAACCTAGAACAAATCTATATTTGCGAGAAAGTCTTTCATCTATTATAATTTTTGCGTAGAATAAAACGAGATTAACAATCACGTTGATACGTCGTGTGATACGTCGTACACTGCAATAGCGAAGCATTGCCAGGTCCACTAGTAATCTCTCTAACAGTGCTACTATACAGAAGTTGCGGGGTGTCACTTTCGAGAGAGCTACCCTGGCTCTGCGATCGGCTAGTGAAACGAGCTGCCGTATCGCGGGCGGGCGATCTGCGGCCTGGCTTTCTCGCGTGGCCAGAGGAGCCGTCACGCGGACCGCCCCGCGCGGCGCAGCCTCTGCCCTCCGCTCGCGCGGGCGATTCCGCGTTATCGCGCGCTTCATCGCGCGCTTCATCGGTGAACGGGTTTAGCGACCTGACAATGCGAACGACGTGCTCTGGGCACGAGCGAAAAATACTTTTTTTTATTTTTTTTGTTTGAACATCGGTAGTTTCTAGAAGATTGATTAGTGATTCCGAGCGCGTCCACTGCTAAGGACATTAGTGCAGTAAGCGTAGTGAATGTTTTTACCCCGGAGGGTGGCGGTAATATTCCCCCATGGCGGGATCTGGCGGCGAATTACACGTCAGCTCGCGGGGTTTTCACTACCCAGGTATCACCCACCAGCGAGGCACCGCCCGGGCGGGGCCCCAGCTGGGACAAGCTCTAAGCTCCCCACTGGTCTTCCTGCGGTACAGTGCATGTAAGTGTTAATGCAAGTAAGGGGAGAAGATAGGAGAAGGAATAGGAAGGAAAGATCGCCTTCGGTCCGTTGCAATAAATTTTAAATGATACTAATGATACTAATGTAAGGTTTTAAAACAGGTTTTGTATTGTCAAAACAAGTACTTTCTAAAAAAGACGTCAAGCTTTCCCGTTCCTTCATATAACATCAACTCGAAGGGAATGCCATTTCCAAAGGCATGTTGAGCATCTGGTCTGAACGGAAATGTATTTTTTTCTTCGTTTGGAACACACAATAATTTCCCAAAAGTGTTTTTTAATTAAATGGTCGTTAAATTTTACATTAAGTTAAAACAAGTAAGTTACTGTTCAGGGGTGGATCCAGCCGGTCTTTTTTCGGGTTGGAGGGGCATCGTAGATTTTTATTAAATAATAAACATATTTTTGCTGTATATATTATTTTGGTAGTATATATTATATACTCTAAAGTTTTTTTGGTCGCAAATTGGCCGTCTAGAACCACGCGGACATACACCTGCACTTACCGAGCCGCGGTAAAATTTATCCCGTGGCAAGTGTATGTAACTCCTTTTTGGGGGATCAGCATTAAGCTGAATCCAATTTTAATTCCCTAGGTTTGTTAGTCCTGGGGGATGGTAGATGGAATGAGGATCATGAAGGATAAATGGACGACACACACATACAGGCATGCACTAACACACCCACGCCCGAGGTGGGACTCGAGCCCGCGATCCTTCGGTCAGAGATCGCCACGGCTCTATTGCTTTAGCGACCTCGACTATACAATATTAATTTTCAAAATAAATAATTGTAACATAAATAAATATTTAAGTCAATTTTGTCAAATGAAGGAAGGTAACAAACGGAAACTATTGGCCTTGGGGGAGGGGGGGAGGCCCCCATGCCTCCCTCCCCCCACTGGATCCGCCTCTGGCAGTCCTTATGGACTTTTCCCCGGCGTGATCCTGACCCTTCGGGAACACCTGCGGAAACGGAATTGGCGCCGGCCTCGCCCGGCGGCTGGCGCGCTCCAAGCGCCGAGTGAAACGGCGCGGCGTGTGAAACAGAAGCGGAGCGCCGCCCGGAGGAGGAAGCGGAAGGAGGTCAAGTGCGCGCCGCGCCGCGCTCGCCACGCGTTGCCCGGGCGCATTGCAGCGCCAACGAAGGCACGTGCCGCCAGCTGATGCGATCTCCAACAGCTGGCCAAAATATGAAAACGGTATCCAATGAAACTTTGTGTACAATGCGTTTGGGGCACGCGGATTACGATTCCAATGTCAAAATTGCAACAACAAAAATGGCTGATCCAATATGACGGATTACAATTTTTAAAATGTCTAAAAATGTTTCAATTTTACCAACGCTTTGTAAACGGTATTATGGTTTCTCTGATTCCGTTTCCAATGCTAACATAGAAAAACAATGGTGGATTAAAAATTGAAAAACGTCTAAAAATGTTCCTGCACCAAATGCAGAGTAGCAACTAAGGTAGCTTTTCTTTTGACATTTCAGTAGTTAAATAATACATAATTAAGTTTTTACAAATTTCGTTGTGGATCTGTGTGGAGTGTATGAGTTTTCCACGAAAACAAAACAACAAATTTGTTTCATTTTGTTTAAATTTTAATTATTAATTAACTGATTTTAGCATGTTTTTAAAATTATTTGTAATACGTGAAAACATTGTATTCACCAACACGATTTTTGTCCATTTTGAATGATGAAAATTGTTGAAAGCCAAAATTGCTCGCTCATCGGTCCCGTTTCCAATGATGCAGAGCGTCACCGTAACGCGTGGGACCTTTTCTGACCGTGGAATCAGGCACTTGAGGAACCAGTCTGCCCAACTGCTTCCTTAAAATTCCCTAAATTAAGTATTTTTTTCGACTTTTGGCCAGCCTTTCGAGATCTTGCTACAATGCACGCAAGTCCACGTGCTTTCTCCGAGCTCCGATTTCGCACAGCGGACCCGACGGAGCGCCAGGAACCGGCAGCAGCGACCCGGACGTGCGCCACGGGAAGGATTCGTTCCGGCGGACCGGACGGAGTGGAAGCGAGTCTTAAAAGAAATCTGGGGTCGCCACGTTCTGGGCGTTTCGGACGTGAGAGGGAACCGTGGCGGGTCGGGAGGCGACGCGTCCTCCACACGGGTTGCTAACGTTCAAGGCTGCGTTGCACAAGAATTTCTCTGAAACGAGGCAACCGTGCTTAGGACTCGACACGTACCTGGCAGCCAAGATTCCATTGACTCTATGCGCAAAAGCCTGCGACGTCAGCATACTTACTAGATGGACCAGTTTCTTTTTTTTTCATGTGTACGTGTTTGTGAACTGAAGGAAAATGTGGAGTCTTTAAAGTCTTTCAACGACGTTTTCAAATTGTGAAAATTACTCACAAGACATGATTTTCCAGAGTATTGCTTTCAGAATGTATAAAATGAGCCAAAGAAAAACAATTGAGCATGTGCAGGAAAGAACAATGGAAACAAAAATGCATAAAACATTGCTCAGTAGACGGTAACTGGGAATGTTAAATTGTATTCATATTCTTCTTCACCACCTTGTGCATTGGTTGGTTAATAGGCAGCTAATTAATATTTATTGGTTGTTTCAAAATATGATATTGTCCTCTTCTTCGGACTGTTACATTGTGGAAACGAAATGTTTTTTTTTATTTACATGAGGCTTCTTACTTCAGATCACCATTCTTTGTGTTGACCTTTCGTTAATCATTAGAAATGAAGATCTAAGGAGCATATAGCAGCATGCTACACTTCCGCAAAAATTAACATGGCCGTCAGCGTTCCATTTTCGTGTAAGTATGAGTAGTATTACAGTTTAAGGGTACCCGGAATTCACTTACCTACAATGTTAAATTCAAGGAACATTATGTTCCAAACTATATACACTAGAGAAGGGCTATCCAACTGACATTATACGTTTGAATCACTCATACGACATGATAAACATAGATTTACAAGTTCAGTCATCAGTATCCGAGTCCTAGTCATAAGCGATCAAAATCTTTTACAATTTTACATTATAAGAAATTTACATTTTTGATTATACTTCATATTTTTTCAGTCTTTTAACAATTTTGTAACAAAATGACTTATAAATACATTTAATATTACAAGCATTGAAACAGTTTTTAACGAGAAAAAATACTATATGTAGTTTTCTAATTTAATAACACACCCAAATTTAACAATTTTTTCACACTGTAATAAATGGGATGTAGAAATAATTTAAGCACGAATTGGAGACCTTGAAGACTCTCGGAGGGGTAAATGCTCCACAAGCCGTGCAAGGCGTGTGGGTCTAGGACAGACTATCCAGCAACATCGACCAATCAGAGAGTCGGGGGCGAAGAGCTTTATGCCAGTTGAGCCGTTGACATGCTGGGGGAGATACCTAGAGCAGGAAGCCAGAGACCAAGAGTAGGCCGGCGCCTCATGGAACTCGTGCTCAAAGGGGGAGGGACTTCGCTCCTTCCCATGTTGCCATACGACGGGCTGTCCTCCTACGGGGCTAATTTGTATTTGTATTTAGCCATTATAAGTCCCATAACGGGCAATTGGCCTC